>CM076572.1:1000933603-1001519505 GCA_034641835.2 Pinus albicaulis
AAATTTGCATTTCTCAAGTTCAAATATGTGTTACAACTTACAGCCTGACCTGATTTCACACAGCCTCCTATAGATGTATGGTGTACCTATGGAAAATTCATAAAATACAGTGCTACAATACTTCTCCCTGTGCATCTTCCTACAGTTCCATAATTCTAATGTACAAATTCAAGTGAGAGTACTAATTCTACCAAAATAGTTTCACTAATTTACCTGTCTCTTGCTAAGTGCAAGTAGTCTTTAATAGCATGCATGTCCAGGGCTCACTAAAGATCAAAATTGTGATTTTCAATTTTTTGTGTAGTTATTAGAACATTATTGATATTTTTACATCGTTATAGTTTCACTTCCAATCCAGGAAGCCACTACTGTGCAAAATTATTGTGAAACTGCCAAATTTCACAACATGACAAATCAGGCTATGGTGCCTTCAGAATTTTAAATGCTAGAACATAGAGCACATATGGTGTAATATAGAGGTTTATAGCTAGAATATATTATGGTCTACAACCCTACACAATCAAATTCCCAAGAACAATCTCCAAGTGATAGTTATTAAGTATCAACCATGCAATTTGTTTGGTCTCTAGAAACACACGCAGCCTTCAAATAAATTGCATACCCTGTTCTCATTATAAATTACAATGCCAATTCTTGAAGTCTATGGTCTGTTCAAGCAACCAAACACAAACAAAAGAGGAAGCTTTACATGGAATGAAAGGTCTTTGCAACCATGGCATTACCTCAACAACAAAGCGATCCCAGATCTTGTCATTGTGAGCTTCCATGACTCCCTTTAAAATCATAAACCCCAAGCCTCAAATGATGTCATCCATTTCAAGGAAGAACCCCTGCTCCTCACAAAGAATCTACAAAATTGGTGAAAACCAACAGAAGATAGCATGACAACTTTAAACCATGTCTCAAAATAAAAAAATTGAATTATTGAGTGCATATAAAAACCCTGTTAATCTAACAATTTAACTGACCTCTATAAGTGATTCTTGGGGCTGACTCATGTTCTCCACTATGATAGGGCACCCCATAGTTTGACGACCCAATTCCACTGACCAGCTTGCACCACTTTCCAGGTTACCTTTTTAAATAAAGTCACCATCCTTATCAAGCACCTACATAGTTTCCAAGGAAATAAACAATTATACTTGAATGGCAAGTTTACAGTCATATTTATTTTTTAACTGTTGGAAGAAGCAATTTATCAATTGGAGAAAAACAATCACTGCACGGATGGACAATACATAAAGAAGCACAAGAAGATATGAATTACAATTATAAATCCCCAGTAGATTAGAATGTCAATGTAATATTTTAAAGCACTAGTAAACACCAAGAATGGAGATGGAATACCAGTTAGTATTATCTCAAGGACTAGGAGGAAAATGCAGAATTATTAGCTTATACAGTCTCTTAAAGCTAGAACCTTTAGGAAATAAAACAAGAAATATTAAGATTAAAGGTAGATATTATCCTACAAAACTGTTGGCAAAGAAACTGAGATGTGAGAATGGCACTTACGTTTTTGTAAATGTTCATCCTGGTTTTTGCTAACCTGCATGGAGGAAAATGCAGAATGATTAGCTTAATTGTGCTTAAGCTAAGGAATCCTGCAATTGACCATCCAGTAATATGCTCATATTCTTTATGCTCCTTTTTTTCCCTCCCAATAATTGCACTCCTCTATCTCCATAGTTTGTTTTGCAACCCACAACTGAATAGTTCATTTTGAAACCAACAGTCGCAGAAGAAGGCTAAAAAATGGCATGTGCCCAAGAAATTTGTATTTTCTGGGTTCTTTTAAATGAGTAATTTCTAGGGCTATGATCCAATAATAATATAGAAAATTCTCATTTCAATCTTAAAAAATATAAAAATTGTAGAAACTTCGCACATATCAAATTTTTATGTGTTCAATTTTTTGTATGGACAAGATTAATGGTGCAATCCGAAAACAATAGTCACTGTCATTGGCAGGGACTAAAAATATATCTACTAAATGGGCCTAAAACATTTTATAGATAAGAAACAAAGGAATCTCTCTTCATAACCAAATATCAATTTGGAGTTCTCCAAACAAAATAGAAAAATCAATATGTTTTATTTCTTAAGGTTCAACCATATTCCTTCACAATCTGAACGGACATAATCCATGTTCACGTCAACGTTGACATCGACATCAGCTATATCTTCTTCACTTACACATTTTGTTTCTTGAAAGTCCACAACATGTGACAAATCTGCATACTCGGGTTCATATGATGCATTATTTCTCAATCCTTTTGGAGGACATGTTAACACTACATACCAGTCAGTCTCAACTCGATCTTGTACATAGAATACTTGTTTAGCTTGCGATGCTAGAATAAATGGATCATCTTGCCAATGATTTTGGCTTAAAAATTTCTTCATATTCACCATTGTAAAACCCAAATCATCAGTTTTGATCCCTCTCTTATTGTATACTTCAATCCAATTACATTTGAACAATGTGTACTCCATACAAAAATAGTCCAATGTAATTATTTCTTCTACCACTCCATAAAATGTTGTGGTTTGAAGTATAGGTTTTTCATCTTTGGAACTTGACCTCATCATTGTTTGAGCTTCCATACACACGCCACTATTTTGGTTGGTTCTCTCATTCTCCATGCTTTTTGTATGGAATATATAACCATTGGTTAGGTATCCCTTGTACTTATTCACGAATTTCCTGGGACCACGTGCTAGCCATTTAAGTGTATCAGACACATTTCCATCTCCCTCCACCTGTATAGTTTTAGATTTTTAAATGTAGTTAGAATTCATACATTCAACCTCTAAAAAAAATATTTAATTTCCTGCATGATAATATTCCCATGTAATGATTTTTAAGTACACTTATAATATAAATAATGTACTTACCTGTTGTTTTAACCAGCTAGTAAATTTATGGGTGTGGAGTTTCTGCAATAGAGCTTCATCTTTTTTCATTTGGGTAATTGAGTTGGAAATCTCCATTTTGTGCATCCTAATTCAACAATTATGGACAATAGATATGGTGGTTAATGTGTTTTGATTAAATATGAATAAAAAAAATTTAAAGGTCAAATATCTTAAACCTTAAACAACCTTAAACAAACAAACAAACAAAAAAATTACAGGCCAAATATGTAACTTACTCTATCCATGGATCAACTTCGTTTGTGTGAAATAGAACCCACCTATGGGTTTGTTCCCAACTAATTCCATCCAATTCTGAAGGAATTGGAGCAGATAATGGCTTTCCATCAAGGATAACTTCTTCAACTTCCTCATCCCACACTTCATTTCGACCATGTGTGGATCCAATAGCTTCCATACCTTTCAAGTATCCTCTACAAAACTTTATTGATTCCTCCACAGTATAGCTTTCAGCAATGCATCCTTCAGGCCTATTTTTGTTCTTAACATAACTCTTATATACTTTCATGTTCCTACAAAATTAACAAACAAAAAAATTAAGTAATGTCAAAATCTTTAAAAAAAAATATTTTTTGTCTTGATAAAAAGTAAAGTTTCACGTACCTCTCAAAGGGGTACATCCATCTATATGCAACTGGCCCACAATATCGAAGCTCACGTACCAAATGTACATTCAAATGCAACATTATATCAAAGAATTAAGGAGTGAAGTACTTTTCAAGAAAGCACAATGTCTCCACAATATCATTTTCCAGCTTATCAAGACTCTCTACTGAAACTGATTTTGCACAGATTTGCCTATAAAAGTAACAAAGCTTGCAAAGCGTCTTTCGGACAACAATTGGTAACACATGACGCAAAGCCACTAGGAGGAGTTGTTGCATTAGAACATGGCAATCATGTGCTTTCATACCATGGAACTTAAGCTCTTCCATAGATATATGATTTTTTGGATTAGAGCTGTAACCATCTGGCACCTTTAACATGAAAAGAACATGACATAGGGTCTGTTTCTCTTTCTTTGAAAGAGTATGTGGTGCAGGTGGAAGGAATATTTTCTGTCCTTTAACTTCTGGCCATAGTGATTTCCTCAAGCCCATTTTTTTCAAGTCATCACGTGATTTTTTCCCATCTTTGGACTTCCCTTTTATATCCAGAAGGGTTCCAAAAATGCTTTCACACACATTCTTCTCCACATGCATTACATCTAAATTGTGGCGTATTAGGAGTTTTTGCATTCCAACACATCAAGAATATTAGAAAAATATTTAATATGGACAAAAAGATAAATAGTCAATTCAACCAAGACATCTAATCACAATGAGGTCAACTAAGCAAGTTGTGTCCAATAATTAGGCATGGTTGATCATGGGTCTACATACCTCCCAATATGGTAGATTGAATAGAATTGATTGTTTCTTCCACACCACAACATCAGTTTTTTCACCTGTTTTACTATTTCTTTTCCTTTTATTTGATTCAATCTTCCCCCATATTGCTTCCTTTCCCTTTGTTTCCTTAAAAATATCTGACACTTTTACAATTGGAGGGGCATAACGATGCTCCTCCTTCCCATTAAACGGTGCCTTTTGTGAGCGAAACTTGTGACGTTTAGGAAGAAATCTCCTATATCCCATGTACACACATTTCCTGCTACAACTGAGGTACTCTGATTCTGTGTTCCTCCCACATATGGGACATGCATTATAGACTTTTGTTGTGCAACCAGCCATATTCCCATAAGCAAGAAAATCATGAATCACCCACATAAGAATTTCCTTCATGTTAAATGATGTCTTACTATAAACATCATATGTCCATATCCCTTGGTCCCATAATTCCTTTAGTTCATCTACCAAGGGTTCCAAATACACATCAATGTCATTTCCTGGTTTCTTGGGACTAGGTATTAACAATGTTAGCATACAAAAATTCCTTTTTGTGCACAACCATGGTGGAAGGTTGTATGTAACTAACACTACAGGCCAAACACTATATGTGCTGCTCAAGTCTCCAAAAGGATTAAATCCATCTACTGCCATTGCAAGTCGTACATTGCGAGGTTCGCTAGAAAAGCTAGGCCATTTGTCATCAATAGTTTTCCATGCTGGGCTATCAACAGGGTGGCGCATTTGACCATCATTGCTTGCATTCTCATGATGCCACCTCATTTTTTGTGACATATCTGTAGAGCTATAACGAAAAAAAAAATTCATTTATATAAAGTATTATCATACAATAACACTATGACAAATGGTAAAGATAATACAAGAAGGGGAAAACTTGAATAAAATTATAGTGTTCAAGATCATACCTATACATTCTTTTTAGCCTTGATGCTATGGGAAAATATCTTAACACCTTGGCTGGAACACCTTTCCGCACCTTTTGAGATTGAGCATCCACCTTCCATCGAGATTTTCCACATGTTGGGCATTGATCTTTACTTTCATAACTTCCTTGATATAAAATGCAATCATTTGGACATGCGTGTATCATATCATAGTTTAACCCCAATGATTTTATCAGCTTTTTTGCAGCATATGCAAAATCTGGAAATGTGTTATCTTTAGGAAGCACCTTTTTTTGCAATTTTAACATTTGGTCAAAACTTGTATCAGACCATCCACTCTTCACTTTCAGATTGTAGAATTCTACAGTGGCTGACAGTTTTGTGAAGTCAACACAACCTGGGTACAATGGCCTCTTGGTATCTTCGATAAGCTTCTTATATTCATTAACTTCATTTAGTACGTTTGTTGATGCCAACCCCTCATTATCACAACTCTCATTGATGTTTTGATTAAGACATCGATTGGCATCATTCACTATTTCAAGCATTTGATCACCGACAATGGTTGCATCATCATCATCATCATCAATTAGAGGTTCACTATCGTTCCTAAAAAATGTTTCATGCTCATCACCTTGATTATCATAATCATGTTCCACAACATGTTCATAACCCTATTAATAAGAAAATCAAAATTTATGTTAATAATTTTGTGGTTTTTATGAAAATTAGAATCAATAGCATTTGGTCAACCTAGTCAAATAGGACCCTTGACTAATATGAAATGGCTTACCAGTTGAGATGAAATATGCTAGAGAACTTCATGTAGCTCATTTTCAAAATGTTTCCTATTCTTTCCAATAATAGATGGAATCTAAAGGAGACAAAGAAAAAAAATTGAAGTTTGCACATATAAAAATAAGTGATATCTTTATGGTAAAACATATAAGAGTGAAACTAGATCAATTCAAAAAAAATTCAAGATACCTGAATGGGAATGCTCTCTCCATGGAAATACCAAATGCTATATTGTTCGATTATACCATCACAAATCAAGTGCTCTCATACTTTATCAAATGTTTGTACTTTCACTATGCCACATTTATTACATGGACATTTTGTGGACATCTTATTCCTTGATTGCTCCTCAACAAAATTTAAGAATTCCTCAACCCCATCTCTATATTCTTTTAGTGTTCTACACATAACCAATTTACAAGTCATATAAATTTAATTGAGAAAAAGTTACCACTTATACATTTTTCACATATCATGATGAATAATCAAATATACAAACTATACCTATTTTTCAATTTCATCCAATTTCTTTTGTCCATTTGATATTATGTTCCAAGGTCCTTTGAAATTGTGTCTGCAAAGAGCTATATAAGTTAGTTGATACTAAATATAGATAAAAAGTGAACTGAAGATAGATTAGTTAACTAATTGTCAAGAAATTCAGTTACAAGTGAAAAATAATTTTGTCTCTATACATTTGAGTGAGTATTTTGATAATTGACTTTATGAAAGATTAAAGAATAATATACATAAAAAAGATCACAAGAAATTAGCATGAAGAGAATTTTATTAGACTACAGCCCTACAAGATTCTCAACATGGTCTCAGAGCTAAGGTGGCAATCAAAGAAGGGCATATTAAGTGGCACTTAAGGATTAGATCACAGTCAACAACAACTCAAATATCTTTCGGATAGAGAAAAGTGATGGGCTCAATCTCTATTACAATCATCAAAGAAAAAGGGACTCGGTGAAGGAACAATGAAGTATAAATGTAATATTCCCAATTAGCAATGGCTAACTAGAATATTTGATTTTGGTCAATTTTGCCATATGTAGTTAGATTATAAATAAAAGTGAGTAGAGGGGGACATAACTCACTCAAAAAATAAAAATTGCACTCCCTAGTAGACAAACATTGTAACTTAAGTGAGCCAAGGGGGCCAAGAGACCACGTAGAGAGGGGGCCCACGTAGACCACATGGAGGGACTATGTAGGCCAAGATGGAGCACGTGGCAAAGGGAGGCTACGTTGGAGGAGGTGAGCCTTAGGGTTTGAGAGAGGCTAACACTATATAGAGGGAGAGCCTCCTCATTTTGGTCATCTGATGTTTATGATATTGAGCTGGTCATTTCGACTTCTTGAGTATGTTGGTTGTTTAGCTAGTCTGCAGCACTGTTTAGTGCACCGAGTGTCTCTATTCGGAGATCTCATCCTCAGCCCTGGGGGACTTCGAGTGCCTACTCAGGTGAGGTTGTCCCATCAGTATTTTGCAGGAGGATTGGAGTTTGGATTTTGTGGAGGAGCAGTGCATCCATAAACTGCACAGTCCTGAGAGGGAGGACGCAGTCCATTTATGGGTAGCTCCGGATTGGGTTTCTTTCGGAGGTTTTGAGCTTGGAGATTG
Source organism: Pinus albicaulis (assembly GCA_034641835.2). Lineage (NCBI taxonomy): Eukaryota > Viridiplantae > Streptophyta > Pinopsida > Pinales > Pinaceae > Pinus > Pinus albicaulis. The sequence continues at coordinate 1,000,941,280 of CM076572.1, forward strand.
AGCAAGGGGCCAGCCCTTGCTTGTGGGAGGATTTTGGTAGAGTTTTTGGCCTTGTTTTGGTGGTTTCCATTCAGCCTCAGCGCAGAGCCTTGGAGGATAGTGTAGATCCTCAAGGGGTTGATTTTCGGGGGTTGATCATTCCAGAAATGCTCTCTGGATTTTTCTGGGTTTGGTGAGTAGAGGCTGATTCCAAAGTTTCAGCTTATTCCGAGTAGGGGAGCAGCCCTATATACTCATCTTGTTCCAGTAATAGCAGCTACACAGCAGTTTTCCAGCAGTTAGGACGTAGATCAAAGAGCAGCCATTCCATCAACATTTTGAGAGTATTTCTTTGCTTGCCTTGAGAAAGTCTAGGTTCCATCACTCTGATAACCTATTGTACTCACTTATATTTCTCAGCATAATAAAATGGCTCAGCATTCTCTTTGCATTTCTTGAGTATCTGTTCGTGTTCTATATATATATGATATTTTATGCTTGCACTACAGTTATTTTTCTCCTTGAGCATTCCAGTACTATACCACTTGGTGTGTTTTCCCCATACTCTTAGAAAGAGTCTGGAAAGGGCCAGATAGCCTTCAGATCTCACCCTCTTTTTAGAGGTGAAATATCTGGTAAATGCCCTCCCAGTCCATCTCTGGTTGGATTTTTCTTGTGTTTTAGAGATATCCCTGAAATGGGATATTACAGTGGTTTCAGAGCATAGATCTGGCTCAGCCTGTGGAGCTAGTTGTCTATGACACCAGGGGAGAAACCCTACATCTGCTACAGAGGTAGGAAGTATAGAGATATTGAGCGTAGGTTGGAGAACACCTACGGAGAGGGTGACTGTGCTAGGCTGGTGGACGCAGAACAGAAAAAGCCAATGGCAGATGATAGTGAGGCAAAACAGTTTGGGGAGGCACTCCTCAAATCAGTGCAGGATCTAGCAAGACAGATTGAGGTGATGGGTCAGAGATTCACTACTGTGGAGGCCAGACAGCATGAAACACCAAGGGGTTTCCATGTTGGCGAGGGTTCGGGCACATCCCATCGTTTGCCAGAGCAGGATGCCACTCCGCACCAGGCATCACATGCACCCACACATTCCACTATTCCCACCTTTTTGGGTGCAGACAGAGGGGCAGAAGTACAGCATGAGCCAGAGCCTGGTCACATGGGTGACTATTTTGCTGAGTACCAGGAATATGGGCAAGAGTTTAGGGATGCCCTTTCATTCAGAGATTTTGTTCAGCTTCAGCGGGACAGCAAACCCCGCGATTATCACAGAGAGCACCGACATTATCATGATGGGGACACACAGCGTACAACGAGCCGATTCCATTTGCCAACATTTGATGGCTCATCAAACAGTTCGACAAAGTCTTGGGTGGAGAAGCTGGATATATATTTCTAGCTTAACCAGATGGCAGAGTCGGAGGCCATCAAGGTGGCTATGCTGCATTTGGATGGTGAGGACTAGGACTAGTGGTTCCATGGGATGGTGACACTCGAGCATTCGACAATGACCACATATGCCGAGTTCACTCGGAGACTGATAGAGATATTTTACCGGAGGGATCCGGAGGAGCATTTTGTTGAGCCGACGAGGCTCAAACAGACCGGGAGCCCAGAGACGTATATTGCAGATTTCCTGAGGGTTTCAGTGATGGTGCTAGCTCTATCCGCATCACAGATGATCTACATGTTTTTTGAGGGGTTAGCAAAGCCACTTCGGGGTCTAGTCAGATCCACTAGACCAGTCACACTCCAGGACGCCATTGGCAGGACCTGGGATTTGTAGGATGCCTTACCCAAGACCAGGACACCTTGCCCCTAGAGACAGGCTTTCCAGCCAAAGGGGAAGGATGTGAGGATTTCGCCTCCAAAGGGGAATCAGGGCAGGGTACAGCTAGATGATGATGTCAGGAGGGAGTTGAAGACGAAGAGCTTGTGCTTTACCTGTCAGGAGCCGTGGGCACCAGGACACATATGTGCTGCGGGCAAAGCACATTTAATCGAGGTCTTATCGGAGAGTAGCAGGGAAGAGGATGAGTATGAGGATGGAGAGGCAAGAGACAGTCAGACAGCGCAGGACCATTTTCCACCTCCACCTCCAGGAGCAGGAGGTGCAGCTTTTGCACCCACAGGGAGAACCCTTGCAGCATTACGCAGAGTACCCAAGTATTTGACGCTGCGTGTCCGAGGGACAATACGGGGGCAAAGAGTCTCGGTTTTGGTAGACAATGGGGCAACCCACAACTTCATCGATGCACAGATGGTTGAGCGGAGAGGCATACCGACATAAATATTTGATGGATTCTCAGTGTTCAGTGGCTGATTACTTTGGGGAAGGTCACCACAGATTGGGAGGCCTTGGAGATGGAGTGGCATGATAAGAAGGCCGGGAAGCATGAGAAGATACGTGGGATGCACACTTACCCACCCCAGATTGTTTTAGCTCACCGGATGGAGGCATACTTCCAGAAGGGAGACATAGAGTGGCCGATTTAGTTGCGGGCATCAAAGGCAGGGACTACCAGGAAAACAGTTCATCCAGATATACGGGCCATCCTTGACAGATATGATACAGTGTTTGGGGAGATACCACCGGGACAGCCACCAGATCAGGGGTTTGAGCACACTATTGAGCTAGAGCAGGGCATCCAGGCCGTTATTACCACACCCTATAGGCACCCCAAAGCCTATCAGGATGAGATTGAGCGGGCCATCCAGGAGTTGCTGGCTCTTGGACACATTCGGCCTAGCACCAGTCCTTTTGCTTCTTCGGTGGTGTTGGTGAAGAAGAAGGACGACACATTGAGAATGTGCATTGATTACAGGGCCTTGAATAAGAAGACCATGAAGAATAGGTACCCCATACCATGGATAGATGAGCTAATGGATGAGTTGAGAGGAGCACAGTTCTTCTCGAAGATCAACTTGAGATCTGGGTACCACCAGATTCGCGTGAGGGAACAGGACATTCCCAAGACCGATTTCAGGTGCCATTATGGCCACTTTGAGTTCTTAGTTATGCCTTTCGAGCTAAACAATCCCCCAGATAATTTCCAGTCATGCATGAACCATATCTTCCGTAGTCATATGAGGAAGTTTGTGTTGGTATTTTTCGGTGATATACTGATATATAGCAGGACTTGGGAGGAGCATCTCCAGCATATAGAGGCAGTGCTGCATATCTTGGAGGAGCAATAGTTCTATGCTAAGCTCTCCAAGTGTGAGTTTGGGTTGACAGAGATGTTGTATTTGGGTCACATCATAGGAGTGGATGATGTGAGGGTCCATGAGGAAAATATCAGGGCCATCAGAGATTGGCCAGAGCCGAGAAACGTGACGGAACTTCGAGGATTTGTTGGTATCTGCACTTATTACAGGAAGTTCATCAAGAGTTTCTCTCAGCTTGCTGCGCCCCTTACATATTTGATGAAGAAGGGGGCATTCAGTTGGACAGATATAGTGCAGCGGGCCTTTGACAGGCTCAAGGAGGTTATGAGCAGCTGCCCAGTGCTTGTGTTGCCAGATTTTACGCAGCCTTTTGTTTTAGAGTGTGATGCATCGGGAGAGGGGATCGACGCAGTTTTGATGCAGGGAGGCCACCCTATAGCTTATGAGAGCTGGAAGCTCCTTCCTCATGAGCGGTTGTATCCTATATACGACAAGGAGATGCTGGCCATTATGCATGCATTGGCCAAATTCCGGCAGTACTTAGTGGGTAACAGGTTCAGGGTGAGGACTGATCACAACAGCCTCAAGTTATTTTTGGAGTAGAAACAGCTACAGGAGAGGCAGCAGAAGTGGATCAGCAAGATCCAGCTTATGACTTTGACATTGAGTATGTCAAGGGGAAGAACAACGTGGTAGCTGATGCACTTTCATGCAGACCAGCCACGTTGTCTCTAATGAGTTTGGATCTAGATTGGAGGGCTCGACCCTTGGTGGAGTACTCCAAGGAAAGTAGCATGGCATAATAGTGGACCAGATAAGGAAGTCTGATGAATCACTTTCTGATAGCTGACATGACTCAGGACGAAAGTGATGGATGATCTGTGCCCTATAAAGCTAAAAGGTTGGAGATTCCTCAATATCGAAATCCATGACATCAAGGACAGGAATTCTTCATGAGCAACTAGGTGTCTCACCACTATTGTTGGAGGTCCCTAATTAAGAGGGACTTTGAATTTATTCCACTTATGTGCTAGGTTGGCCTTGAATATAATATAGACTTAAATGTCTTAAAGGGCGTGTCACACACCCCCAAAGATGCCTATATAATGGAGAGACTTGGAGTTCATTAGACACACATTGTGTGGAGGATTTTCTTCTCTCTTGATAGCGATGGAGTTGCATTCTTGGTGCTTCGTATTTATGGAGTGTTCTTTGTTTGGGTTATTTTGGGGTTATGTGTGACATGCTTGGCTGAATGACCTATTGGAGACTTTGCTGGTAGAAGCATCTTGTTGATTGCCGTAACGCCACCATTCATTATCTCTGTTTTGGCTTGTCTTCCATCGATCTATTAATATGTTCTATCTCCTTCAGTATTGTGTGCCCTAATCTGAAATGGCATAGAACATGTTCAGAAATTAACATGGCATCAGAGCTTTATGGGGAAGACAATGCCAAATTTGTGTTGAATTGCAAATATCCGATCTATTGATCCATTGTGCAACATAATCAAAAGTGAATAGCTCATGGAGGAGAGACTAAGTCTCTGTATTAGACGAAACAAATGAAGTTCAAGAACAGGGAGGCATAGATGATTGTTTTAGGGTCAATTTAGGAGGGCCGATGGACTTTTCAGAGGTTCGAGGTAGGAAAGAAGTCTCTATGGACTATTTTATGGGTGGTTTTTCTATAAAAAGGAGTGCCGAAGGCCTGTGAGGTTTCACTGAAGCCTGCCCAAGAGATTAAGGAGGTTTGAGTACTGCTTAAGGGCTAGAAACAGCTTAGACCTACAACTAAGTGTCATGACCTTCAAGGAAGAGATAGACACAGCTCTAAGGAGCATTTATGGGCCAAAATTAAAGGGTGTTAGGGACTATGGTTCGTGCCCTAACCAGTCAGATTTGCATCGTGGAGCAGACCCTAAAAAAGGGAGCTGAAGTATGCATTTTGGGTGCATCTTGATGTATGTTGGATCCTAGTTTAGGGTCAGATTTGCATCAGTTATCTAGCAGCATGTGGAAGCCAAGGAAGAATACTGCTCCGTCACAGGAGGAAAACCACTAGATCTGAAGCAATGTCTAGGCATATTTAAGGGTTTAAATATTGTTTGAAGGTCTTGAAGGACACTGCAACTCTGATGGCTTCATCTTCAGAAACTTGGTGGTGCTGCAAATAAGTATGCAACTCCTCCACCCAAGTTTTGGCTAAACAAGTTGGGGATCCATCAAAGGTAGATAGAGAAAATATATCCATGTCATGCAACTTGCTCCTCTCCACCTTGATCTTGCAAAACTCTTTGAAAGTGATATGATCTATAAACTTTTCAGTTTGAGATTCATACTCTTACAAAAAATTACTAAGAGTTTCCCTCCTTGCCATTTCCTCTTCTTTCATCTCTTTCATAGAAGATTTGGGCATTTGACTGCGCTATGCATAATAGGGTGTAGCTGCATTCTCACACCTATCATGTGCCAATCTAGATCTGGCTCTAGATCCAAACTCCTCTGGATATTCCATCTCTCCTCTCATCTTCTTAAGATCTTAATTGACGCTTGCATAGATTTTGGAAGAAGATTTGAAAGCCTCTCCTCCTTTCCTCCTCCACATAATGGAGTCTTCCTTCTATTCATCTCTCCTTCTCTTGATAGCATCATCGTTGAGTTCCACAAGCTGAGCCAAGACTATGCTTTGATACCACTGTAATATCCCAAAATGGGAATGAAGCAGTGCATAAGCACAATAATGGAATAGAAAGGTGAAATTAATTCATAAAATGTGTTGATAAACACATTTCCATCAAATGAGTGAAACAACAGAAAAAGAAGCACTTCTACACCTTCCCAAGTGGGGAAAATGCAACAATTAGACCTTGAAAACATTATTTCTGAATATTTGCATTTTAAATGGATGAAATAATGCTTGGTTCCCTTATAATATGATGTTAGGCCCTCACATACAAAATGGGATCAGAAAGAAATCCCTTTTGATATGTTAAACAGACCTCCCGACCTCATATCAGCTTAAAAATAGCCAAATCCCATGACTTAAGTTATGCAAAAAATACTGAAACATGTACATCATTATTTTATGAGGGTTTCTACATAATTACAATAAAAAATCATAGATATGGAACCTTATAGAAAAATATGCCAAGAAAATGAAGATCTGGCCTCCTTAATGCAGTATAAAGGTAACCCGGCAAGGGATTCTTGAAAGCATGAGTACAAAAAGAGAAGATTTGAATATTTGCTCTGAAAATTCAGCCTTAATACAAAATTACAGAAATATGGCTGAATAATACAAAATAGGGATGAGGATCCCTTCCTCTAGCTTTCCGGGAGAAGGGTTGGCCCTTTCCCTAGGAAACTAGCTCAGAAACAAGGGTCTTAACCATGTTGTAGAAAATCTATGCAAAATGATGTAGTTCCTGCAAGGGAATGCACTGTAGGAGACGAGGAATAGTTTGGCCTGCTGACAAGATGTGAAATGTGCTCATAAATATTCCTATCTGATTTCTCAAGAGAAGGAAGGCATCCTCTACTAAGAAATAGACCCGGAAGTGGTGTTAACAAATCTCCACTGCAACACCCTACAACACAGCAATATTCTGCTACAGAAATAATGCTGAGGTTGAATAATGGTGCTTGGCCTCAAGCCTAGATGTGAATCAATACAGAACAAGCTCTCCCAAGAGGCCTCTCAAGGGAAGAGGTGGGATTCCCGCTCGGGAACACCCTGTGCTCAACAACACTGCAACCCTGCTAAACAGTAAGAGGAAGCCAAGTCTAAACAGACAAGATCAAATGATCAAATCCGAAGCATGAGTAACAAAGACTCCCATCCTCTCCATATATAGCAAGTGAACCTCTTCACATTGGGTCCCATCCATATGTGCCATCAAGCTCATGCAAGTTGTCCTCCACCAAAACTGCATTGTCCATCAAGGAGGTTCAATGTATCTAGACGGCTTTGTTGAATTGGTCAAAGTTGACTGAATCAACATGATCTCATCTCTGTTCACACCCAAGGGTGCTCAAATTAGCTTCTTCTTCTTCCTCCTTTCACATTAGGAGTGTTTATTGATCCTTCTAAAGAGGTTAATGGGCCTCCCTACCCATTTATTCACCTACCTAATGATAAAACAACTCTAATATTCCATTTAGCTTGAGGGATAAAAGTTTGGAATATTATAGAGTCTGATCGTCTAAGGGAGGTTGTATAAAAAATGCTAAGTTGTGACTGCCTATGTGCCTTGTGCACGTTTGTGTGATCTGTTTGTCATTTTCTCCCTCGTGCCTTCGACGTTCGGGCAGGTCAGGTTAGGTCGGGTTGTGTGATGGAGCCCAAGGAAACACATTCGAGTCGGGTCGGGTTGGGTCGTGCCGTACTGTGAGGGCACCCAAGGAAACACGTTCAGGCAGGTCGAGTCAAGTTGAGTCATGGCAGGCTACCCAAGGAACGTGTTCGGTCGGGTCGGGTCATGTCGAGTCATGTGAGGGTGCCCAAGGAAACGCGTTCAGGTGGGTTGGGTCGGGTCGTGTGAGGGCACCTAGGGAAACGCGTTCGGGCAGGTCAGGTCGGGTCGGGTCGTGTGATGGTGGCCGTATCAAAAATGCTAAGTTGTGACTGCTCATGTTTCTTGTGCATGTTTGTGCGATCCATTTTCCGTTTCCTCCCTCGTGCGCCCTTTGTTCGAGCAGGTCGGGTTAGGTCGAGTCGGGTCGTATGAGGGTGGTCGTATCAAAAGTGTTGAGTTGTGACCACCCATGTTGCTTTTGCACGTTTGTGTGATCCATTTTCCGTTTGATCCCACGTGCAGCCTTTGTTCGGGCGGGTTGGGTCATGCCGTGTGAGGGGGCCACAGGAAACTTGTTTAGGTCAAATTGTGTGAGGAGTACCGACATTTTAAATATCTTCAGTTATATTTTTTTTTAAATTTCGTTTGAGGGCGGCCGTATCAAATTTTCTAATTTGTGACCACATGGGTGCCTTGTGCACATTGGTGCGGCCCATTTTCCATTTTCTCCCTTGTGCCTTCGTTCGATCTGGCTAACGTGTGAGGGTGCCCACCCAAACGCGTTCGAGTCGGGTCAGGTTGTTTCATTTAAGGGCGGTCGTATCAAATTTGCTAATTTGTGACCGCATGGGTGCCTTTTGCATGTTTGTGCAGCTCGTTTTCTATTTTATCCCTTGTGCCTTTGTTCAGTCATGCACGCCATGTCGCGCCGTGTGAGGGCACCCTCCCAAATGCGTTCGGATCGGGTGGTTTCGTTTGAGGGCAGCCATATCAAATTTACTAAGTTGTGACCACACGAGTGCCTTGTGCACGTTCGTGCGGCCCGTTTTCCATTTTCTCCCTTATGTCTTCGTTTGGTCGAGCACGTTGCGTTGTTTCGTTTGAGGGCACTCGCCCAAACTCGTTCGGGTCGGGTCGTTTCGGTCGAGGGCGCCTGCCCAAACGCGTTCGGGTCGGGTCGTTTTGGTTGATGGCGCCTGCCCAAATGTGTTCGGGTCGGGTTGTTTCATTTGAGGGAAGCCGTATCAAATTTGCTGATTTGTGACCACATGGGTGCCCTATGCACGTTCGTGCAGCTAGTTTGCCGGTTGTTCCCTTGTGCCTTTGTTCGGTCGTGCGCGTTGTGTCGCGCCGTGTGAGGGCGCTCGCCCAAACGCGTTCAGGTTGGGTCATTTCGTTTGAGGGTGGTCGTATCAAATTTTCTAAGTTGTGACTGCATGGCTCCCTTGTGCACGTTCGTGCGACCCATTTGTCATTTTCTCCCTTGTGCCTTCGTTCAGTCGAGCGCACCGTGTGAGGGCGCCCACCCAAATGCGTTCAGGTCGGGTCGGGTCATTTCGTTTGAGGGTGGCCGTATCAAATTTGCTAAGTTGTGACCGCACGGGTGCCTTTTACATGTTCGTGCGGCCCGTTTTCCATTTGCTCCCTTGTGCCTTCATTCGGTCATGCGCATCGTGTCAGTGCACATGCCCAAATGCGTTTGGTTTGGGTCGTTTCGTTTGAGGGTGGTTGTATCAAATTTGCTAAGTTGTGACCGCATGTGGGGTGCCTTGTGCATGTTCGTGCGGCCCATTTTTCCGTTTGTTCCCTTGTGCCTTCGTTTGGTTGGGCGCGTTGTGTCGTTTCGTTTGAGGGCACCAGCCCAAACCCGTTCGGGTCGGGTCGTTTCGGTTGAGAGCACAAGGTGGAATTTTTTTCCAAGTCAACAACCCTATAGTTCTTAATCCATCTAACATATACTTATAAAATTCACTTTTTTTTGTAAATGTGGCCCTTAACTATGCCTTGAAAACCTTCCAAAACATTCTTAAATGATGGGAATTCCTATTCATGTGTGAAGCTAGTCATGGAATGTGACAAGTCATCCAAGATACATCCAAATATTTGATTTGTGCCTTGGGGAATATGAAATAACTAGTCAAGGGGACACAAGGGTTGCATGGATGGGTATAATTTAGAGGTGCAAGCATGGTTTACTATGATCTATAATCCTAGGATTATAGAATAACTAGAAGGGGGCTTAGGACCTAATTTCATATAAGGGGCTAGGGGACCTAGAGGGAAGGTAGCGAGAGAAATCGATAGGGGAACCCCCAATAGTGGTGATAAGTCATGGATTAGGAGTACAATGATCACAGACCATAAGCCCTTAACCCATATCCATTGAATTCCATATCCCCTTAACCCCCAATCCATAATCCCTTAACCCCTACACTCATAACTCATAACCCATAAACCCCTTGACTCATTAAATATTAAGAAAATAACCCATAACCAGATATAATCCATGAACCTTGTAAGCCATAACTCATCCTCTTAACCTGTGACCCTTAACCCCTAATCCTTCACCCTTAAACACCTTAATTAACTTCTAATCCCTTAAACACCTAAATCCCCTAAATCTTAAGTCCTTAACCACTAAATCCTATGACCCTAAATCCCTTGGAACTGAACCATTTACCCTTGAAGCCCTTAACCACTAAGTATCTGAGGCTGAAAATAACACCCCAAACCAACATATTGACCTCCTAGGACAATCCTTCAACTCTAATTGAGCATATTGGAAACATTTAATTTTTAGATAACTAGGTATTGGTTATGAGGGTATCATGTGTTTGTGTGTAATGCCATTATTACCATGTATACCAAACATAGAAAAATTAGATGATATAGTAGATGATATTTTGGTCACTTGTGAACAACTTCATTCTTTAATTTACAATACAATCAGTGTACCTAATCTTATTAGATACAGTGTTGGAACAACAATGACCAGATAAGTCGCATTAACTCCAACCCTATGAAAATTCACCTAGAGAAAATTGATTTTTCAACGTTGGAAAATGACAAGATATATATTCATTTTTCGATGTTGAATATAGTACATATAAGAGATGTAGTTGGCATACTACAAAAATATTTCAAGCTGAGCACGGAAATGGACCATAAAAAACACTAGTGTGCCTATCCTAAATTTACCCCATATCCTTTTTTTATTACTTGGTTAAATGATCTGAATATTATAAAATTGGTTAAAGTAACTCCTGAAATTACAGTTACACACCAGTTACGCTAGGAGTCTTCTCATATTTGTTTGTAAGAACATATAAGATAAGAAGTAATTGTTTTCTGCAATATGGTTTGTAAGTTATTTAAATAGAGGTATCTTCTCTAGAGTTATTTTTTAGATCCACAATTTCATTTACTAATTTTTGAACAAGGCGTATGACACTCTTCATGTCTATGGGATTTTTATCTTGAAGCTCATTATCTATACGGGGAATTTTGAGTAGAAAAAAGAGTTTTGTAGGAGAAAAAATGGACTATTAATTTCTTAGGTCCCCCACCAAAATCATCATCCATTTTCTGCATTTTTTGATACTCCAAAATTATCTGCCAATGTATTCTCCCCATCTCTTATAGTAAACTTAAGGGTTTGAAGAATGAGTATATGAAGCAATAGGAGATGAGGGGATAACATTTAGGGGTTGAAGAGCTTCACCAAGTGTGAAATCAATTAGGCACTCTATCATTTATACAATAATCATTGTATTATTCTGATTGATATCTTTGGCAGTTATCTTCCATCTATGTAATGGAGTATCCCTTGGGGTGTAAAATAGAAAATGACAAGGTGCTCTATTAAGACAATCACTAGTGAAAAAATCATTGGTTCGAAACTATGTGGGAAAAATTCCAATCAAGCTAAGGGATGGTGTGGCCTAGGTTGGATGTGATCCCTAGGTGATTTTGACAGCTTAAAAGCCCTTGGTTCATGGCTACTCAAATCACATGCTAGGCATGCAACTCATATCAAAACTCACCTTACCTAAAAAAATAAAATTAATGGATTAATGCACAACTTATTTATTTCCTGGCATATGTCTAGGTATGTTGACATAATTTATTTACTTATTCATTAGAAATAACATATAATGATTCAACATATGGAACATTAGAATTTTAAATATCAATATTTGTATTTTCAAAAGTTTGCATAGGATTAGAATATGCACTAAAAAAATTTGTGTGACATATCATTATGTATATTATTATTATCATCCATACGATAAAACCCTCCTAGAGCCAAAATCGTTGACATGGTTGAATGACCATAGGAAATGAGTTGATGTTCTCCCCAATGAAAGTTCCCATTTTATGTATGGAAACATACAAATAACCTACATAATTTAGAAAATAAATTTCGACTTCCTTAACTTTTCAATTTTGTGTACAATTTAGAATTGATTAGATATAATCATATAAATAAAATACAATGGAGAAAATTAAAACCCCTTAGCATTCTTCTTCACAAGGGTGTTTGATTTGAACATTGTTCCTAATCGAGAAACTAGGATATGATTTTTTTTCTTAAGGGTCTAATTTAGAAAGTAGATTTATTTTAGAATTAGGACTATGTGAAACCAAATTTTAGATTTTATACCTATTCAAATATTTTTTCCCGCTCCGCTTGTTCGACCTATTCAAATTTTCTTAATCGACCTATTCAAATTTTTTTCCCACTCCACTTGTTCGACCTTTATGCCTTCTTTCCCATGTCCCATATTGTCTAGAAGCAGAGGAGGAATATTTTTTGATTTTCTGACCAAACCTGAAATTACGGCTTCGACAGCTACTCCTGTATTTCCGATCTCTGAACAGAATGATGGATTTGATTTTGATCCACAAATTTATTATGCCCAGGTACTCTTTATAACGTTTTTTCTGTACTTTTTTTTTTGTTGTTTTACATGATTCCATTCTTCCCTATGATGCTTTTTTTTTCCAGATTCTTGCAGAAGCTAGGAATCATGGACGCTCTGAAACCCTAAAGCGGCCACCGTCCATTAACGGCTCGAAAGCCATAGTAGCTGGTGGAGATATTTCGAGTTCTAAGGCTACCGATGTTCAAAAATCTATGGGAGATCTGAAGAGAAATCGATCGTGGAAGAATGCTCTCTTCTTCTTGAAGAATCAGATTGGTATTTAAATCCCTTGTTTCACCCCATTCAAATTCGCTATATTACAAAAATCTATAAATATTTCAATTTTTTCTTCTACGCTATCTTAGTTATGAGATATAGATGGTGCTTGAAATTCCATACCCAACACAGTAGCACCCTAGATGGTGCCTGAATTGCAGTCTTAAAGCAATATTTCCTGATTCATCTTGTATTTTTGAGGTTGGAGCTCCAGCTCTGTTGGTCTAGTTGCACCAGTTGATGTGGTGGTACCACCTGGAAACACTGGTCTAGATCCATCTTAGACATCTTTCTTCCAGGTTTGGACATTTCATGAATTTCTTTTTTGGTTATTTGCTGAGGCAGCTTTTCTTGCGAAGCTTGGCATTAGGCCATTTTCGTATGGATTGGTTGTGCAGACTGTATATGACAATGGATCGGTATTTGATCCTAAAGTTCTTGATCTCACATAGGATGATTTAATAGAGAAATTTTCTGCTGGTTTCTCTACTGTGACAACTCTTTCTCTAGCCATTAGTTAACCTACAATTGCAGCTGTTCCACATGTTATCATTAACGGTTACAAGAATGTTCTAGTAGTTGCTATTGAACTTGATTATTATTTTCCACTAGCTGAGAAAGTCAAGGATTATTTGAAGGTGAATTTGGAAAGACTATGCTTATAAAAAAAAATTGTCAACTCTTATTAGTGACTATGAAAATTGTTGTCAAAATGTCTTTTTGTATATTAGCTGAGTATTTTGATTTTGCTTTGTCATGTAGGATCCAAGCAAGTTTGAAGTTGTTGCTGCCCCAGTTGTTGGTGCTACAGAAGCTGCACCTACTGTGGCTGCTCCAAAGGAAGAGGAAAAGAAACTTGAGCCAGAGGAAGAGTCCAAAGAGGATATGGGTTTCAGTCTTTTTGACTAGATTGGATGATTGCACAGCACAAATCATTAGAATTGATAATTTTAAGACAATTGTTATTTCTAGTCTGACGACATCTAGTTGAAGGTACTGTTATATTGGGTTTGCTTTAACGAGTTATTTGTGAGGTATCCAAAGTGTTAGTTTTTTTGTCATTGCAATTTTGTATTGAGACAGTTAAGTTATATATGCAGAGCTCCATATCTCTGAAGGCATTTTAATTTTGTCTCTATTTTCTGTCATGGTTTCACATATGGCTTTTATTTCCTTCTGTTGGGTGAAAATGTAGTTTAAAGAGGTCAATTTTATACAAAATAAGGCCATAACAGTGGCACCGCGATGAAAATCGCTGATTAGTTTTTAGAATATACAGGTGTTAAATATTCCCACAAATATTAACAAGGGTATTGTTGAAATTATAACACCTTTGGAGCTTATTAAGAAGGGAGACAAGGTTGGTTCTTCCGAGGTAGATTTTCTTGCGAAGCTTCGCATTAGGCCATTTTCGTATGGATTGGTTGTACAGACTGTATATTTTAGTCATTCTAGTCATTCAGAGAAAAACAATATATAGCCTTCAATCTAATGTAATCAATATTCAGTAGGCTTTTCAAACTGAAGATACCTTTGCTAACATTATCACTAATTGAGGCATTTCAGACTACTTTGGATTATGTTCTCAAATTCTTTGGTCTTTATATCTTTCATATGAGGTATTTCAGCCGTACTATAGCAGACCAAATGAGAGTTCCACATGATTTATTATATTTTTCTCCATACTTACCGATTTATTTTGGGTTAGCGCTGGAAATCTTAGTGTTTTGGACTGTGATCCACCACGTATGAGATAAAACTGTTCATATGATTCATTCAAAATATTACAGGATCTACCCGACCGAGATGCATGGATCCAACTTCTGATTTTTCCAGTCTCTTAGGTATCCGCTACATTCATGTAGATATCGCCATCTAAATGATGTTTAGAATCATGGGTAGCTATAATTTTAGTGTTGCCTAGGGTGTAATGTCACAGAAAATGACAAAATTATAGAAAAATATTCATTTGAGCATGGAATTTGGCAGTGGAGGTTAATGCAAATAAGGAATTCATGCAAGCTGTGATTACAAATCGTCGGTTGGTTTCAGTCAGCGACATGTGGAAGTGATCTTATACTTCAAGTAAACATGTCTTACTTCCATTAAGTATTTTGATATGTAGGTTTTGTTCACTTTTACTACATTCAATTGATAACAAAACAATAACTTATGCAGTGGGAAATTTATCGAATCAATCTTACTTTATGACCTTATCAACAGGATAAGAAACTGGGATGTTATAATGCCTATTCAATTGTAACAACTAAATAGTTCAATTATGGGAAAATTTGGTGGAAATTATTTTGTTATGGTAAATATTTTTTTCGTCGCTCTAGTGACACTTTGTTTTTAAAAGTACCTTTCCGGAAGTAATGCGACGTTTAAAAAATATATCATTACTGTCACTATAGCGACACTTACATTGATATCATTTCTCTTCCGATGCATTTCTAACGTCGCAATAGTGACACATTGCTAACGTCGCTCTTAAGTAAGTATTGGTAACATCTCTCTTCCAACACATTGCTATCATCGCTATTCCGACACATTGCTAACATCGCTCTTCCAACACTTTTCTAACATTGCTCTTCCGACACTTTTTGAACGTCACTCTTTCGACACTTTGCGGACATCGCTCTTCCGACACTTTGCGGAAGTCGTTATTCTGACACTTTGCTAATGTCACTCTTCCGACACTTTGCGGACATCGTTCTTCCGACACTTTGCTAATGTCGCTCTTCCAACACTTTGCGAACGTCGCTCTTCCGATGCTTTGCGGAAAATGTGTCGCTCTTCTGACACTTTATCGAAGTGTCGTAATTGTGACGTAATGGCTAACCACATTTTTTCCCCACCTCAAAATGTTTCTCTTGGGATGCCTATGTGTCGGAAGAGAGACATTTTTGCCATCGGAAATTGGGCCAAATGTGCTAGTGTATCTTTATAAGTTTCTTTGATCTTTGGGAGATTTGACCTTCTCCCTTCCTCTAAATCCTGTCATTCAATATAATCAGAAATTTTGGTATTGAGTTCATTAAACTCAATTATCTGGTGAATGACTGTATTAGTCAATTTCTCACTGATTTCTAAGTGTGGAACTATGCCTGACATTTGTAATACAAAAAAATCTTGTTGTTTTGAGAGTAAGGCATTTAATGTCAATGCTTCTTTAATGAATTCCTCTGCAGTAGGAATGCCTTCATATTTTGTAAGATTTTCCCTCAATTCTTTAATCAATGTTTCTTTGCTGGATAAGTCATTTTCATGACTTATCTTAAGTATTTCCATCTCTTGCTGAAACTTGAAGAGTTTTTGCTCGGTATTTTGACTCAGATTGTTCCTTTCTTCATCCAATTGTTGTTGTAGCTACATGATTTTATCATCCTTCTAATGAAATAAAATGGATAATTTGGCTGCCTTGTCCATTTTTGCAGTAGTATATGCTCCAAAAAATTGTGATAGCCGAGTTACATTTTCAATTGGATTTGACGGGGTGTCTTTCCATACAACTTCCATAACCTCATTACTTGGGGGTGTTTCAATACTTCTTCTTTTTCTCTGTTTCCTAACTATAGCTTTATGAAGATGGTTGTAGAATACATGTAGTGGAGGGATATTAGTTACCTTCAGAATAATTTCATCAGTAGGAAATGCAGGAATAACTTCTGTATCCTGGGAGGTTATCCTAGGACTTTCAGTGATTTCTTTTGCTGAAACTATCTGACCCTGGGGAGTCTAAAATTCTATATTTTTATGTGAAGATGATACCTCTGGGCTATTTATCAATGTATTTCTACTAAAGTCCAAAATTTATCTAGTTCACCTTGATTCTGTGAATCTGATTCTTCTGTTCTGATTTCTTTGCTTGGTTCAGTCATATAAACTAGTAATCAAGACACTTTGTGGAATACGCTTGAGTCTTTGTTATCTATACTCATTGAATCTCTGTAATTCCTCTGGGTTTAGATTCAATTTAACAAAAAATTTAACTTCTTCAAAAGTTCCAACAAATTGCAAAATGTCTTCAAATCTATCATCTACGTGTATGATAGGTTTGATTTTGACTGACTGAGTAAATTTGTTAGCAATATTCTCTGGGTCGAATTGTCTTGGTGGTAAAACGGGAGCTTAAAAAGCTCAATCTTCTGAAATTATTTCAATGCATGATTGAAATTGCTGAGGGAGAATGTACCACATTGAATTGGAAAACTTGGCCGTAAATATTTTTTACTATCTTTCAGACATTTAATTAGTCCATTGCCAACAGTTTGATAATCCACTTCTCTCTCCATTATTTTATTTGAAACATACAGAGTAAGCACATGTGGAGGAGTAGATCTTTTGAATACTCTGATGTATGATAATGGTTCTTCTATGAAACATCTTCCTATCATTTGGAGATCTGTAATGGCTTCTTTAGTGAACCTGGGGCTCTCTCTATTCAACATTAACTGATGTAATGGTACAACAACTCCATAGCATAATCTGTGGTAGTGTGGTGAATAATTATGTTCCCATATCTCTTTATGATTTAAATGAATAGGGTTAGGATCCTCGGGAGTCCATTTCAAACCAATAATTGGAAAAATGGTAGAGAAACAGATGGCACCAAAAACATATGCGCTCATGAAAAATTGGGGAACAGGTTTGGAAGAAGAAGCTCTTGCCTACCAATATTCATTAATCACTTTAGCTAGATTTTCGGAAAGTGACGCAGGGGCATTAGACTCTAGCCAGCAATGTAGGAGGTTTTTTCACGTGTTGTGGCTAGTAGGGGTCGAATATATTTGAATTGTAATAGCTAGGTGTCAATACCTCAGTTGACTGTATCATTTAGATCAGTTAGAGTCGTAGAAGTCGAATAGTTCAGTTAGTCTATCTGTCATATTTCAGTTAGTTGAATTATTTTAATTAGGCTGTTGATTTTCTAAACGGTCCTCACAGAGGAACCGAACAGACAAATGTTCATGTATATAAATGTAATCCCTCGGATGTATATAAATAGGAGCAGAAGAGAAGGAGAAGAGGGGGGAGATTTCTGGAATCAAATCTGTGTGTTCACATTTGCTTCCAGTTAAATAATTTCAGTGCGCATTACCAAAGAGTCGTTTTGAGTCCTTAATTATGAAGAAATTGTTTTATTGTGAGGTGGTTGAGCTCTTTGCATGTATCATTGAACTACTGTATAAATTCCACATATCTTTTTCTATTGTTTTCTCGAAATTTACCCGAACAACCCTGTGAATTAAACCCGCGCAGGCGAGGCCTGTGTAGAGGATCCACGGTCGCGAACACAGTTAAATAGAAAAACTCTCGAGAATAAGTTGTTGCTTTCGAAACCTGACCCGAGGATTAGACGTGAGTTAAAGAACCAAGAGGAATAGCGGAACCCGACTCAACCGTGGGTTGGTCACTGTTCAAAAACCATGAGTGGATTTACAAAGGCGGGTTGCCCATATCACACTGCTTTTGCGGAGCAGGCGGTGTTTCCCAAACGCGAGCGATTCCATTCAGGGTTCGACACGTGGCTTAGGTGAAGTCCCAAAACCGCCGTTCAAAGTGCGCCATCGCACGTTAAAGTCCGGCGTTGGAAGCCTAGCGATACTGCCAAGAGCTGTTGATTTGGGAAGGGGCCATCGGATGATGGTCGTTGAATAAAGATGTGCGGAAGAGCCCCGTACCAATTATCTTCGTCGAATAAAGATGTGCGGAAGATAACTGGTACGGGGCGTACGTCTGAGTGGGCCATCGATTGTAGAGGTGGGGCTTGGAGCCACGGCTTATTATAAGTCGTTTGTTTGAAAGGCGTGGAGTATTAAAATAAAGCTCGAAGGGTTAAACATTCAGTTCGGAGATACAAATAAAATTTCAAAGGTTGTGGATAACGTTTATTTATCAAATTCCATGAATTTGATAAATAAATTTCCGGGGAAAATATAAGTAGACCATGTGGAGTCAAAGAATGGGGTTTGACAATGGAAAACGTTGACAGGACCACGGCTACAGTGACCATCTCTCCTTAGAAGGGTCTGATTTCAGTTTTGTTGCGTCAATTGTGGTATCAAAGCTGTTGTTTGAAGTTGTTTTTTTTTTACATGGCAATCCGAGTTGGTAGAGGTGCTGGCAGAAGGAGACCTGTTGCCAACGCTGAGGTATTGGGGATGTTGCAGAGGGTCAAGGCTAGAATGGATGCCATGGAGAGAAGACACACCAGAGATCCTTAAGACATCAACGAACCTGAAACAGAAGAATCTGAAGAAAATGTTGAAATTCCTCCTGACATGAGGCTCCTTAGAACTGTTTTGGGGTCTGCAGTTAAGCCCAGAATTGAAGTTTCGAGTTATGTAGGGGGACTAGATCTAGAAGAGCTGGTGGACTGGATAAACGAAATGAATAAGTGCTTCGATTATGAAGAAATAAGTGAAGATAAAAAGGTCAAGTTTGCGGTGACAAAGCTGAAAGGACATGCTGCACTTTGGTGGGATGGAGTGCAGACAAAAAGGAGGAGATTTGGCAAGCAACCTATCAAGAGCTGGACCAGAATGACTGCTAAATTAAAAGGTAAATTCTTGCCTAGTGATTATCAGCTTACATTGTATAAGCAAATGCAGAACCTGAGACAGAGGTTGCTGATAGTAAAAGAATGCACAGAGGAATTCTACAGAGTAAGCATAAGGGCTGGGAAATTCCAAGACACACTAGAGAAGACTGCCAGATACGTGAATGGTCTCAAGCTAGAGATCCAAGATGAGATTGGTCTCTTTTCTCCTAATACAGTGGAAGAGGCCTACTAGATGGCCTTGAAAGTAGAGGAGAAACTCCTGAGGAAACAATCTGCCAAGAAGAGAGGTACTTTCCATGGAAAGGGAAGTCAGGGTGGTAGAGGAAAGCCTACTACACCCAGGGATGGAGCTAGCAGTAGCTCACCTTAGAATGTATCTGCAGAGGATGATAAGGGGCATAAGGGGTCCTTACAGAGGAAAAGGAGGAGGAGGCAGAGACAGAGGCAGAGGTAGAGAGTTGAGGTGTTATAGATGTCAGCAAGTGGGACATAAGCACTATGAGTGTCCAGAGAATGTGGGTGATGGTCCAAGAAGTGTTGTTGTTGCCCAGGCTAAGGAAGAGGTAGAAATTGAAGAAGAAATTCTACCCGAGAGGGGAGAGTCCTTGGTGGTAAATAAGGTCCTGTTGAAGCAAGCCAAAGAGGTCACTGAGCCTGCACAAAGGAAGAATTTGTTTAGGATCATATGCAAAGTCCAAGGGAAGTGCTGCCAGCTAGTCATTGATAGTGGCAGCACAGATAATCTGGTTTCCACTGAGGTGATAGAGAAGTTGAAGTTGAAGACAAGGGAGCATCCCACTCCCTACAGGGTGTCCTGGCTGCATAAAGGGCACTAGCTGGTTGTAAAAGAACAGTGTGAGATAGAGATGCAAATGGGAAAATACAAAGATAAGGTCCTATGTGATGTAATGCCCATGGATGTGTGTCATATACTACTAGGTAGACCTTGGCAGTTTGACAGAGCAGCAGTGCATGATGGCAAGAAGAACACTTACAAGTTCTTCAAGGATGGGGTACATCATACATTGATACCCATGGAAGAAGGAGAGCCATCCAGCAGAGTGATTGATCCGAAGACCTTGTTGCTGAGCGAGAAGGAATATTTGCAGCAGATAGAAGAAGAAGAGGCAAGTTTTGCTTTAGTTTGCAAACCTAAAGTAGTTCTTACTTCTACAAAGATTTTTGATTTTCCAGTAGAAATCCAAGAGATGTTAGATGATTATTGTGACATTATTGTGGATGATTTACCTGATGAGCTGCCACCTGTGAGAAATATCAGCCATCAGATAGATTTTATCCCTGGTTCAAATCTGCCAAATAAGGCAACCTACAGAATGACTCCCAAGGAAAATGAGGAAATCAGGAGACAAGTACAAGAGTTGGTGGACAAGGGGCTAATCAGAGAAAGTTTGAGTCCATGTGAAGTACCAGCAATATTGAGCCCAAAGAAAGATGGAGGCTAGAGGATGTGTACTGATTCCAGAGCAATCAATAAGATCACAATCAGGTACAGATTCCCTTTGCCCATAGTTGAGGATTTAATGGATTGTTTGAGTGGTGCTAAATATTTCTCAAAGATAGATTTAAAAAGTGGATACCATCAGATTAGGATAAGAGAGGGTGATGAGTGGAAAATTGCCTTTAAAACAAATGAAGGACTGTATGAATGGATGGTAATGCCTTTTGGGTTATCAAATGCACCTAGCACTTTTATGAGACTTATGAATGAAGTGTTGAAATAATTCATTGGTAAATTTGTGATAGTGTATCTGGATGATATATTAGTTTTCAGTAGAACTAAAGAAGAACATTTAAGGCATCTTAATCATGTCTTGAAGAAGCTGCACCAAGAGAAACAACTGATAAATTTGAAGAAATGCTCATTCATGAAAGAAGATTTGTTGTATTTGGGTTTTATTGTCTCTACAGAAGGATTGAAGATGGACCCGGAAAAGGTTAAGGCAATTGTGGAGTGGCCTTCACCCATGAATGTTTTTGAGGTAAGAAGTTTCCATGGACTTGCCAGTTTTTACAGGAAATTTATAAGAAACTTCAGTAAGATCAATGCACCCATAATTGAAACAATAAAGAAGAGAAAACAACCATTTAAGTGGACTACTGAAGCAGAAAGAAACTTTAAATTTTTGAAGCAAAAGATAACGGAGAAGCCTATTTTGATTCTGCCTGATTTTACTAAACCATTTCAAGTAAAGTGTGATGCCAGTGGAGAGGCCATTGGAGCTGTGTTGAGTCAGGATGATAAGCCTGTGGAATATTTCAGTGAAAAGCTAAATGACACCAGAAGAAATTATTCCTCTTATGAGAAGGAATTCTATGCAATTTTTCAGGCACTGAAGAAGTGGAGACACTATTTGATGTCCAGGGAATTTGTATTATATTCTGACAAACATGCTTTGCAGTATATTGTAAAGCATCCCAAGTTGAAACATAAGCACGCTAAATGGGTTGAGTGTCTCTAAGGTTTTAATTTTGTTTTGAAACATATAAGTGGTCAAGCCAATAAAGTAGCCCATGCTTTGAGTAGGAGGCACATGCTTGTTCAAGAAACAAATTTTGAAGTTGTAGGATTTGATTTTCTCAAATAATTGTATAAAACAGATCCAGATTTTAAAGAAGAATTTGAGGCATGTAGTAACCCTGTACTAACAGATAGAAGCCAGTGGCTGGATTATTTCCTGCAGGAGGACTTGTTATTCAGAAGAAGCCAACTGTGTGTACCAAGATGTTCCATGAGAGGAAATTTGATCAAAGAGAAGCATAGTGGTGGACTTGCTGGACACTTTGGTACTGATAAGACTTATAAGCAGCTGAGTCACTTCTATTACTGGCCCAAGATGAGAGTAGAAGTGGACAAGTTCGTGAAGAATTTCAAAATCTGTCAGTATGCTAAAGGAAGGAGCCAAAATGCCAGATTGTACACTCCCTTTCCTATTCCAGACAGGCCTTGGGACATGGTGAGTATGGATTTTGTTCTAGGATTTCCCAAGACTCAGCGAGGGAATGATGCAGTCTTTGTTGTAGTGGAAAGATTCTCCAAAATGGCACATTTTATTCCATGCTATAAAACTAGTGATGCCACCCATGTTGCTAACTTGTTTTTCAAGGAAGTTGTTAGATTGCATGGGTTTCCCAAGAGTATTGTTTCAGACAGAGACACCAGATTTGTGGGTCATTTTTGGAGGACATTGTGGAAGAAACTTGGTACTAAAATGAGTTTCAACTTAGCTTATCATCCCCAGACTAATGGACAAACAGAGGTGGTGAATAGGAGTCTGGGAAATTTGTTGAGAAGTCTTGCAGGAGAGCATCCCAAGCAGTGGGATCATATTTTTCCCTAGGCAGAATATGCATATAATGAATCACCAAATAGAAGAACAGGGCAGATTCCATTCCATATTTTTTATGGAATGCACCCCAGAGGAATATCAGAGTTAATAAATCTGGGAAAGATAGAGCTAAGGAGTGTAGATGGTGAGGAATTTGCTTCAGAGATCCATGCCATACATGAACAAGTGAAACAACAACTACAAGGCAACAGCATCAGATACAAAAGCAGAGCAGACCTGAGCAGAAAATAAGCTCATTTTGAAGTAGGAGATATGGTTTTGGCACATCTAAGAAAATAGAGATTCCCAAAGAAGCAGTATAAAAAATTGAAGTTCAAAAATATTGGGCCATCCAAGATACTTAGAAAGTTTTCTGCAAATTCTTATGAGATTGAATTACCTCCTGATGTTGGAATATCTCCCATTTTTAATGTTGTAGATTTGTACAAGTATGAAGATGATGGTGCCAAAGAAAGATCAGCAGACAAGGGACATATTGAGTGGAAAGAGCAGCTACCTCCAGCACAGCCATTACAACCAGAGAAGATATTGGACAAAAGAGTGTTCAAAAGGACCAGAAGGCAAGAGTACTTTCAGTACTTAATCAAATGGAAGGAAAAGCCAGAGGAAGATGCCACTTGGATGGCTAAAGGAATGTTGCAGAAGATAGGCAGATCAGTGGAAGAGGTCATGGACAGGAGCCCATGAAGAAGATTGCCCTCGGGAGTCTGATGCAGGGGCATTAGACACTAGCTAGCAATGTAGGAGGTTTTTCCACATGCTGTGGCTAGTAGGGGTCGAATATATTTGAATTGTAATAGCTAGGTGTCAATACCTCAGCTGACTGTATCATTTATATCAGTTAGAGTCGTAGAAGTCGAATAGTTCAGTTAGTCTATCTGTCATATTTCAGTTAGTTGAATTATTTTAATTAGGCTGTTGATTTTCTAAATGGTCCTCACAGAGGAACCAAACAGAAAAATGTTCATGTATATAAATTTAATCCCTTGGATGTATATAAAGAGGAGCACAAGAGAAGGAGAAGAGGGGGGAGATTTCTGCAATCAAATCTGTGTGTTCACAATTACTTCCGGTTAAATAATTTCAGTGCGCATTGCCATAGAGTCGTTTTGAGTCCTTAATTGTGAAGAAATTGTTTGATTGCGAGGTGGTTGAGCTCTGTGCATGTATCATTGAACTACTATATAAATTCCACATATCTTTGTCTATTGTTTTCTCGAAATTTACCCAAACAACCCTCTGAATTAAACCCACACAGGCGAGGCCTGTGTAGAGGATCCATGGTCATGAACACAGTTAAATAGAAAAACTCCCGAGACTGAGTTATTGCTTTCGGAACCTGACCCAAGGATTAGACGTGAGTTAAAGAACTAAGAGGAATAATGGAACCCGACTCAACCATGGGTTGGTCACTGTTCAAAAACCACGAGTGGATTTACAAAGGCGGGTTGCCCATATCGCACCGCTTTTGCGGAGCAGGCGGTATTTCCCAAAAGTGAGCGATTCCATTCAGGGTTCGACACGTGGCTTAGGCGAAGTCCCAAAACCACCGTTCAAATCACGCCATCACACGTTAAAGTTCGACGTTGGAAGCCTAGCGATATTGCCAAGAGTCGTTGATTTGGGAAGGGGCCATCAGACGATGGTCGTCGAATAAAGATGCGCGAAAGATAATTGGTACGGGGCGTACGTCTGAGTGGGCCATCGATCGTAGAGGTGGGGCTCGGAGCCACGGTTTATTATAAGCCGTTTTTTTGAAAGGCGTGGAGTATTAAAATAAAGTTCAAAGGGTTAACCATTTGGTTTGGAGATACAAATAAAATTTCAAAGGTTGTGGATAACGTTTATTTATCAAATTCCACGAATTTGATAAATAAATTTCTGGAGAAAATATAAGTAGACCACGTGGAGTCAAAGAATGGGGTTTGACAATGGAAAATGCTGATAGGACCACGGCTACTATGACCATCTCTCCTTAGAAGGGTCCGATTTCAATTTTGTTGCGTCACACAATTTACAATTACTATTAAAAAACCATCCTATAATATTTAGTAATTAGGAAAAAAAATGCAAATATGAGATGTAGAAAAATTTGGGTTACGAGGACGATCAATAAAGTCCTTTATTCCTTTTTAATTATATAATATCAAATTGTATTTATTATTTATCAATAGAGGATATAAATTATAGACTATAAACAAATATATCAAATTTTATATTGATTATTAAATAGAAATATAAAAATAAATATTTTATTAAAAAAAATTAGGTTGTTCATGGGGTTATTTCATTTTGCAAGACTGTGATATGTAAAGTTATGTGAGTGATGCGGGTATCATGTTGTATTTATCTCTCACTACTAAGCATGTGTGTCATCCTAAACAGTGAGGTGGATACACCTAGGAGTTATAGTAGTAATGATGAGAATCAACCATTTATCATGCAAGTATGAGCCTACCCAGTTGTTGATTCCTCTAACCTACCCACAAAGAACAAAAAAAAAATTTAAATTAATTATTTAATGGGTTAATATTAATTTAGAAGAAAATAGAAAAAATGATATATAAATAAGATACATAAAATTTTGTGTTATGAGGACTATCGATTATTTCCTTAATTCATTATTCTTTTCTTAATATTAAACTGTATTTTTTATTTTAAAAGTTTACTATATATATATATATATATATATATATATATATATATATATATTAGGCTTTAAGCTTTATGGATTGTCTTATTCTTTGGTCATCGACTCATTGTCTTCATTCGTTAAATGGAAGAAGAACCAACTAATCCCATTTTCTGGTGGCAATGTTCGCATTATGCATGAAAAAAGGATTGTTTCTTCTTTTAGTATTTCAACACACATGGAAAAGATGTGGGCATTTCTCTAGGGCCTTAGTTTAGCTCTTTCTATCCACACATGGATATTGGTCATTATGGGGGATTTGAAAATCATTTGGTCATGTCTTTATTAATTCCTACTCAAATAGTTTGGCCCTAAATTATCTCATTAAGTGGATCAGAAAAATATTAAAATATTAGAGGAATAAACTATTTGGCATGTCCTATAAATTAAAATTCATTATGGATCAAATGGAACATAAATAAATTCAATTGGTAGGATTCCTTGTGGTGAATGAGGTGGTGACTCACCTTCCAATTCCATAATATTGATGGGTGGTGAAAAAATTCAAAGATAATTATTGGAAGCTTGCAAGGATGGGAGGTTATGGGAGATACGATGGGGCCAAGCCATATGCACCCCTATCAAAATGTAATATTATATCATGTGTTGGGAGGGTGGTTGTAGTACTTATCTATGTAAATCTAGTAACCTGAATTTCTAATAATGGTGATTAGGGATTGTTGATGGTACCCTTCCTACATGGATACTAATTAGAAATTTGGAAATTTGGTAAGAAATTATTTTTTGGTTTCGTGGATATAAAGTGATGGCTCTAGGCTATAATTCATAGGATTGTACATCATTATCTTATCAGTTTCCTTGGTGGGAGAATGAGGAGAGAGGGTTTTTATAGCCAATGTTCTCTATTGGGAAGAGTCAGGGGGCCAGATGACCCATGCCTAAGTTGAGGAAATCCAAGTAAGGAAATAGTTGAATTTGATGTCAATTCCCTTCTCAACACAATTCTTGTGGGAAACTGAGGGTATAGTCAAATTTGTTTCGTTGGTAAGTGGGAAATATGATAGAATTCACAATGAGGTCATGGAAAGCCTCATTGGCTTATTGTTTTATTAGTGAGGAAAGTTTGGAGGACTTTTCTAAATTCTCTTGGGCAATTGGGATATTAAAATAGAACACTGCGGTTCATTGGACAATAGTATATTTTCCCTAGAAATTATTGGTCTCTAATTTGGGGTCCAAGCATGATAGGTTTGTTAGTTGATTGGCATTTTAGTTTGCAATCCTCTCATCCTAAGCATGGTGTGTCACTAGCTCATTCCTCCTAAAGATATTTATTCTAGGGAAATATGGAATGATATGTTATATATGCAGCTTAAGGTTTGACAAATGATTTCTTTTTTCTCCACCACCATGGAGATTCTTGTTTAGCAAAGATCGAAGATTCAACAAAAGAGGATGAAATTATAATTCTTCATCAAAAAAATGAAGAAATGCAATTATCTTCTAATAGGGATCTTCAATTAAATTTCCATACTTCAAAACAAAAATAGATGCCCTCCTAGAACTCACATGAATGCCTTAGTTAATATTTTGTTAGTATGGAAGTTCAAGTAGTTTTTTTTATTGGAACTTTTTGACAAATTTATATAAACAATATACATGGTGTTGTAATTTTATACCTAAAGCGTTACGTGTGACCTTGGCAACTGAAAGAATGGGATTTTGAAAGAGTTGTGTTAAATATGTCTGCACTTTTAATGTGACGTTTTGCCCCAACACAAAATTATTAATACAAAATTTACAATTACTATTAAAAAATCATCCTAATAATATTTAGTAATTAGGAAAAATAAAATGTAAATATGAGATGTAGAAAAAGTTGGGTTACGAGGAAGATCAATAAATTCCTTTATTCCTTTTTAATTATATAATATCAAATTTTATTTATTATTAATCAATAGAGGATATAAATTATAGATTATAAGCAAATATATCAAATTTTATATTTATTTTTAAATAGAAATATAAAAATAAATATTTTATTAAAAAAAATATTAGGTTGTTCTTGGGGTTATTTCATTTTGCAAGACTGTGATATGTAAATTTATTTCAGTGATGAGGGTATCCTCTGGAATTTCTCTCTCACTACTAAGCATGTGCGTCATCCTAAACGATGAGGTGGATACACCTAGGAGTTATATTAGTAATGATGAGAATCGACCATTTATCATGCAAGTATGAGGCTACCCAGTTGTTGATTCCTCTAACCTACTGAAAAAAAAATTATTTAATGTGTTAATATTAATTTAGAAGAAAATGGAAAAAATGATATATAAATAAGATACACAAAATTTTGTGTTATAAGTACTATCGATTATTTCCTTAATTCATTATTCTTTTCTTAATATTAAACTGTATTTGTTATTTTAAAAGTTTATTTTATATATATTAGGATTTAAGCTTTATGGACTGCCTTATTCTTTGGTCATCGACTCATTTTCTTCATTCGTTAAATGGAAGAAGAACCAACTAATCCCATTTTTTGGTGGCAATGTTCGCATTATGCATGAAAAATGGATTGTTTCTTCTTTTAGTATTTCAACACACATGGAAAAGATGTGGGAACTTCTCTAGGGCCTTAGTTTAGTTCTTTCTATTCACACATGGATATTGGTCATTATGGGAGATTTGAAAATCATTTGGTCATGTATTTATTAATTCCTACTCAAATAACTTGGCCCTAAATTATCTCATTAATTGGATCAGAAAAATATTAAAATATTAGAGGAATAAACTATTTGGCATGTCCTATAAAGTAAAATTCATTATGGATCAAATGGAACATAAATAAATTTAATTGGTAGGATTCCTTGTGGTGAATGAGGTGGTGACTCACCTTCCAATTCCATAATATTGATGGGTGGTGACAAAATTGAAAGATAATTATTGGAAGCTTGCAAGGATGGGAGGTTATGGGAGATACGATGGGGCCAAGCCATATGCGCTCCTATCAAAATTTAATGTTATATCGTGTGTTGGGAGGGTGGTTGTAGTCCTTATCTGTGTAGATCTAGTTACCTGAATTTATAATAATGGTGATTAGGGATTGTTGATGGTACCCTTCCTACGTGGATACTGATTACAAATTTGGAAATTGGGTAAGACATTTTTTTTGGTTTCATGGATATAAGGTGATAACTCTAGGCTATAATTCATAGGATTGTACATCATTCTCTTATCAGTTGACTTGGTGGGAGAATGAGGAGAGAGGGTTTTTGTAGCCAATGTTCTCTATTGGGAAGAGTCAGGGGACCAGGTGAGCCATGCCTAAGCTGAGGAAATCCAGGTAAGGAAATAGTTGAATTTGATGTCAATTCCATTCTCAACTCTATTCTTGTGGGAAACTGAGGGTATAGTCAAAGTTGTTTCGTTGGTAAGTGGGAAATATGATAGAATTCACAATGAGGTCATGGAATATTCTTAGGGCCTCATTGGCTTATTGTTTTATTAATGAGTAAAGTTTGGAGGACTTTTCTAAATTCTCTTGGGCAATTGGGAGATTAGAATAGAACACTGCGGTTCATTGGACAATAGTATATTTTCCCTAGAAATTATTGGTCTCTTCTTTGGGGTCCAAGCATGATAGATTTGTTAGTTGATTGGCATTTTAGTTTTCAATCCTCTCATCCTAAGCATGGTGTGTCACTAGCTCGTTCCTCCTAAAGATATTGATTCTAGGGAAATATGGAATGATATGTTATATATGCATCTTAAGGTTTGACAAATGATTGCTTTTGTCTCCACCACCATGGAGATTCTTGTTTAGCAAGGATCGAAGATTCAACAAAAGAGGATGAAATTATAATTCTTCATCAACAAAATGAAGAAATGCAATTATCTTCTAATAGGGATCTTCATTTAAATTTCCATACTTCAAAACAAAAATAGATGCCCCCCTAGAACAGACATGAATGCCTTAGTTAATATTTTGTTAGTATGGAAGTTCAAGTAGTTTTTTTTATTGGAAATTTTTGTCAAATTTATATAAACAATATACATAGTGTTGTAATTTTATACCTGAAGCGTTACGTGTGACCTTGGCAACTAAAACAATGGGATTTTGAAAGAGTTACGTGAAATATGTCTGCACTTTTAATGTGATGTTTTTCCCCAACACAAATTTATTAATACAAAATTTACAATTACTATTAAAAAATCATCCTAATAATATTTAGTAATTAGGAAAAATATTGTAAATATGAGATGTAGAAAAAGTTGGGTTATGAGGACGATCAATAAAGTCCTTTATTCCTTTTTAATTATATAATATCAATTGGTATTTATTACTAATCAAGAGAGGCTATAAATTATAGAATATAATCAAATATATCAAATTTTTTTATTTATTTTTAAATAGAAATATAAAAACAAATATTTTATTAAAAAACATATTAGGTTGTTCTTGGGCTTATTTCATTTTGCAATACTATGATATGTAAAGTTATGTGAGTGATGAGGGTATCATGTTGAATTTATCTCTCACTACTAAGCATGTGCGTCATCCTAAACGATGAGCTGGATACATCTAGGAGTTATAGTAGTAATGATGAGAATTGACCATTTATCATGCAAGTATGAGCCTACCCAGTTGTTAATTCCTCTAACCTACCAACAAAAAACAAAAAAAAAGTTTAAATTAATTATTTAATGTGTTAATATTAATTTAGAAGAAAATAGAAAAAATGATATATAAATAAGATACACAAAATTTTGTGTTATAAGGACTATCAATTATTTCCTTAATTCATTATTCTTTTCTTAATATTAAACTGTATTTTTTATTTTAAAAGTTTATTATATATATATATATATATATATATATATATATATATATATTAGGCTTTAAGCTTTATGTACTGCCTTGTTCTTTGGTCATCGACTCATTTTCTTCATTCGTTAAATGGAAGAAGAACCAACTAATCCCATTTTCTGATGGCAATGTTCACATTATGCATGAAAAATGGATTGTTTCTTCTTTTAGTATTTCAACACACATGGAAAAGAAGTGGGCATTGCTCTAGGGCCTTAGTTTAGCTCTCTCTATCCACGCATGGATATTGGTCATTATGGGGGATTTGAAAATCATTTGGTCACGTCTTTATTAATTCCTACTCAAATAACTAGGCCCTCAATTATCTCATTAAGTGGATTAGAAAAATATTAAAATATTAGAGGAATAAACTATTTGCCATGTCCTATAAATTAAAGTTCATTATGGATCAAATGGAACATAAATAAATTCAATTGGTAGGATTCCTTGTGGTGAATGAGGTGGTGACTCACCTTCCAATTCCATAATATTGATGGGTGGTGACAAAATAGAAAGATAATTATTGGAAGCTTGCAAGGATGGGAGGTTATGGGAGATACGATGGGGCCAAGCCATATGCGCCCCTATCAAAATTTAATGCTATATCGTGTGTTGGGAGGGTGGTTGTAGTCCTTATCTGTGCAAATCTAGTTACCTGAATTGCTAATAATAGTGATTAGGGATAGTTGATGGTACCCTTCCTATGTGGATACTGATTACAAATTTGGAAATTGGGTAAGACATTATTTTTTGGTTTTGTGGATATAAGGTGATGGCTCTAGGATATAATTCATAGGATTGTACATCATTCTCCTATCAGTTGACTTGGTGGGAGAAAGAGGAGAGAGGGTTTTTGTAGCCAATTTTCTCTATTGGGAAGAGTCAGGGGGCCATGCGACCCATGCCTAAGCTGAGGAAATCCAGGAAAGGAAATAGTTGAATTTGATGTCAATTCCCTTCTCAACTCAATTCTTGTGGGAAACTGAGGGTATAGTCAAAGTTGTTTCGTTGGTATGTGGGAAATCTGATAGAATTCACAATGAGGTCATGAAAAGTTCTAAGGGCCTCATTGGCTTATTGTTTTATTAATGAGGAAAGTTTGGAGGACTTTTCTAAATTATCTTGGGGAATTGGGAGATTGGAATAGAACACTGTGGTTCATTGGAAAATAGTATATTTTCCCTAGAAATTATTGGTCTCTTCTTTGGGGTCCAAGCATGATAGGTTTGTTAGTTGATTAGCATTTTAGTTTGAAATCCTCTCATCCTTAGCATGGTGTGTCACTAGCTCGTTCCTCCTAAAGATATTGATTCTAGGGAAATATGGAATGATATGTTATATATGCAACTTAAGGTTTGAAAAATGGTTGCTTTT
This sequence comes from Pinus albicaulis, assembly GCA_034641835.2. NCBI lineage: Eukaryota > Viridiplantae > Streptophyta > Pinopsida > Pinales > Pinaceae > Pinus > Pinus albicaulis. The sequence continues at coordinate 1,000,972,773 of CM076572.1, forward strand.
GTCTCCACCACCATGGAGATTCTTGTTTAGCAAAGATCAGAGATTCAACAAAAGAGGATGAAATTATAATTCTTCATCAACAAAATGAAGAAATGCAATTATCTTCTAATAGGGATCTTCATTTAAATTTCCATACTTCAAAATAAAAATAGATGCCCTCCTAGAATAGACATGAATGCCTTAGTTAATATTTTGTTAGTATGGAAGTTCAAGTAGTTTTGTTTATTGGAGCTTTTTTTCAAATTTATATAAACAATATACATAGTGTTGTAATTTTATACCTAAAGCATTACGTGTGACCTTCGCAACTGAAAAAATGGGATTTTAAAAGAGTTATGTTAAATATGTCTGCACTTTTAATGTGTCGTGTTGACCCAACACAAATTTATTAGTACAAAATTTACAATTGCTATTAAAAAATCATCCTAATAATATTTAGTAATTAGGAAAAAAAAATGTAAATATGGGATGTAGAAAAAGTTGGGTTATGAGGATGATCAAGAAAGTCCTTTATTCCATTTTAATTATACAATATCAAATTGTATTTATTATTGATCAATAGAGGATATAAATTATAGATTATAAACAAATATATTAAATTTTATATAGATTATTAAATAGAAATATAAAAAAATGTATATTTTATTAAAAAAAAAGTAGTTTGTTCTTGGGGTTATTTCATTTTTCAAGGTTGTGATATGTAAAGTTATGTGAGTGATGAGGGTATCATGTTGAATTTCTCCCTCGCCACTAAGCATGTGTGTCGTCCTAAATGGCGAGGTGGATACACCTAGAAGTTATAGTAGTAATGATGAGAATCGACTATTTATCATGCAAGTATGAGCCTACCCAATTGTTGATTCGTCCAACCTACTCACAAAAAACAAAAACAAAAAAAGTTTAAATTAATTATTTAATGTGTTAATATTAATTTAGAAGAAAATAGAAAAAATGATATATAAATAAGATACACAAAATTTTGTGTTATAAGGACTATCGATTATTTCCTTAATTCATTATTCTTTTCTTAATATTAAACTGTATTTTTTATTTTAAAAGCTTTATATATATATATATATATATATATATATATATATATATATATATATATATATTATGCTTTAAGCTTTATGGATTGCCTTATTCTTTGGTCATCTTCTCATTTCCTTCATTCTTTAAATGGAAGAAGAACCAAATAATCCCATTTTCTAGTGGCAATGTTCTTATAATGCATGAAAAATAGATTGTTTCTTATTTTAGTATTTCAACACAAATGGAAAAGATGTGGGCATTGTAAATATTTGATTGTAAAATTTTCATCATTAGTGTGAGTAAACTTTATTATGTTTTAAATAAAGTTTAATGTTTGTAAGTAAAGTGTTGGCCAAATTGTTAAATGGAACACATCTTTTTAAGACCATTGGCCCACCAGATGGAAATCAACAACAAAGGAGGCATCACACCCCCCAACCTCTCGAGCTTTAACGAAGGGGGGGTTCACTTTTCGTTGCCTAGTGAAACCCGCTTTTGTGATGTGTTAGATAATGAACTATATCGCTGCTCCCCACCCCTTATAGGTTTTAACCATAGCACCTCTTTGACGTCATCATGGGATCTAGCCATGTCAGCATTCGAGATGAGTTAATTAGTAAAGCATCCAACCAATAAAGTTGTGACCACTGTCTTTTGATAGTTCGAGGATAGAAAAAGGGGGGAAATTATTTTTTTCAATTTCATGTATTTTTTGAACTACGAAGAAGTGCACATAAGGCTCACCTCACACAAAAACTTTAAATTTCATCTCCCACATAGTCTAGGTAATTCTATTAGTACTTATGCTAAGTTTCTACTTTGTTAATTTTCAAAAATGAAAGGAAAAGTGGTCAAACCCTACGCTAAAACCTTTCTAAACTATGATGAGCTTTCATTAATCAACAAAGAGGTTGATTTTCATGAAACTCAGTGTGATTTTGATCTTTATGAGATATGTAACTGGGCATACTAATCAAGTACTTAAAATTATGCTCAAAAACCAAATTTCTCAAAATGACACAAAACCTAACCGATCACATAATACTCATCATTCTGAATCAAGTGCAATTCATTTCGCGTGAAATGGACTCCGTATGCTCCCAGAAATGACTTATTTTTGCTTTGCTAAATAGGAAAAAAAAATATGACAAGTAGCCCAATGACATGGCAGGGTCAATTTTGGTCAATTTTCCACCGATGAATGCTAGCCTTCCAAGTGGCAGCATCTGGTTGGTTCAGAATTATGGTGATTTGGAAATTTCATATTGGTGGAAGTTTGGGCCAATGAGGAGGAGGCACGTGGTTGAGCCTGGGGCCACCACGTGTCCCCCTCATGGTGGAGAAAATTTTTTGGTTGAAGACCGAATGGAGGCATCAGGGTTTGACCCCCTGACCTCCCACGCCAAAGCTAAGTAGTTAACCAATTCACCTATACAATAGTTCTTAACATATATTCCATTCCTTCCCAAGATTGGGATGAATATAAGCAATCCACTGCAAACAATGATTGTGCCATAATCATGATGATGGGTTTGTCTAGCCATGATCAATCATCGGCGGATACCCATGCACTTAGTGGATGATTCCCCTTCATGGCACCCCCCTTCGCATAAGGTGAAGTACCGTGGCCACCTTGTCCGTCACTGTCTGCCGCCATCGGAGTCTATCCACCATCCTGTTGCTCTGTCATCCTAACTATCATCTGACCAGAGTAGGAAAACCCATAATTATCCCTCCCTCGCATTCAAATCATCCCACCCTGCCAACTACCTATATATATGAGGCCTTTTGTCCTTATACTCTCATTTGTGGATTTTCTTTCAACTACCTCCCCTTCCCCTATTTCAGCCCTCAGTCATACAACACTCGACCCTTCACTTCCCAATTGTTCGGCTTTCTTTGTTCTCCTCCCCACCCACTTTTGTGCCCCCATCTCCCCATCTCTCTATGCCTGTACATGAGCATGTCTACCCGTCATGCCAACTCCTCCGCTCCTAGGAGGAATAATTAAGGCCAGGGTCGTCGAACAAGAGCTCATGCTTCACGATGGGCTTCTCCAAGTATGTCGCCAACAATAAGGGAAAATTCCGCAGCTCGTCAGACGACCCTAAATTATGAGACCACAATCAATATTGGTGCCCGTCAAAGGATGGAAGAGCTTGAAGATCAAGCTAGGTTGGTTCTCCAATGCCTCTCCATTGAATAGGTTAATGAGGAATTCAAATGGATTTCTAAACTAGACTCACAAGAGGCAGGGAGAACCTTTTCAATTGGGCCATCGAGCTGCACTGGAAGACCAAAACAACGATTGGTCTTGCTTAGGAAGCACAATGCCATCCTGGAGAAGAAGTTGGACGACCTCACCCATAAATTTACTCTGTAAGTTAGGTTTTTCATCGTTGCCACTTCATCTCCAAGGATTAGCCTCACTATGCTCTGTTAAAGAAGCAGATGGCTATAGCAGAAGCCTCGCCTGTAGTCAAAAGGGAGGTTAGGAGTGCCACCACCAACAACCTAGCCTAGAATGCCTTCATTGAGGGCAACTGATCTAGGTGGATATTGGTGGCCACTCGCCTATTCCACTTGGGGCCCCACCATTGTCTCTTTCATTTTTTCAGTTTTGGCACAACTTACTATTTTTAGTAGTTTTTCAGGTCCTGAACTTCCGGAGCCATTTTGAGGCCCTAAACGACGTTTTTTGGGCATCGCGCCATTTTGAAATGGATATTTGTGGCGAAAGTTGTAGTCCTCGGATAGATATTTCTAATGATGTATCATGTGCGTCAAACAGAGATAGTATGCCAAAGTTACATCCCTGGGAAGTTGAAACACCAGTTTACCCAAACGGGGCCCATAGTTTTGGTGCTTCATCTCCTAGGGTTAGGTTTTTGGATGTTTAGAGTTCTCCATTGTTTCTCAATAATAAATAGGCCCTCAAGCCTCATTGCAACTTAGTTGAGAGGCCTGTAGCCACCACATCTCTTCTCAGAGATAGCTACCAGCGCCCTAGCTAGTTTTATTTCCATTCTGTCTGTAAGCAAATTTTAGTTCTTTGATATTAATGAAATGAAGTGTTATTTCCACTGCTTCTCTGTATTTATGGTTATGTGTTTATTCTGTTGCGTTCCTGCATAAATCCATATCAGTGGTATCAGAGCGGTCTACTTTTTCTCGATCCTTCTTTGCATGTCCCCAACGAGGTTGGGGTACAAGGAGTTAGGGCTCGATCTGGTGGAACCTTTGCAAGATCAGCCTTGCAAACCTCGACAAATGCCCATGGGGGACGAAAAGAAAGATGAGGGAGTAGGAGATCCTATCAAAATATTGCTCGAGGAGGCCCTTGAAAAACAAAGGAATGCGATGATGGATAACTTTGCCCAAATCCTTCAACGACTACCCACCGACGGTGCATCTACATTCAGCAGCCACTCGGGAGGTGCGACTCCTTTTAAGGTACAAGTAAATTTGGACATTCCCATATTTGAGGGTCAAATAGATGCAGATGCCGTAGATATATGGTTGAATCTATTAGAAGGATATTTCTTGGTTCATGACTTTTCTGACAGGGAGAAGATTATTTTTGCACTCCTCAAAGCTGCCCCCCATTTCAAGGACTAGTGGAAAACCCACTGTGAGAAAAAGGACGAGATAGAACCCTCTCTATTCTTGGTCGTACCCACTTGGAATTCTTTCCGAGACATCGTCAAGGAACAATACTATCCCGTGGGGAGCTATGAGGACAAGTACATACAATGGACCATGCTGCAGCAACAAAGGGATCAAGATGTGCATGAGCTGACGAATCTGTTCCATTCCCTGCGCACCAAGTTGGGTATCAAATATTAAGAGAAACATCTGGTGCTAAATTATCGTAGTTGTCTGCACAGATACATTCAGGAGGAAATTGAGTTCCTCTACATCTCCTCCCTTGGTACGACATACAATTATGTTGCCAATATTGAGCAGAAATTCAAACAGAAGAAGCAATACTTTGGATTTGCGAATCAAACGCAAGGGAAAGGTGCTCCCAAACCGCAGAACAAAGGAAAGAGCCAAGGCATGGTGACTCAAGACAACCTGTTGAAGCCATAAGAAAAGAACAACACCACAAAGCCAGAGAAGGACACAGGAAAGTGGTGTGAGTTCCATAAGAGCTCCACTCACAACACAAGTGAGTGTCGGGCCAAGCAGTCGCTGGTGGCCGAAATGCGGGCTTCTGATTCAGATGCATGCTCCGACTCTGAATCAGAACCTGACAAGGGGAATGATAAATGGAAACATATTATTGATGCAGAGCCCTATGCCACTGTTGCCACTACGAAGATCCAAAAGGAGGAACCGGAAGATCCGGAGGAGGAGGAACGTCTCTTCCACTCCCAGATGTGGGTAAAGGGCTCCCTGGTATAGTTCATTTTCGACAATGGGAGCCAAAAGAACCTCATTTCGGCAGATGCTGTGAAGCGGTTGGGCTTGCCGACCACAGCTCACCCACATCCATACAGCATCGGGTGGCTTCACCAAGGACGAGATCTCCGTGTCAGCCAGCAGTGTCGCCTTCCCTATAGCATCAAACCCTTCACGGATGAGGTATTATGTGACGTTGCTCCTATTGATGTTTCTGATGTATTATTAGGACAACCATACTTGTGGAAGCGTCGTTCTGTATATGAGTCTCGGCCTTGCGCTGTTATTGTTACTTTGCGAAATAAGTTGTACAGGATACCAGAGGTACCACCTCCTGTCGCTATCTCTTTGGTTACTACAAAACAATGCAATAAGCTCATTTCCCAAACCAGGAAATTCGTTTTCCTGATGATCCACCCCTAGGGAAAGAAGAAGACTGTGGCCACGACCTCCAGACAAGGCTCCTATGCACAACAAAAACAAAAAGATAAGGTTGTGGAGGAGTACGGGGACATCTTCACCTCACCCACAGGGGTTCCTCTGAATTTTCAGGTCAAGCACCCGATTGATCTGACCCCAGGTGCGTCTCTACCCAATGGACCGATCTATTGGCACTCTGTTCTGGAGAACGATGAAATCAAGAGGCAGATTCAGGAGCTACTGTAGAAAGGCCACATCCGACCAATTTCATCACCCTGTGGGAGCCCGATTGTGTTGGTACAGAATAAGGATGGGACGTGGAGACTCTGTATTGACTATCAGGCGCTGAACAAGATCACTTTCCGGAATAGGTACCCAATCCCATGGATTGATGACCTTCTGGACCAACTCAAAGGTGCAAAATATTTCAGCAATATTGACTTGAAGTTGGGGTATCACCAAGTACCGATTGAACCCTTCGATGTGTGGAATACTACCTTCAAATCCAAGGAAGGACTTTTCGAATGGCTGGTCATGCCTTTCAGGTTGACGAATGCTCCCGCAACCTTCATGGGGACGATGGAAGACATATTGTGGCCATTCACCAACTCATTTGTAGTGGTGTACTTGGATGACATTCTGATCTTCAGCTAGACTTGGGAAGAGCACCTTCACTACATCCGACAAGTCCTCCAGACACTACGGCAACACAAGTTGTGTGCCAATCTGGAGAAGTGCACTTTTGGCATGACCCAGGTTCAATATCTGGGATACATTATTGATGAAAGGGGGGTGCATGTGGATCTATCCAAGATCCAAGTCATTTTGGATTGGCCAGCCCCGACTACTATAACAGAGCTTCGCAGCTTTTTGGGTCTTGCTAATTTCTACCGGAGGTTCATGTTGGGATTCTCTCATATCACTTGGCCCTTGAGTCAAGTCACCAAGGGAGGAGAGAGAGAAAAATTCTTTCGGTCGGAACCTCAACAGAAGGCGTTCACAGAATTGAAAAATTGCCTCTGTTCTGCCCCAGTGCTCACTTTACCAGACTTGCAATAGCCATTTGAGATCGAGATAGATGCCTATGACTATGCTATTGGGGTAGTTCTTACTCAACAGGGACATCGAGTGGCATATCACAGTGAGACATTGTCTAACACAGTTCGCAAGTATCCCACGTATGATAAAGAAATGTATTCCATTGTGCAAGCTTGTTGACAATGGAAGCATTACATTTTGGGGAAGGAAACAATCATCCACACATACCATCATCCCCTACAGTTCATACAAACACAAGGGAAGTTGCAGAATGATCGCTATCAGAAGTGGTCCACATATATGCAACAGTTTCATTTGAACATCAAGTACAAGAAGGGTAACACCAATAATGTTGCAGACTGCCTCAGCCGACCACTGATCATGGCGCTCACCACCATGCTCAACTCTTGTGGGCATGAGACTTCTGATTGGCCGCTTCTCTATGAGAGTGACCCAGAACTCGGCCACACTTACAAGGCACTCTTGGGGGGTACGCAAGTTCCAAATTTTCACCTCAAAGATGCACTTTTATGTCACCTGGGACACCTTTGTGTTCCTTCAAGCGAGCATGCCAAGATGATATGGGAAGCACACTACAGTCGAGTCGCTGGGCATTTCAGGGTCAAGAAAATAGTAGCAATCCTGCAAAAGTATTTCTATTGGCTGAACCTTCGAAAGGATGTCGAGAAGCACATCAGATCCTACACTGCTTGTGCCATTGCCAAACCGACCATCAAGAAGCAAGGCCTATATACTCTGCTACCTACCTCTAGTCGACCTTGGGAATCCATCTCCATGGATTACATGTCGAGCCTACCTTTTACTAAGTAGGTAAATGAATGTGTTTTCATGGTCATCGAAAGATTCTCGAAGATGGCCATCATGGCGGCTTGCAAGAAGAATATCACAGCAAAAGCCACTGCTAAACTCTTCTTTGAACAAGTGTGGGTGCACTTTGGGATCCCACAGTCTATCATATCAGATCAGGATAGCAGGTTCCTCAGCACATTTTGGTCCAGCCTCTAGTCAATGTTGGATACCAAGTTCACCAAGTCCATAGCTTTCCATCCCCAAATAGATAGCCAGACAGAGGTTGTCAATAGAATGATTGTACACATTCTGCGCATGTACAATTCAAAGCATCCATGCATATGGGATGAGAGCCTCCCATATGTACAACATAGTTATAATCGGGCTCTCCACAGTTCAATCGGCCATAGCCCCTTTCAGGTGGGCTTGGGATTCCAGCCGCTATGTCCTATTGACATAGCCATACCATTTGCAGCTGCTCAGGCCGATTCAGCTCATGTCCAGTCTGAAGTTGACAAAGCAAGTAGCTTCATCGAGCGCATTCAACACATCTGCCAATAGGTTCATGATATATTGGATAGAGCCAATTCCAAGTACAAGCAACGTCATGATCAACACTGGGTGCCACACAACTTCCAGGTGGGTGACAAAGTATGGCTACATTTGCAGAAGGAGTGCCTCACTAGACCCCATCGCAAGCTTCGCCCGCTCCGATACGGGCCGTACACCATCACCAAGGCTGTAGGGAACAATTCCTTCGAGCTGAGTATTCCACCATTCCTTGGTCTGCACCCAGTCTTCAATGTGGATCGCCTTCGTCCTTACTTCCCACCTCTATTGGACACCTCAAACATTGCAGAACAAATCACACCAACAGAGTTAAACCCAGACTGCATGGAACAAGCCACCACAGATTGTATCAGGGACATGAAAATAAAGAGAAATCGCCAACAGAATATCCAACTGTATCGGGTTGTCAAAGCTGGCCAACTCCTGCACCAAGGCAAGTGGTTCACCAGGGACCAAGTTCAGCAGAAGTTTCTTCATCTCATGGAGGAACTCAACGCAATGGGGACCATTGCTTCCTAAGGGGGGAGGACTGATCCAGGTGGATATTGGTGGCCACCCACCTATTTCACTTGGGGCCCCACCATTGTCTCTTTTAGTTTTTCAGTTTCGGCACAACTTACTATTTTTAGCAGTTTTTCGGGTCCTGAACTTCTGAAGCCGTTTTGAGGCCCTAAACGACGTTTTTTGGGCATCGCGCCTCCAGCAAATATCATTCCATTCCAAAATTTTGGAATTGATATTCATGGCGAAATTTTTAGTCCTCAGACAGATCTTTCTAATGATGTATCATGTGCGTCAAACGGAGATAGTATGCCAAAATTACGTCCCTGGGAAGTTGAAACACCAATTTACCCAAACGAGGCTCATAGTTTTGGGGCTTCATCTCCTAGGGTTAGGTTTTTGGATGTTTAGAGTTCTCCTTTGTTTCTCAATAATAAATAGGCCCTCGAGCCTCAGTGTAACTCAGTTCAGAGGCCTGTAGCCACTACATCTCTTCTCAGAGATATCTACCAGCGCCCTGGCTAGTTTTATTTCCATTCTGTCTGTAAGCAAATTTCAGTTCTTTGATATTAATGAAATGAAGTGTTATTTCCACTACATCTCTGTATTTATGGTTATTTTTTTATTCTGTTGCGTTCCTGCATAAATCCAGATCAGTGGCCTATCATTCTCGAAGCCAACTCTGACGAGAAAATCCAGTAAATCATATATGCCCCTGCCTCTATTTTTGGTGTGTATCAAGTCTGTTTCATGAGTCTCGTGCTTTCTTCCTCTATGGTTTTGGCTCCTAGGCATCATAGCAGCGACCTAGCCTCGGTCAATTATATTTGACACTATCTAGCTCTACAAGCTCTCAGCTATCTGGGGAATTTTGTGCTCAACACCTGCTGAATTTTGTGTATGGCCAAGGATCACTTATCTGTGTCTGCTACTAATATTATGTGTAATGATAGGCACCATTTTTCAAAGTCAGGTTACCATTTTTCAGAGTGCGGTTGCGGCTGCATGTTGCACGCACCAATGCCACATTATGTAATTACACGCTTTAGATCTTAATAGAATCATCTTACTTACAAAAAAATATATATGTCATTCCAGATATATCTAAAGTTTCTAAAGTTTTCTAAAGGGGGAGAGGGGCCAGCCCTAAGCCCTGTAACTGAGGCCCAAAGACCACCAATAGAGCACTGAGCGCTTAACCCTAAGTGTGAGGAATAACACATAACCTGCCATTTATTAATACTTATCGCCATTAATCAATTCTAATCCGGAGTTAATGCTAAGCGCGGATTTAGCGCTGATCTCATTATATTAACTTTAATGTGGGTTAATTTATTTAATGCGGATTAGTTTGGAGGTCTTATAATTTTTGCGTAACTGCTACTTTGGCACCAACTAGCCCGATTTAGCTCCAGTTAGCTAAATTTAGGCAGAAAATTGTGGATAAACTGTTAGAGGTCATAAATTTTGGATTTTTCGACCAAATCAAGAGCAGAAAGAGGCTAGATGGCCATTTTTGGGCATTATGAACTCATTGGTGTAGGTTTCAAGAGAAGAAAAGAAATGTAAACACATCATTTTGCAAATTTGAGCATAATATAGAGGCCCAAGCCATGGAAGCTGGACCAAGGAGATGTAGCCCATGAGAGGTGAACTCCTTCATCAAATCCCTGTGTAGATGTGTTGTATGGTAATGTATTGTACTTTATTTTGTTGTTTTTAGTATTTATTTTATGTTAATTTTTTCATAAAATTAACATGAAAAACACTTATGAGACTCAATAACTTGCAACAGAACTTGAACCCTCAAGGACATGTAAAACATTGTTGTGAAAATATGAAAGAGGAATTAGCACAACATAATAAACATACCTTATTGAGATCAGTTTTGGTATTAGAGCTTTAGGTTTTGTTTTGCAAGAAGGGATCTAATTTTTTGCAAGTTTGTGTCATGCTTACAAGGTTAAAACTCAAAAGAGGAGAATGGAAGTGGGTTGAAAACCCTGCAGTTGGGTCTAGAGGAAGAAGGGCAAGGTTTCCAAAGTGTTCAGCGCTAGCACATCCTCAAGTTGAAGTTGAGTCTTTAGTCAGCATGTCTCATGAAGGAGGATCTACCACGATAGAAGATGAGAGAGAATTCAGAAAGGCATTTTTTGATCCGATTGAGATGGTAATGGTCCTCTATGAGGAGAGGAATTTAAGGATGCAAGGAGAAAGTTCTAGACCTCCAAGAGGAGAGGGTTCTCCAGGAGGAGGAGGCCATGGAGATGGTAGGATATGACCATCCACTCCACCATCATCCTCACCACCATATACACCTTCCTCTTCATCGTCTTCCACTACTAGAACCTTTCAATTTATTCATCCACATACTTCAAAAGGAACTGGTAAATCACCCTTACTTAAACTTGATATCAAATTTGAGCTACCGATGTATAATGGAAAAGTGAATGTAGAGAAGCTAGATAATTGGATTCGTTGGTTGGAATTTTATTGCAGGATTCAGAACCTTCAAGAAGATGACATAAAGATTAAATTGGTTTCCTTGGGAATGAAGGGCACAACACGTGTATGGTGCGAAGCAAGGACACAAGATGAGGATAAAAACCATGGTAAGATCTCAATGTCTTGGTCTAATTTTATTTCTGCCATTAAAAGGAAATTTTACTCTCTATCTTATAAGGAAAAATAAATTATGGATTGGCATAGTTTTAGACAACTAAAGGAACAAAGTGTTCAAAATTATACACAAGATTTTAGGAGAAGAGTGCTAGTTTTGGGTGTCAATTTTTCTTCTCAAGAAAATTTGTTGAAGTATATTGGGGGTTTTCAAAACTATCTTAGACATAATATGATCATGTTCAACCCCACAAACTTAGATGAGGTTTGTGTTCAAGCCACGCCTCTAGAAGAGAGATGGAAAAATAGTGCAGATGAGAAAAGTGATAGTTTCCTTGAGTATGAAGGTAAAGGAAAGGGAAAGTTTAATGGAAGAGGAAAGAAAAATGGTTCTATTAAAATAAATAAAGAGAAACTCACATGTAAACATTGTTCAAAAAATGGCCATGATGAAGACCATTGTTGGCAACTCCACCCAGAGTTGAAGCCAAACAAACTTAAAACCAAAGAGAAGGAGAAAATAGCCGCAATCATTGAACATGACTTAGGTTCAGATTCATGAGATGAAACCAAGATTACAGCAATGGGTTGGAAAGGTAAGAATGTAGAAAGAACTAATTCTTCAAATTATTCTAATGTACCTCAAGATGATGATACAAGAATTGAACTCTTTCATATTAGATTTGTTTCAAAGCATACCAAAATAGACACACTATTTGATAGTGATTCTCAAGCTAATTTGATTTCTAAAGACTTATTTAAGAGGTTAAATTCAGAAACTGTTACACATACAAGACCTTATCCTTTAGGCTAGATATCGAAGAATGAAAACTTGCAGGTAACAAGGAAGTTCATCCTAAGGTTTGCAATCAATTCAAAATTTCTTGACAAAGTTGAACTTGATATAGTTCCGCTTGAGATTTCAAGTATTTTTTAGGAAGTCCTCATCTTTATGATAGGAGGGTGGAATTTCATAGCCATAAGAATAAGTACCACTTGTTCAAGAATGGAATTGATTACATAGTTAGAGCACATAAGAAGAAGAGAAGCTTGTCTCTTATACATGCAGGAGAAATGAAGAGAATAGTGAATGCAAGTCAAAATTTGGCTTTGTTAATGTTCAAGCATAGTGATGTTTTGAATGAGACCTTTCAAAAATATGCATCAAATGAAAAATATGATTTCATTGAAGTTGCTAATATTTGTAATAAGATTTTTTAGGGCTATAACATGTTGCATTTGAAAAGAGGTAAACAAGATGTGAAATATTTGCAGCAACATGCATCATTATTGAGCAGTGACGTGAACAAGATGTTGGTGCAAGAGACTCACAAGGATCAAAGAGAATGCACCAAAAAAATTTGACAAATAGGGCATTGGGTTCAAAGTTACTCTTGTGGTTTTCACAAATTATTTTATTTCAAATGGGATGTTGCATGGCGATGGCGATCACATTTGATCAAGAGTCGAGCCAAGCACATGGCGAGACAAGCTAAAAATCGCCATGTCGACAATGTTCGAGGTGAGACAAATTTCAAGTTTCCTTTGATTGATGACCAAGGTGGGAACACATTTGTTTCTTCAAGGACAAATTGTTGTTATGAAAATTCTGGAGAATTTCAGTATGACGGTGTCTACATCAGCAAGACAGGGTCTCTAGAATCATGGAAAAATATTAGTTTTTATGAAAAGCTCAAATTGTTTAAATTAGGAAAATTCCAATGGATTGAGACTAGCATTAGGGGAATTTTGAGGTATACAATAGGCTTCCTATATAAAATTTACAACCAAAATAAACTTTATAAGAGCCAATAGGATTCAAGATGATGATGTCAACCATGGGGGATGATTCACCATTTTTTAAGTAAAAGGGTAAAAAGATTAAAAAATAACAAAATAACAAAACTACTTTTTCAACTCGTATTTTCAACTTATCTCCCAAATTTTTTACTCAAATTTCGATCTGGAGTACTTATTGGATGCAAAATTTAATTTCTCATCCAAGGAGTATGCATGTTACATACTTTTGATGGACCCTTCTACACGAAAAATGATAAATACATGAAAAAACGTGATTGCAATCATTTTTTTAATGTATTTATCATTTTTTGTGTAGTAGGATCCATAAAAAATATGTAACATGGATACTCCTTGGATGAAGGATTAAATTTTGCATCCAAAGAGTACTCTTGCTCAAAATTTGAGTAAAAAATTTGGGAGATAAGTTGAAAATATGAGTTGAAAAAGTAGGTCTTTCTTTTTTCCCTCTAAAATTTGATAATGTAATCAAATTTGTTTTGATTATTTCCACTATTATTTTATAATTTCCTTAGGAGGCCCATTATAGAACTCAAATTACCCTAATGAAGGGTGAAGGAAATATACCCTCATCCACATGTTCAGTAATGAAAGAGATTTTGGGGTCCAAAAGGCTTTTAGTGGGGAGGAGTGATCAAGTGCTTAGAATTATGCTCAAAAATCAAAGTTCTCATAATGACGTGAAACCTGAACAACTTCATAGTTCTCGGTGTTCTGAATCTAGCCCAATTTTTTTCACATGAAATGGACTCCGTATGCTCCCATAAATGAGTTTTGTTCACTTTGCTAAACATGTAAAAAAACAATGACAGGTAGCCCAGTCAACAGTTTTTACTCCTGACATGGCATGCTGACTGGGCAGGGTCAATTTTAGTCAATTTTCCACCGGAAAATGATAGTCTGCCAAGTGGCAGCATCTGGTTGGTTCAAAATTATGGTGATTTGGAAATTTCGTATTGGTGGAAGTTTGGGCCAATGGGGAGGAGGCACACAGCGAAACCTGGGGCTGCAACGTATCCCCCTCATGGTAGAGAAATTTTTTTTGTGAAGACCAGATTGAGGCATCAGGCTTCAACCCTGTGACCTCCCATGCCAAGGCCAAGCAGTTAAACAATCCACCTATACCATAGTTCTTAACATATATTCCATTCCACATATATTTAAAGTTTCTAAAGTTTGTCAATAAAGGGAGAGGGAGTCAGCACCAAGGGCCCAACCCCAAGCCAGGGAATCGAGGCCCAAAGACCACTGGCGGAGCACTAAGCACTTAAACCTAGGTGCAAGGATTAACACATAACCCACCATTTATTAATACTAATCGCCATTAATCAATGCTAATACGGAGTTATCGCTAAGTGCAAATTTAGTGCTAATCCCACTTACTTAACTTTAATGAAGGTTAAATTAATTAATGTGGATTAATTTGGTGGTCCACTAATTTCAGCGGAACTGCTACTTTGGCACCAAATAGCCCGATTTAGCTCCAGTTAGCTAAATTTAGGCAAAAAATTGTGGACAAATTGTTAGAGGTCATAAATTTTGGAGTTTTCGACCAAATCAGGAGTAAAAAGTGGCTAGATGACCATTTTTGGGCATTTTGAACTCATTGGTGTAGGTTTCAGGAGTAGAAAAGCATTGTAAACACATCATTTTTTACATTTTATCATAATATAGGGGCCCAAGCCATGGAAGATGGACCAAGGAGATGTAGTCCAGGAGGGGTGAGCTCCATCATCAAATCCTTGTGTTGATGTGTTGTATGGTGATGTATTTTAATTTTAATTTTTTTTTTAGTCTTTATTTTATGTTAAATTGTTCATAAAATTAACATGAAAAACACTCGTGAGACTCAATAACTTGCAAGAGAGCTTGAACAGCCACCACATGTCCCCCTCATGGTGGAGAAATTTTTTTGGTGAAGACCGGATGGAGGCGCTGGGGTTCTACCCCACGACCTCCCACGCCAAAGCCAAGTAGTTAACCAATCCACCTATACCATATTTCTTAACATATATTCCATTCCACATATATTTAAAGTTTCTAAATTTTTTTGAAGGGGGGAGAGGGGACCAACACCGTGAGGCCAACCCCAAGCCATGGAACTGAGGCCTAAAGACCACTAGTGGAGCACTAAGCACTTAACCCTAGGTGCGAGGATTAACACATAACCCGTCGTTTATTAATACTAATCTCCATTAATCAATGCTAATCTGGAGTTAGCACTAAGTGCAGATTTAGCGCTAATCCCGCTTACTTAACTTTAATGCAGGTTAATTTATTTAATGAAGATTAGTTTGGTGGTCCACTAATTTCGGCGGAACTGCTACTTTGGTGCCAACTAGCCTGATTTAGCTCTAGATAGCTAAATTTAGGTAGAAAATTATGGACAAATTGTTAGAGGTCATAACTTTTGCAGTCTTCGACCAAATCAGGAGCAGAATGAGGCTAGATGACCATTTTTGGGCTTTATAAACTCATTGGTACAGGTTTCAGGAGTATAAAATCATTGTGCACACATAATTTTGAAAATTTTATTATAATATAGAGGCCTAAGCCATGGAAGATAGACCAAGGAGATGTAGCTCAGGAGGGGTGAACTCCTTCATCAAATCCCTGTGTTGATGTGTTGTATCGTGTTGTATTGTACTTTATTTTTTTGTTGTTTAGTCTTTCTTTTATGTTAAATTGTTCATAAAATTAACATGAAAAACACTCGTGGGACTCAATAACTTTCAAGATAACTTGAACCCTTAAGCAAATGTAAAACATTGTTTTCAAAATATGAAAGAGGAATTAGCACAACATTACTAACATACCTTGTTCTGATCACATAACAACGTTTTCAAGACTTGCAATATGTATCATTGGTTTGGTAGTCATATTTTTCTTAGTTCATAATTCCCCAGACTCATCCATTTCCCAAATTAATTTCCTAGTGTTCTGAACATTATATTCCAAGTAAAAAGGAAATTGTGTCAAAAAGTGGGATTGTATTGTTATATCAACCTGGAGTCAATTTTGAAAATGCTCAATATTGTAATTCCCAGTCTGTTCCAACCACTAAATGAATTATTGAGTCAATTATACCATGATTTAAAAGTAGAATAAAAATCTGTTGTCCTTGAATCCTTTTTACCTGTTAATGCTCAAATACCATAACATAACCTACCTTGTTCCTTAAGTATTTTCCAAAAATGTCAAGACATGTTGTTTCCATGGTATGTTATTTATTAAGGTATGACAATGATCAAGTAGTAGATGAAACCATCCTATGGTTTTTGGCCTCTATATCACCAATCAAAAAATTCTTTTTTATATTTCACTTTAACCAATACCTATCTGATGTCATTAATGACCAGTCAACAAATTTCATTATTACCAAGTATTTTAGATATCAATATATTTTGGTCTATCTGTTTATGTATGTTTAGGTGGAGAAATTTTCTAGTATACAACTGCAAAAATATGGTTACAGTGGAAACGTTATTTCTTGAATACATTGGACTTTAATGTTGAGGAAGAATTCAGGGAATATTCATTTTCGGATTTTGATAATCAATTCCTATCAATCTCCTTCAGCCTTCAATATGATGTATCACCACCAAGACTATTTCATAAACTAAAACAATTTTGTAACTCAGTGAGGGAGTAAAGGTAGGAGATTGGTATTTATATAATAACTTTACTGAAATCAGAACATATGGATGCGAATTGGTGCCTTTTAGGTTTCCAATTTTTATTCATATGAAAAAAAATTCATTGGATTTTATCAAACAGATTTGAAGTGTGGACTAGATTCATTTCATGTCTAGGAAATTCCATACTCTCTTCAAAATAAAAGCGGAGGTTAGTCCATTTTTTTCAACACCAAAGCAACAACTTAAGATATTGAAGGTATGTTACAAGAGATGAAATTTTACAAGGGGAGTTTTGGCATTATGAACCTCATGACATAACATCCAACAGAAGATTTTAATAAGGTTCAAATCCCTAAAAACATGTGTCAAGGCCTAAGGTGGAGAAATATGCCAATAAGGAGATTTGGGAGCAAGATCTTATGAAAATTTCACATGTGAATGTTGGAGCAGTTTAGCCCTCAAAGTCAGATAGTTTAGAGACCCCAAAACAGAGGGAAAATGAATTAAAGAGGCTCTTTCTAGATACATAGTAATCAACTTCTGAATCAAAAAACACAAAATACAAGGTGAAAAATAGGAAAATATTTGAGGATCCAAAGGTTTCGATTAAAAAAGACACATCAAGTGAGATTGTCATATCAAGCAAACTTGTTTTTAATATGGAGTTGCTACCATCTATTGCTTTAGAACTAGAAGCATCATCATCTGGTGTGTCACCTACTACATCTGCTAAGTAGGAAAACCTTTTTTCACAATTTATGGAGATCAAAAGAATAAATGCAAAACCAAGGTAGGAGGCCTACATCAAGCTTTGGAAGCATGTGAAAACCTCACAAGTTGTATTATTTTCAACCCCATATTATAAAAAGGGATAGATTCAAATGTAAGTTTTAGAGCCAATGTCTCAAGTCATAAAAAATTGTAAAGGATTATAAAGTTTCCAATCTCACTATTGACCTAAAGAAAATTCATGTAGCTGATCATACCGACCTCCATAGGAAAATAGGGGAAATGTTGTGTAGAAGTTTGTCAATCTCAGTTGTTAACATTGCTAAGTTGGAGAATTAATTAAGTATGATGACCAATCAACTAAAGAAGAAAAGGATTTCTACCAGGACCAAACAGATGGAGATTGAAAATATAAATAACATTGTAATAAATTTGGGACCCAAATAACTCTTCCTCAATTTAGGCTTTCATAAAATCTAGATATACAAATATTCAAGTGCTTATAAAAAACTCAAGATGCCAACTCTGGAGCATGTTCAAACTCTAGCGTTAGAAGAAATGAAAAAGGAGAAATAATTGTATATTTTATTAATTATAGAATAGAATAAACAGATTAAAAACCTGGAATTATAGGTTGAAAGTTTGTTGAAAGATAAATTTGAGCACAAAAGTGTAGTGACCATCTCTGAGATAGTTATGATTGAAGCATAGCCTTCATATAATTTAGATAAAACTATTTCAGCACTCATCCTAAAGGATCAAGAAATTGAGATTCTTAAGAAGATATTTGAGTTCAATAGTGGTGCATTGAGTCAAGCCTAGGAGGAATTGGTAGAGAAAGATAGCATTCTTAAGATTGAACTCAAAAAAATAGCTTCTATGCAAACTCAAATTTAATGGCCAAAAAATAATTTATTGGCACTCAGCCACAAATTGAAACCATAAAATTTTTATGGGAGAACATTATTACTTATTGTTAGACACCAAATCCTTTGGGAGTGTATACAACATGTAAATATGAAAATAATAAAATAGGATAATATGAAGAGTCCTCATAATAGAATTCCAAAGGTCACTTCGATTTATGTATGTATTCACATTTAGCTTAGCATAAAATAGATTTAGTGGTTCAATACTTTTATTTCTTGGCCTAACATGGTATCAGATACATGGGACATTGGTTCAAACATTTCTCCATGTACGCTCTACCTCCCTCACTTTTGTAACCTCATTTTTGTACCCCCTATTGTGATCGACTAACATTATCAAGTGGTCAATAGTGTCAAATTAGGAGTTTTTCTACCCTCATTCATACCTATCCCAACAAATGAAGATAGGCTTTATCATACCTGCATCAAGTTATTTTTTTCACAGATTCTCTAAATCCAACATCCATTTACTATCTTCTAGTTCATTTTTTGTTGTGCGTTAACTATTCATGGAACATAGTGCTCACTTGTAAACCAATGGCCTTGGCATGGTATCTATTGTCAAATTGAGAAATGTGCCTCCCCATGATATAATGATTTAAATTCAAGGCACATGAAGTGATTGTGTTTAAAATCATACGATATTTTCAAATTCCCCATTCATACAACAATTGAAAGAGTTGATTGTGTTGTCTCTAAGGAATTCCTCTGGTCCACAATCTGGTCTATAATTTGTTTAGTCATGTTTTTCTCTTATAACAGTGCAATATTTAGTATCATAATTGTGATTCTCATTGCAATATTTGTTGTAGTGATTGGTGGTCCTTACTCTTTGTGCCATTGATTTTGTTGTAGCTCACAACTCTTTGTTCCATTGACTACAATGCATACATTTCAACAACCAAAATTTAAATAAAGTGTGAGAGTTGGTTTAGTGGTGTGGCAATTGGTAATGTAGAGCATAGAGCTAGTAGCGCAGAGTTGGTGTCTTGGTTGTGGTGTTAGTAATGGTTCAAGTCGGGGTGTAACTCATGGTATAGTCGAGTTGGAAATTGGAAGTTCTTATTTTCCATCAAAATATGTGTATGTAGATATTTGAATTGTGTTCCAATATTCTGAAGTTATAATCAAAAGTATGGTGGATGTTGAATTATGTTGAAATATTTTGAAGTCATAATCAAACGTATGTTGGATGCTTGGAAATACATTATGTGAAGATTTTGTTTCCACTTAATTCATGGCCCATCATGAGGGTTAAGATCTTGTGTATTTTTGGATCTTTCTAGAAAAACAAAATATTATATTATGAATTCAAAGATAAATTATTTTTATTAAACATTTTAGTGTAGAAATTATACAAGAAATATGTATACCAATGGATTCAATGATCATGCAATATAATAGAGCAAGATACTGAATCCTTCAACAATTAATTTGTGAAAATTAAACATGATCGCACAATCACACAAAGTAAAATAAAGAAGCAAATCAATCCACAACACAGATATTTTTTGTGGGGAAACCGTTTTGCTCAAAACCCCTCTATCTCTATTGTATAATGAACCAATGAATCATGAAACAAGAAAATGCATTCTTGCCCACAAGAATCTGTTGCACTCTACCAACTGTCTCACATTGATCCAGACAAAATTGGTCCAACACTTATCCAATTCTTAGCATGTCTTCAGCCTGCCTTGCTCATGCAATCCCTAGGCAATTAATCCATATTAATTAAGATAATTAGCCTTCCTTGACTGTGCAATACATAATGGTCATCCTATGGTTTATATAATTGTGCCCAGGTAATTTTCTTTAAATACAACTGATAGATAACTTCCCTTTAACCTCTGTCTCAACTAGGTCTTCATCAGAACTTACATGCATCAAATTATTAATAGTAAATCATCAGGTACTTGAAAGATAAATACATGTGAATTAAATCTGATTTAATTCACTTGACTTGTCACTAGTGCAACAATTAGTTACAACTAGTTAAACTGATTTTAACTCAATTAATTGAGTTAATTGACTTCTCATGCATTAAACTAATACACTAACTGCAACTTGGACTCTAAAACAAATATAATCACTCCACATGCCTCACCAACCACCCTCAACTCGAAATTCTTGAGCTAATTGAGTCTATTACACTCAGTTAACTATTATAAGTGATTATGAGATAAGATTACAATTTATTGTCCAATTTATTTAAGGGCTAAAAAAAATTTACATACATTTCTTCTAATTTACTTAAGGAATAATTAAATCAAAAGGCTCCATGGTTTCCATTTCTAGATGCCACTTTCTAGATGTTGTTTCTGGATTCCAATTTCATTGTTTCTTGTTGCAAATTTCAACATTGAGGAAACACTTATTATTATTACAACAAATTTTCTCAACATTTTTTGAGTCATAACTACATTTTTTGTTGAATATGCTTTTTCATCTCCATTGTTGGTGTAGTGTTAACTATCAAGGAGAACTACCATGAATGGTACAAAAATATCAGGAACACCCTTATATTTAATGACCTATGGAAAGGTGTTTATGAAGGAGAATGTGACAATCTACCTGAAAATCAGACATCATATAAAGAGTTTGTTGTATGGGAGAACAAGAACAGTAAGGACTATTCCCTAATTGTTGCATTTGGAAATGAAGAGGTTAGTCATCACATAATTCTAATTACCAATGCTTTTGATGCATTAAAGAAGTTGAAATATTTATATGACTCACACTCAAAGCTTTAGGTAGTCTAGTGGATTATCAAACTCCTCAACTTGGAGTTGAAGGATGATGATCCCCTAAACCTAACCTATGAAACTAGAGCTATCATGCATGATGTAGAAGCCATGGGAGTTAAAATGGACATTCCTCTCACAATTTTCATCAAGGCTCTCTATCTAACATATTATCACTATCTCAAATCCTTACAAGCTATTGCCCAATTGAAGGGTATTACTTTTGAAAATCTTGTGGAGAAGTTCATAGAAAGGGAGAGTGTTTGGGAAGAGGAAGACAATTTCTCAGTCTTCTAAAGAAATTATGTTCCTTGCACATATAGAGAAGAATTAGATACGAGATTCTTCTAGAGGAAGAGGTGACAAAAGAGGACATGGAAAGAAGAATAACTAAGGTGGAGGGGTAAACGTCATCTGTTAGTTTGAAATATTTTGGAAGGTTCACCAAAAACACTTCACTTAAGTCACAGGTAACCAGTGACCCTAAAAAAAATTTATGGATGCTTATACTTTAGATCTACAATAATAATATTAGAAAAACTTGCAGTAAAAAACTGGATTCGATCTAAAATAATAAACAATAAAAGAAATATAATGCAATAACCAAATTATGGAAAGACATTTAAATGAATAAATATTTATTAATAACACCTACTGAAAGAGATATACAAAAAGGTATGCAAATCCCCCTTCATGGTATGGGTCAGTTGATGTCCTTGATGCTTTAGTGATTGATTGTCTCTCTCAATGTAATATCCCAAATGGGGAAATTTCTGCTATGCCGGGAATATCTTGAGATATTCCTATTTTCCATCTCCGAGAGTATTAACAACCAACACTGAACTATCTCAGAGATTTACTGTAGGGGAATTTACTGGATATGTCACCTTCACAAGGAAGGATGAGATCCAGAGGCTACCTGGCCCACTAGCAGACTCTGCCAATAGAACTTGTCGAAGGCTAATAATTCCCTTCAAGGAATTTCTGCCACAGTTGTCCATGAGGATGTTGTATAAGGAAGCCCAAGTGAAAATAAGGAAATACAGTGCTGGGATGCCTTAGAATATGTTTGGTACAAACTCCCTGTAGAATATAATCCCAAATAAATAACCCTAAGGGGGTTATTCAGATCTCCCACCAACAAGTATGCCAGAATAGTCTCAATGAGAGAATCTTCAGCAGCATGAAAACTTCAATATGAACAGCAGTGAAAGAATGCATCATATAATTTTAGAAGAGTAAAAATATGATACATAATGTGTAGCAGCAAATATTATACAAGATCCTTGAGGAAAAGACCTCTCAAGGTGAGTTCAAATTAGCCTCTAAGGAAAATGTACATAATCAAGATAATACACTGCTGCATAAACCCAACTACTCTATAACTGCACATTCTATGAGGTAAAATGACTGAAGACTGATATACATGAGATGATATGACATTATGTGCTCAAATAAATATGGGGGAGCAATATCTCAACCCCAGAAAACATTATTGCATCAATCCTCTAAGGGATTGGCTAAAATACATAAAACAGAAAAATGTCGGAGTTGCAGTGTAGCTGCTGCAAATCAAATATAATACAACATAGGAAAAGGAAGTAGATGCTACCATAAACCATGATACCTCCTCCAATTATATCCAAGGTGAAGAGGTTGATCCCCTCACTGAATTTTGCACTCCCTCGTGCAGAAAATGAACTCCTCCGGCAAACCGTCTCTAAATATAACGTTGTAAGAAGAAGGGACTGCGCTGGGCATGAGAGAAGACATGTGCCCCAATTCCAAAATATGCAATAAAAGCTCCAGAATCTCCTTTTCTGATCTCCTAGAGAAAGATATGGCCCCTTTCTCTACAGAAAAACTCCGGAAGTGAGATGGTGAAGGTCCCTCACTGCAACACCAGCAACTCTAGCGTTCTCTTGTTGCAAGAATAATGCAATAGCTGCAAATGAATGCTTTGGCCTCAAGCCAAGATGTGAGGAAGATGAAGAAAAATCTCTCCATGGCCTCCCATGGAAGAGAAGGGCATTCCTAAACAGGAATCCCTCTTGTGCTAAGCAACACAAAGTTGAAGAGAGCTTCAACCTCCAAATTATTTCTCCAAAGATGTTCTTCAACAATGGCTCTCCTTCATCTTTTATACAAAGAATTCTTCCTTGCCATGGACCCCACTCACATTATGGTTTCTTCTCATTTGAATTTCCCTCCATCCAACTACGCAATCTTCTTGTGCAAGCTTCCCCCTCTTGGGCACGTTGTTGACTTTAGTCAACCATAGTCTAGCTCACTTGCTTTTAGCCCCTTTTCACACTTGGGCTGGTAACTTAAGCCACTTAAATGACTTTTTGCACCATAGGAGTGTTTATTAAGTTGCTACATGGGCTCCCTCGCCCATTTTATTTACTTTTATTAAAATAAAAGCAAAATTAATGTTCCAAATACTTTATTGCAAAATTTGGAACATTACAGTCCTCCCCTCCCAAAAATTGCTTGTCCTCAAGCAAGAGCAAGGATGAACTACAAAATTCCTCCACTCAAGGCATGAAGTCTGAAATATCCTCATGTAGATCCTCCATCCTCAAGCATTCAACCAAGAAAAATGAGTCACCCGCCAACTAGGCAACCCCTGGAAGTGCTCCTCCACCTTGTGCTCATGAGAAATAGGTGGGCTGAATTTCTAAACTTGGTAAGCTTCATAGCCTACCCCACGTTGTCCTCTTCTCCACTTATGATGAATGTGGAGTGAAATTTGAACTTTGGATACAATAGTGTTGCCTTCAAGAGGAAAAATGAAGTCTAGATCCCTTAAGGACCTCTCCTCCAACGTTGCAAAACAAGTTGGCCCAAATCATCTCATATGTGATGAGTTGGATTTCATCAACATATGGCATCCAAACATTCGTATGGTTCACCTCATGGAAAAACACATGGCTGAACATGGTGACCATATCATCTTCCATACTCCCCTTGGAGCATGTGCTGCAAAAAGAATGGAGGTCTTCTCTCTCAGAGGGCACATCCACCCAATGAGTCTCTCCCTCCTCATGATACATATGGGGCTGCTACTGATATATGGCTGAAATGAAATGGTCTTCATGAGAGGCCCAAGCCACCGCATCAAACATAAAAAACCATGAAGTGCCCCCTCCAAAAATTCAAACTCTCCAAATAACTTTTCCCACATGAAGGAAAGAGATGAATTTTGGCAATCATGGGCTGCCCATTGCTTCTCCTGAAACATACAACATGCAAAGTAGGGAGAATCACACTCCCAATGGGAATCTTCAATTTATTTCCCTCCTCCAAAACAATGCTTCCTCTGAACAGCATTCCATCAGCAACATATGGAAACATAAAATTATGAGAGCAAGGAGGTGAAATAGAGTTCCATACATGGAACCAGCACAAGGCATCATTGGCCTGCCTCAAAATAGAAAGTAACAAGTGTATTTTCAGCCACTTTTTTTCTGCCACATTCATCCTACAAGATGTGATCATGAAAACATAATTTGGTGCCAAACGTGCACACCAAAACTATGTGGCTTTCCCCCACAAACCACCCATAAGATGGCCATCATTCTTGCTGCAATAGACCATAGTATAGCTGAACATAATGTGCAAGAAGGAAGGATCCTCCTTGATATAACATGCTGATCATAAGAATAAGAGAGCATAAGACATAAAACAAATTGTTACCTCCCTCATCATGCACTTTGGTCTTTGAGCTGAAAGTGGCTCAAGTGAAAGTTCTCTCTTACTGCAACATAGTAGGGAAGTGGTTGTGCCAACCATTTCATCATCCCTGGGCTATGAATCTATCCATATGTTGATATGCAACCATTAAGTTTCCCTCCCAAGTGGACTCCTCCATCAATGAAGAGTATGCATGGAAATGCATGAAAGAAGAACCCATAAATACTGCATGTAGATTCATCTTCTTGTGCTTGTGCAACCAAGCCAAGAGAGTCAAAATTTAGTAGGAGTGCTCTCCTCCATTACTCCTTCACTCTCATCACCTACATGCCTCCAAAATTTATCACTTTTGAAGTGGATTGGAAGACACTCCAACAAGTAAATCAAGCTCTCAAGTGACAGCGCCACTGGCCTTTGGAGTAGGGCCACTGTCATCTCAAAGCTCCCCTCTTTGACATGAATCTTGTAAAATACTCCTCCCATCATGTTTCTACAAATGTATAGCTCCTCCCATGAAGAAGGTGCTACTTGGCACCCAAGATCAAAGAGAAATCCTCTTGCACTATGCTAGTGCCTCCTCTTGCTCCGGCAACATCCAAACAAAATCTGAGAAACAAGAATGTTTGCTACTCCTCCATACTTCCACCATGCTCAATCTAAAATGGGACCATAATGAGTGGTAAGAGATATGCCATCCCATCATGATGCACCCATGTTCTCTTCTTTTTCCATCAAGAGCAATATTGTGAAATGATCCTAGGACCTGTGGGTTATTGATCCTCCACATTTCCGCTGGGCACACTCCATCCATAAGGCTCTACTCTTTGGTGTAAGTATCCTACCACTTGGTACCTCTTCCATGAGAGCTACCATTTTCCCGAAACAAATTTTCCCATTTGCATTTCATGGGACATTGAAATGCAATCTCCTTCATGACAAAATTTCAAAACCCCACCCTCACATGTGATGCATGGCTCATCAATAGTGCGTGATGATGATGAGGGTTTATTTCCTCAAAATCGCACAACGCAGATTAAGTTTCCCTCTCAAGACAATCAGCATGCAATAATTTACAATCTTCCATGATAGATGCAAACTCATGCATACCTTGGAGAGATCTGGAAGAATCTTGTGTTGCTACAAGAGTCTCTTCCTCAAGTGTGTTGACTGCCTCAATAGCTGAAGGTGGAGGTTGCTCCTCCATGAATGTGACAGCACTGGTAGGTGCCTCTAGTGGTGAGGGCTCCTCCCTCCTTTTTCCAAATATTTTGATCAAGATCTGAGGAAAGTTAGCAAGAGTAGAAACCCTTGCATGCCTCCCATGGCTGACCCACCAAGTTCTTTCCTCTTCCTGCTGAACAAGTGTGAAAAGATAGAGTCCCTTGGAAGACTCTCTAAGGTTTGCTCCATATTCAGCAAGATACTCACTTAGAATTCTAATTCCAAGTGTACTCCATGCTTCTACTCTGCTTCTCTATGAGAATAGGAAGTGCATGGTCCTTCCTCTTCTCCTTCTTCTATTTCCTCAACCTCCTTGGAGAGGTTCTTGCTGGAACCAAAAATGATGAGATCAATCTCATCCTCTGCATCATCTTGGCCTCTTCTTCTCTGAAATTCGAACTTCACAGGTTGAGCCAATTTTGAAGCTCTGATACCACTGTAATATCCCAAATGGGGAAATTTCTGTTATGCCGGGAATATCTTGAGATATTCCTATTTTCCATCTCCGGGAGTATTAACAACCAACACTGAACTATCTCAGAGATTTAGTGCAAGGGAATTTCCTGGATATGTCACCTTCACAAGGAAGGATGAGATCCAGAGGCTACCTAGCCCGCTAGCAGACTCTTCCAATAGAACTTGTCGAAGGATAATAATTCCCTTCAAGGAATTTCTGCCACAGCTATCCATGAGGATGTTGTATAAGGAAGCCCAAGTGAAAATAAGGAAATCCAATGATGGGATGCCTTAGAATATGTCTGGTACAAACTCCCTGCATAATATAAGCCCAAATAAATAACCCTAAGGCGGTTATTCAGATCTCCCACCAACAAATATGCCGAAATAGTGCTCAATGAGAGAATCTTCAACAGCATGAAAAATTCAATATGAATAGCAATGAAAGAATGCATCATATAATGTTAGAAGAGTAAAAATATGATACATAATGTGTAGCAGCAAATATTATACAAGATCCTTGAGGAAAAGACCTCTCAAGGTGAGTGCAAATCAACCTCTAAGGAAAATGTACATAAACAAGATAATACACTGTTGTATAAACCCAACTACTCTATAACTGCACATTCTATGAGGGAAAATGACTACAGACTAATATACATGAGATGATATGACATTATGTGCTAAAATAAATATGGGGGAGCAATATCTCAACCCCAGAAAACAATATTACATCAATCCTCTAAGGGATTGGCTAAAACACATAAAACAGAAAAATGTCGGAGTTGCAGTGTAGCTGCTGCAACTCAAATATAATACAAAATAGGAAAAGGAAGTAGATGCTACCATAAACCATGATACCTCCAATTATCTCCAAGGTGAAGAGGTTGATCCCCTCACTGAAAATTTCACTCCCTGGTGTAGAAAATGAACTCCTCC
The DNA here is from genome assembly GCA_034641835.2 of Pinus albicaulis. Lineage (NCBI taxonomy): Eukaryota > Viridiplantae > Streptophyta > Pinopsida > Pinales > Pinaceae > Pinus > Pinus albicaulis. The sequence goes on from CM076572.1 coordinate 1,001,000,334, forward strand.
GGCAAACCCTCTCTGAATATAACGTTGTAAGAAGAAGGGACTGCACTAGGCATGAGAGAAGACATATGGCCTAATGCCAAAATCTGCAATAAAAGCTCCAAAATATCCTTTGCTAATCTCCTAGAAAAATAGATGGCCCCCTTCTCTACAGAACAACTACGGAAGTGAGATGGTGAAGGTCCCTCACTGCAACACCAGCAACTCCAGTGTTCTCTTGTTGCAAGAATAACGCAGTAGCTACAAATGACCACTTTGGCCTCAAGCCAAGATGTGAGGAAGATGAAGAAAAATCTCTCCATGGCCTCCCATGGAAGAGATGGGCATTCCTAAACAGGAATCCCTCTTGTGCTAAGCAACACAAAGTTGAAGAGAGCTTCAACCTCCAAATTCTTTCTCCAAAGATGTTCTTCAACAATGGTTCTCCTTCATCTTTTATACAAGGAATGCTTCCTTGCCATGGACCCCACTCACATTAGGGTTTATTCTCATTTTAATTTCCCTCCATCCAACTACGCAATCTTCTTGTGCAAGCTTCCCCCTCTTGGGCACGTTGTTGACTTTAGTCAACCATAGTCTAGCTCAATTGCTTTTTGCCCCTTTTCACACTTGGGCTGCTAACTTAAGCCACTTAAGTGACTTTTTGCACCATAGGAGTGTTTATTAATTTGCTACATGGGCTCCCTCACCCATTTTATTTCCTTTTATTAAAATAAAAGCAAAATTAATGTTCAAAATACTTTATTGCAAAATTTGGAACATTACACTCAACATGTGAAAAAACCCAAACAATGTGTACAACTCTAGTGGAAACTCGAATGCAAGAAGACGTTAATGGTGATGATGATAATGATCATGGCGAATAATGAATGGAAAACACTCTTATTTACAACAAAAATTGGGTTAACCTTGAAATTGGGAAATAATAAAATATTATTGACCAAATCAATATCTAACCGTTAGGAATAATTTATTATATTTTTTGGAGAGGGATAAGGTATTCAAAAAAGTAAAAAATGTTTATGTAGAGATAATTAACAAATAAATTTATTTATCAATTATTTCACAAAGATTAAGAAATATGTGAAAATGAAATAATTATTAAATAATGATTTAACAATTATTCCAAAAATGGAATTAAGGAATAATAAATAAATAATTATTTATTTAATTATTCCTATGTGATTTAGTAAAATGTGACAAGGAATAATTATCAAATAATGAATTAATAATTATTCTTAGGGAAAATTAAATAAATAATGATTTTTTCAATTATTCTCATGGGTTTTTTTTTAATTTTAATTAAAAATAATTTAATAAAAATGGTTTACTAACTTATTTCTTATAGAAAAAGTGATTTTACTGTGGTAAAATTAAACTTACATGGTGTATTTCGATCCACCTAGATACAATTAGCTAGATGGTCATTTTTTGGTGATAACATCATCAAGGAGGAAAATTTGATTTCCATTGTGTTCCTTGCAATAGAAATGGACATGATGCATTCATATGCAAACACTGTTGGGACATAATCCAACAAGAATGAAATGAAGAGAAAGGTAAAACGCGAGATCCAGGGAAAGTTAAAGCACCTAAATATACTCATTATATTGTGGCACATTGCAATATTAGAGTAACTAGAGATCTATTTCATACTTCATTTTCTTCTTGGAAAGATGCATGGTTGCTTGATATAGGTGAAACCTACCTCATGACCTTCCATAAATATTTTTTTGAATACTTCAGTGATAATGTAGATAGTGTTTTATACTTTGCATACAATTCAAGACTCAATCCATTTGTACTTGACACCATTAGGCTCAAACTTCCTAGATTCCCTGAATTTATTTTTTGCATAATGTTCTCTACCTCCCAAAATTGTGAAGAAACTTGTCATCCCTTGTTTGAATTCGCCATCAAGGACACTCCACTCACATGTTTGATGGAATATTTGATGTGAGAAAAGCATCATACAACACACTTTCATGACTGGAATAGAGAAAGAGAGACTCTAGAAGCTGCAAGGAATGTTTTCCCATGGAAAGAAATATGCATACAGTTCTTAGTATAATGAAGGTAAATTTCCATCTAGTATTTTATGAAATGCAATATTTTGACATTTGAATTATGAAAATATTTATTTATTGAAGATAAATTTTGTTACTGGTTTTCCAACAATTCCAAGGAAACTGAAGCAATGTGATACTTGTTGTTGGGAAGGTAAATCCTCCCTGCGGATAGAGACGATCCCTCTAGCCCTAGAGTGGGTCTAGCAACAAAGGGACAAGCTAAAGTGTAGGTTCCTTAATTAATGAATGAAAATGATAGGGCAGGTTAGCCTACCTAAAGTCCAACACTACCGTCACTGTAGTGGTGGTGGCCTCTCGATGTCTGCTCCGACGGGTCACAATCCTTCCACAACAGTGATCGAATACCTGCACGAAGATCAGCAAACAAGAGAAACATACAAAATAGTGATTTCATTCATAATCAACTAACCATTCAAGGAGGGTTAAGCATATTGCATCAAATAAAACACATTAACACAATATGGGAACTAGACAATAGTCATGTATATGTATAAATAGAATAAAGAGTTACAACTGGATCCTGGATGTCGCAGCCTCCTTCAGTGGGGTTTAGTTGAAGCGTGTCTCGATGGATCATCAGGGAATTTGGACAGGATGAGGACACAAGCCTAAAACCTCTCAATAAAGGTCTCTTCCATTCTATCTTTCTAGCAAAATGTTCAGGAATTCTCTTCAGCGTTTCAACTATAATATCTTCAGTTCAGCTAGCTCATCAATGGAAAATGGCTTTATTTATAGAGGGAGAGGAGGAGGTTGGGATCCCTATAATGGTGGAAGGGAGGCCTTATCCCTTGGGAGGTTTCCCACAAAGGTGGAAACAAGAGGCCAAAGGAGGGAGGCCGTGGTTATTTAGTCGAACCACTCCAGATGACTCGCCCACGAAGTTGCTATGATGGAAAATTCGCCTATATTTTAAAAAAAAATTCCATAAACAGGTTGGCGTGGGTAGCTAACTGGGACAGAGCGCCAATGGGTGTGGGGCCCAATGTTAATCTTCCTCATTGGCGTGAGGGCATAACGTTCTACTAGTGCCAAGTAAAAAACATGTGTTTTTGATGGTCTGTTCAAGAAATTGTCAACAGAAGGGATGTTGTCCTCATGGAAAGGGATGCAATGATGGTCTTTGCAAGGCATGAAAATTTGTTTCGGTCATGGAAATGATCCACGGCATGGGGATTGCAGGGACAGTGACAAAATGTTGTGTAACAGATGCCCCCTAAAGCATGAGGTCCGAGAGAGAGAGGGAGGGGTGAAATGCTTACGAGAACGCGTTCGAACCAAACACTGCTATTGGAGGACCTGCAGTTACAAATACAACTGATATCTCTGATGCAAACATGTGGCATGGGCATAGCCATCCATAATAGAGTACATATATGAACTGAGATCCGAGGTATGGACGCAACCATCCAGCAGTAAGGATCAACAAATAGACTTAGGTATGGTCACACCCATTCAATCAAAATATTCATCTAATAAATTCATGATAAACCATAATATCCCGCAGCCTGGATCTTATCTAGGGTCTTGTGCTCCATCTCGACCTGAACAAGTACAAATTCAAGCATGCAAATATTTGAGCTGAAGTCTAACATGCAAGAAAGTCACCTGATTACTAGCCAATTATGAAAGTTGTTAACAGGTACGAGATAAACCATCAATAATGAAAATGGCTCTCAAGGTACAACAGGTACAATCCATGAAATGTGAACAGTGATCTAGCATCGAACACCCACAGAATCACTCAATTAAAGGCCAATGATGTGGACCTATCGTCGAATGTGAAGAACTTGCCATTGAGGCATGCAAGCTCCAAGGTACTAGAAGGTAGTCTCTAGGTCAACTTCCTGGATGATGAGCTGAAGTCGATAGGAAGTGACCTAGTCAAAGGAGGGCCATAATGTTTCCCACATCATCGACACGAGACAGAGGAACATGATGATAATGAATCAGGACCAACAGAGGATCAGAAGAAGGTTGAAAAATACAGAGGCAAACTTCTCTTGAACATATCAGCGACATGACTCTGGATTTGGCAATATTTGACATCAATGGATCTGAGGTCATGATGACGTGTCAAAGAGTAGATGAGAGGTCAAAACATATTACCCAAACCCATGGAGGCAAAAAAATATGAAATGAGATGTCCCCAACCCAACACGAATGCAGATGAGTGTCATGTTCAAGAGCGACATACTACCGACACGACTAAAAACTAGTTCCATTTTCCCCCACCATTTCTGGCAAGTACCTCTTTATTTTTACACAATCTTGGAGAGTATATCATATGCTTTTTAAATAATTTTTTCCTTCAGACAAATCCATTCTAGTACATTTTACGAGCCCCAGGAAGGAGGAACTCGGTGAACGTTAGGGTGATGATGTCCAATGTCATCAAATTTTAACGAGTCTGACAAAGGAAGAACTCGACATCTTTTCATGTTTAGAGAGTTTGAAAAGAAAAATAAAAGAAAACTCTAGCATGTCCCTTTTCGTAAATATTCCCTCAAATTCGAAAAGGTAGAAAACTATATCCGAGAGAACCTCTTAGTCTAAGGTATTCCTTTTTCGTAAATAATCTATCCCAACCTAAAAAAGGGGTAAACGTATACTAGGTAGATATCATTTCGCATCCTTTTAATGACTTAAAAAAGACAAGAGTCTCGGAAATATTTTTTAGTTTTAGAGAGTCGTAAAAGAGTTTAAAGATGACTCCTTTTCTAACTCTCTAAAATTGAAAAGATTTCCAAGACCCTTTTCGTTTTGAACTCATTAAATGACTGCGAAATGATATCTACACAGTATACGTTTACCTCTTTTTTGGGTTGGGATATATTATTTATGAAAAAGGAATACCTTAGCCTATCATGACTAAGAGGTTCTTTTGGATATTGTTTTCTACCTTTTCGGATCTGAGGGACTATTTAAAAAAAGGGACATGCTGAAGTTTTAAAATGACAAGGGTCTCGTCAATCTTTTCAATTTTAGAGAGTCATAAAAGAGATAAAATTTGACTCCTCCTGGAGGAATGAGTGGTATTAGGGGTAGCAACTGGTTTTGGTGATGGTGGAACTGCTCAGAACAAGTAAAGGCTAAGAGGTTGGCTAACAAGACCACTCATTGCAGAGGTTCCTCAGGAATGGGTAAAAAAAACCAAGTGAGGGAATATGATCGGGCTATCAAATGGTAATGATGGAATGAGAAAACCAAGGATCATCTGGAAAAACAGGCTGCTAAAATGGCAATCATGAGAGGTAAAGTAATAATGATTTCATTTTTACATAATCTTGAAATCAGGAAACTCTACTTGAAGTTGGTTTCATTTTTACACAAGCTTGAAACTGAAACAAACTATGCTTGAAACCGACTTCATTTTTACACAAGCTTGAAATGGAAACAAACTATGCTTGAGAAGGTGGGCATGCCCCCAGCATGGTGACTCAATTATGGTAAAAGGTTGTCAGTTAGAAAGTCATTCCAGTTGGCCATTGGTGCTAGTTGTCAGTTAGCAAGTCACACTAGTCGGCGCTATTTTCACCCACAAAATTCGTGCCCATTTTAGGGTGTGTGAAAAATTAAGGTTTTTTCCCTAATTCCTTCACCACTGTGTCTTTCCCTTTCGGTATTTTTCTCTTTATGACTTACATGTTCTCCCCTTCACTCAAGTGGGTTTGATTGGCTTGTTGGTTTTGTTTTTTGGTTGTTTTTCCTGTTCGGATGTGCATACTTACATCCTAGTTTTTATAGGATTGTGCATCAATTGCCTAGTTGCATGCATCAATTCTAGTAACTAGGTGGCTAAGAAGAAGAAGAAGAAGACAAAAAAAGAAGAAGTCAGTTAAGAGAGAGGCTAGCTCTGTGGTTATTGCGCCTTAGACACATTCCATTGATAAACCATCCAGCCTTCCACAGAAAGTTAAATACCCTTGCATGTTCTGCAAAGGTGACCACTTTCTTCGAGATTGCCCTGGCATTCCCAAGGTACTTGAGGTATGGTTTGATGGTCATCCGTCATTGCCTTGGGCTTCTAGAAGTCATATTGGTGGCACATCTTCAACTAGTACTGATAAGACTCATAAGAGACAGGGTAATATCATGAATTCATGTAAGTTGTGTGAAGGGAATCATCCCATTCAGCTTTGTCCATACATAGATGAAGCCACGAGAGTGTTGGAAAAATCTATTGTTTCTGCACCCTACCTTTTGGTTGGTTACCAGAATCTTTCTTTGAGTCATCCACTAGTTTATTCAACCATCGGTCGAGAGTCATCCTTGGTTGATCCCACTCACTCAAAAATTCAAATTCAAGAATCCGTTACCAACCAACCATTGGTCGTGGAATCGGTCAATCTTATTCTGCCTATGGTTCATCAGGTATTTTCCATCGAGAGTGGATCTTATCCCCCTCACGTTCTTCTTGTTCCTTCAGATTCCTTGGACTTGGAGAAATATTCTCCCATCCCTGTAGTTCAAGAATATGATCCTCCTTCTCCCATGATGGAGGTCCTGGAGGATGCTCCTCTTGCTTCGTTAACACCAGGGGATGACCATCTCATTTCTATGGTAGCCCCTCCAAGTATTTTGGTCTCTTCCTTCTTAGGATACCATCTTCCTTCTTATGTTCCTTTTGAGATCATGGTATAGGCCTTCGATATGGTCATACCTAGCATGATTATAGATGAAGGAATGTCTGTTAGTGTTCTGTCTTCAACTACTTGGCAAGATTTTGGTTCTCCACCGCTTGTGCGTATTACACAGAATCTGTTGGCATTTAATGGAAGAACCAGTCAACCGTTAGGGATCCTTCTGAAGTTTCCTATTACTTTGGGAGGGAAAACTGTCTACATAGATGTGATGGTTGTTCCAGGCCCCTTGGATTTCAATTCACTCTTGGGGTGCGGCTATGTTTATGACATGGGTGAACTTGTCTCCTCCCTCTTTCATGTGATCTGTTTTCCACATGAAGGTCAGATTGTGACCATTGATCAGCTTTCATTATTTGGTCCTACTAGCCCACCATCATCTCTGCCAGACTTTTATCCGCCGGTTGTATATTCCCCGCCACGGGTTAATTATGTGGCCACTTTTTCATTGCCCTCGTCCAGCGATAGTGCCAACGGGTACCATCTACTGGGGGAATTCGATCAAGATTTCCAAGATTTTGTTCTCCCATCATATGTGAACCTCTTGGAAGCCATGACCTCTTATTCATCATGAAACAAGGTCTTCGAAGCAGAGTTCCTTTTCTTGTGTCAAGCTCCTTAAAAAATGAAACAAGCTCTTCAGAGCAGAGTTCGTTTTCTTGTGTCAAGATCCTTCAAAAATGAAACGAGCTCATTGGAGCATAGTTCATTTTCTTGTGTCAAGCTCCTTAAAAAATGAAACAAGGTCTTCAAAGCATAGTTCGTTTTCTTGTGTCAAGCTCCTTAAAAAATGAAACAAGGTCATCGGAGCATAGTTCGTTTTCTTATGTCAAGCTCCTTAAAAAATGAAACAAGCTCATTCGATCAGAGTTCATTTTCTTGTGTCAAGCTCCTTAAAGAATGAAACAAGGTCTTTGGAGCATAGTTCATTTTCTTGTGTCAAGCTCCTTAAAAAATGAAACAAATTCATTGGAGCATAGTTCGTTTTTTTGTGTCAAGATCCTTAAAAAATGAAACAAGCTCGTCAGAGAAGAGTTAGTTTTCTTATGTCAAGCTCCTTAAAAAATGAAACAATATCATCCAAGGATAGTTCATCTTCTATGTCAACCTCGTTAAAAAATGAAACAGACTCTTACGAGGATAGTTCGTATTGTATGTCAACCTTGTTAAAAAAAATATAAAAAAATTAGTCGTGAGGATAGTTCTTTTAATGTGTCAACCTCGTTAAAAAATGAAACATGTTCTCATTCAATTCAAGTCTTTGAATAGATATTGTAAAATCCCAGTCGATTCTTTCTCTTTCTCTTGTAATTGAACCTTCACTCCATCCTTCTTTTAGATGGACTACAGCTCGGGGAGCATGTACCTCGAAATGAGTCACCATGCTGGGGGCATGCCCACCTTCTCAAGCATAGTTTGTTTCTATTTCAAGCTTGTGTAAAAATGAAATCGGTTTCAAGCATAGTTTGTTTCAGTTTCAAGCTTGTGTAAAAATGAAACCAACTTCAAGCAGAGTTTCCTAATTTCAAGCTTGTGTAAAAATGAAACCATTCTTATTTTACCTCTCGTGATTGCCATTTTATTAGCCTCTTTTTCCATATGAGCCTTGCTTTCCTTATTCCATCGTTACCATCTGCTCGGCCGATCATATGCCCTCACTTGGTTTTTTTTACCCAATCCTGAGGAACCTCTACAATGAGTGGTCTTGTTAGCCAGCCTCTTAACCTTTACTTGTTCTGAGCAATTCCACCATCACTAGAACCAGTTGCTACCCTTAATACCACTCATTCCTCCAGGAGGAGTCAACTTTTAGCTCTTTTCTACCTCTCTAAAATTGAAAATATTGCCAAGACCCTTATTGTTTTGAACTCATTAAATGGCTGCGAAATGATATCTACCCAGTATACGTTTACCCCTTTTTCAAGCTAGGATAGATTATTTATGAAAAAGGAATACCTTAGCCTATCATGACTAAGAGGTTATCTCAAATATTGTTTTCTACCTTTTCGGATCTGAGGACTATTTACAAAAAGGGACATGCTAGAGTTTTCTTTTCTACTTCTTTTCAAACTCTCTAAACATGAAAATATGTCAAGTTCTTCCTTTGTCAGACTCGCTAAACTCTCTATGACATCGGAAATCATCACCATGACATACCCGAGTTCCTCCTTCCTAGGGCTCATAAAATTTAATAGGATGGATTTGTCCGAAGGACAAACTTATATGACAAGCATATACTATCCTCTTCGAGCTTGTGTAAAAAAAAAGAGGTATTCGCCAGATATGGTACGGGAAAATGGAATTTATTCATCAGTTGTGTCAGAAGTATGTCACTCTTGAACATGACACTTATCTGTGATTCGTGTCAGGTTGGGATATCTTCACTCTATCATTTTTCCTCCATGGGTTTTGGAAATCCTTTTGCCTCTCATTCGATTACCAATCTTGTCAATGTGGCCTCTGATCCTATTTTGAGTCAAATGCTACCAAATTCCGGAGTCGTGTCGCTGATATGTTCAATAGTGAATCCTTCTACAATTTGTACATTCCTTGATCCTCTGTTTCAGTCTTGATTCACACTTATATTACCTTCTTTGTTTCACGTCGACGATGCGGGATTCATTATGACCCTCCTTTGATGGATCGCTTCCTGTCGACTTCAGCTCATCATCCAGGAAGTAGATCTAGAGAATCCTTTCTAGTACCTTAGAGCTTGCATTCCCTAATGGAAAGTTCTTCTCATTCAAAAACAGGTTTACGCCATTGGCCTTCGATTGGGTGATTTCACAGGTGTCTGACTTCAGCTCACTATTCACATTTCATGGATTGCACTAGTAGTACCTTGACAGCCATTGACATTATGGATGGTTTCTCTCGCACTTTTTAACGGTTCACATCATTGAATGATAATCAAGTGATTTTCTAGCATATTTGACTTCAAGACATCTATTCACATGTTGGAATTTTTACTTTAATTGGGTGGTGTTGGAGCGTAAGGCCCTTGGCTTCGATCATAAAAGTCCAGGTTGCAAGGAGTGATTAGTCATTCATGATTATATACATGATTCTTTATATGGATGTCTGTGACCATACCGTGGGTCCTCTTGTTTTGATCCTCTCTATATGGATGGTTGTGTCCATGCCGTGGATCTATTTCATATGATCCCTTCATTCAGATGGTTGTGTCCATGCCGAGGATCCATTCAATGGATAATTGCGCCTATACCATGGATTCATGTATTTCCATCAAAGATTATAGTTATGTATATGTATTTATGCTTGATTCCCAGGTCTCTCGACAACAGCATCTGGTTCCTTTCTCGTACTTGTAAATAATTTCACCCCTCACTCATGTTCGGACTTCATACTTTAGGGGGCATTTGTTACACAGTAATTTGTCACTTTCCCTGTGCTCCCCATTCCTTGATCCTGGAGGGCCCATACAGTGACCCTTGTGTACTTTCTAAGGCCACATGGAATACATACCCCTCAACCACATTCTGTTTGCCAATTCATCCCCCTTTACAACTTTTCTAGGAGATCCCTATAAAAGCTTGGTTTTCAAGGTCGGTGCTTTCTTTCAGTGTCTAACCCGCGCTAATAGCAAAAATTTACACTAAGGCCCACGCCAATCGGCACTCTGTCTTAATGTCAGACCTGCACTGATCCTATTTTGGAAATTTTCTTAAATAGAAGCGAAGCTTCCATGACTAGAAGCTTCATGAGGTGGCGAGCTGGAAGTTTGTTTTGAGGATATGGCCGAGGAATTCCCATTCGGGCTTCTTGTTTCCATAAAATAGGAACTACCCCAAAGGATAAGCTCTTTTTCCATCATTTGGGGGGCCATAACCTCCTCCTCCATTGTTATATAAGGAGACCTCCTTTAGCTCTATAGCCTTAGTGATGATAGAAAGGAGAAGCAATTATAGCTTCGGGAGAATAGTGCAAAGTGTGATTGTTTTTGTATGTTAGGAACATAGTGAGATCTTAGACCTTTGTGTATGAGAATGTTGCAAATGTGCTTGGATACGGACCTACCAAAGCAGAGCCTCAACACCAAGGCTTGCTTGTAAAGTGGAATGCCAACAGATTCTGTGTAACAGGCATAAGTGGTGGAGAACCAAAAGCTTGCCAAGTAGTTGAAGACAGAACACTAACAGATGCACCTTCATCTATAATTGTGCTAGGTATGGCCACATCAAAGGTCTGTATTGTGATCTCAAAAGGCACATAAGAAGGATGGCGATATCTCACAAATCGACTCCAATGGAAGGAAGCGATCAAACTACTTGGAGGGGCTACCATTGTACTGAGATGGTCATCCCCTAGTGTTACTAGAGAAAGAGGAGCATCGTCCTTAACCTCCATCATGGGAGCAGGAGGAGCATCTTCTTGAACTATAGGAATGGGAAAATCTTTCTCCAAGTCTGAGAAATATAAAGAAACAAGAAGAACATGAGGGGGATGAGATCCACTCTCGACGGAAAAGACCTGATGAACCACAGGCGAGATGAAATCGACTGATTCCAAGACTAATGGTTGGTCGGGAATGAATTCATGAGTTTGAATTTCCGGGGGAATGGGATCGACCAAGGATGACTCTTGATCGATCATTGAATAAACCAGCGGAGGGCTCAAAGAAAGGTTTTGGTAACCAACCACAAGGTAGGGTGCAGAAACAATAGGGTTGTCCAATACTCTCGTGGCTTCATCCATGTATGGACAAAGGTGAATGGGATGATGTCCTTCACACAACTTACAATGATTGGTAATCTTACCCTATTTCTTATGAGTCTTATCATTGCTAGTCAAAGATGCACCACCAATATGACTTCCAGAAGCCAAAGGTAACAGCGGACGACCATTGGACCATGCTTCAAGTACCTTGGGAATGCCAGGGAAATCTCGAAAAAGGTGGTCACCTTTGCACAACATGCAAGGAAATTTTAATTTTTGAGAAAGGTTGGATGGTTTAATCATGAAAGGTGGCTAAGGCGCAATAGTCGCAAATTTGGCCTCTCTCTTATCTGAATTCTTCTTTTTCATATTCTTCTTCTTCTTCTTCTTCTTATCCACTTGGCTACTAGAATCCAAATTTTCACCGAGTGAAGTAGAAGAGGAGGAAGAAAAAACAAGTGAAGAAGGGGAGAGGTCCACCATAGAATGAACATGATGTTGTTCAGGTGGAGGAGATGGTTGTACAGGGGCGGAATATTCAAGACCACAAAGGTGGAGAATAACCAAATAGGAAACCCAACAGTTAACCCTAGAAGGGACAATGTTCCCATATAAGGAGCACCAACATTCCTAAAAGCAGGAAAAGGACCAGGGTTCCCTTCGGAGGGGATTCCTTGGTTGGTAAACTTTGCAAACGTTTCCATTGGAAAAAATCGTAAAACAACACACTAAGGAAGATAACTTTAACCAGGAATATTTTGTGGGAAAGTAATATTTTAAGACATTGAAACAAAACTCTGTTGTTTCATATTTTAAGAGTCGAGAAATAGGCAAAAGGTGACTCTATCACTTTCAAGTTGAACGAGCGTGAAAGGACAAGCGCTCAATGATATTTTCACTTTTAGAGATTCACAAAAATACCAAAATGACTACTCAGGTAATCTAAGCAAGAGGGTGTATCAAGTTTACGTGAACTGCCATATACACCTTGGTGATAAAATGAAAGAGAAATGACCAAGGACTTGACGTACGTGCAGGTAGTCTCCTTGAATTTTGTGTTCGGTGTATCACGGTTACAGGGTGATAGACTTGGCTTCCTACGGATAAAGGATTTGGCTTGACGGTATGGGGAGCACAAGTTTGTACTAGTGTTGTCTAAAGCCAGATGGCGAATGACAGCTACTAGGTTTAACTACGTAAGAACACGTCACTAGCCTAGACCTCTAAAAGTGTTTGTCTTAGGTTCCAATGCTTCCCTAGGTTAATTGAATAAATTTTACAATCGATCTTGAATTAATGTTTCAATTTCAAGGCCTTACCGAGTTTGATCTCAAATTCCATAAATGCAAGCTACAAGCAATAGAAAAACGTTCTCCAATCGATGAATGCTAACTAAGAGAAGGATAGAGATCTTTCAAGAAGCAGCAAACAATTAAAACACACGAAGAAGTCCCCTAATGCATCTACTACAATCAAAAGGAGAAACAAAAAAAGTTTTCATAGATGCAAGCGCTAGTTATGCAAAAGACTTTTTCATTTCCAATGCAAACGAAAGGATGCAATATTTATTTTTTTTGAAGGAATGAAGCACACAATGCACTAATTACATCAAAAATCAAATCAAACACTAGTTAAGAGCACTATGAATGTAGAGATCTCAAAATGAATGACTCAAAGCAATATAAACACAAATGCACTCTTTCAATCAAATAAAGGCTTTAAAAATGACCCAAACAAACAATGTAATCTATGCTCGAGAATGAAGAGATGGAGAGTCAAACAAACGCAAAATTAATCATTCAACAAACCAAAACTTCAAAGGATAAAGAAATACTTAAGCAACTGATCAGGGAATCGAACTGACAAGAAAAAAAAGACTCAAACTTCAATTAGAAGGCTCAGTGAGCAAAATAAACCTAGAAACCTAGGGCTATGAACTGCACCAATAAGAAAATAGAATTTTTTTTGAGAAGAGCAGGCCTAAATTAGTTAAAACAACTCCAAAAAGACCAATTGCAAATCAAGAAACAAGCTAGAGTCAAACACAACTGACCAAAAACTCAGCAAAAGGGTCAACCAAATCCTACAGGATTTGGCACGACTATAAGGTGGTAATCCTTGCCAAACAGGGGTTGGTGCTACTACAACAAAAGCAACCTGTGCCAATTGGTGTGACTATTCAAACAGAAAGTGTGCCAAGCTAGATACCTATGGGAGGAGGGACGAACCAGTGAACAGAGCTCAATATTGACACTGTGGAGCTGAATAGGAGGATTCCAGACAATCAAACAAGCCCAAGAAGACAGGCAAGCAAGAAAACGACCAAATCTGACTTGACAAGGTGAATTCCTAAAGGCAAATGTAATATTCCAAATATGGAATTTTCTGCTCCATCGAGAATATCTTAAGATATTCCAGTTTCCATCTTCAGTGAGCTATCACAAATCCATTTCATAGATTGATTGTTGGGGAATTTACAGGATATGTCTCCTTCTAAAGAAGGGAGAGATCCTGAGGCTAGCTAGCCCCTCACAGACTCTGCCTAGGGATATGCAATATTCCACTTCAGGAATTTTTGCTACAGGGTCCTTGAGGACGTTGTATAAGGAAGTTGCTGCCAAAATAAGACAAACTACTGCTGGGATGCCTTGAAAAATTCATCATGCAACTCCTATGCAGAATATGAGCTCAAAGAAATGCGTCTAGATGGGTTATTCAGATCTCTCCAATCTAGCTCTCTAAAACAATGCTCAATGAGAGAGCTTACAGCAATATAATGAACATAACTAGAAAATCTGCAAATCTGTATACATCATGAGAGGGAAATAGTACAGCCAACATTATATTATGATTTCAACATTAATATACAAGAAATAATTGAGGGGAAAATCCTCTCAAACCTCTAGAACCATACTCCAATGAATATACAATGAAATGCCGGAGTAGCTACAACTACACAGAATGTCGGAAAAACCATAACTGCGTAGTCTCTAAGAGAGAAGCAGCTGCTAAACATGTATAGAATGTAAATGTGGCTGAAAGGTAAAAGAAAATAGCCCAAGAACAAGGGATGGGCTGACATACAAGATTTCTTAGCAAATCTAGAAGAGATTGCTAGAAATGTTGGAGAATACAAAAATGTGACAACCAAGTTGTCACTACAACTGATACAAAATATAAATGAGGCCATGGAAGATCTGAAATGTAGATTCCATCCTTTGATAATGTCTCCAAGCAAAGGGTTGATCCCTTTGTCTCAAAAACACACTCATGATGAGCTCCTTGAAACCCTCTCTCACTGCATCCATAAAATAACGGAGTTTCCTCCATGGACTGCGCAGTGGGAGATGATGGAATGTTGGACCATGCCAACAGATCTAATATGAAGCCTGAGAATCCTCCTTTCAGCTCCTCCAATGAGTGGATCACTCCTCCACTGAAGAAAACAAGGCAAGAGAGACTCCATGAGTTCCTCTCTTTCTGCACCCAGCAACACAACGTCCTCTCTACTACAGAAATAACGTTGTAGAAGATGAATGTAGTTGTGGCCAATTCCGAATTAAGGAAATGTAGCTCAATCCTCATCATTCCTTGAGGAAGTGGTAGGGATTCCCGACCGAGAACACCCTAGTGCTAGAGGGCACCATCACCCTGCTAAACAGCCCAGGGATGGAAGCTTTGCAGACCCAAGTCTGAAACTCTAAACCATAACATGTGCAAATGGGCTGCCATCTCCTCCATATAAAGTGAGAGAAATCTTCTCCACCATTGTCCCACCAATTAGGGTTTCCATCCTCATGAGAGTGTCTTCCCTCCAAAACTGTGTAGCTTCTCTAGGAAGCCTCTTCCTCCTTGGGTAGCGTTGTTGAATTTAGTCAAAGGTGACTAATCAAGTGAGCTAGGTTCCATTCACACCCTTGGTGTTTATTTCAGCTGATTTATTCACCTCCCTTTCACATTAGGAGTGTTATTTATTCATCTAAAAGGGGCTAAGGTGTCTCCTTCCCCATTTTATTAAACAAAAATAAAATGTGCAACTATAATGTTCCATTTTAGCTCGAGGCTAAAATTGGGAACATTACAGTCCTCCCCTCCCACATGTTGCTTACCCTCAAGCAATTGCATAGAGAGAACAAAATTTTCTCCCCCTTCTTCTCTTGTGGCCTCCTCATCAATCGTTCCACCACTGCTAAAATATTTTGCAATGAATCTATCATCCAATGCTCTCTCCCAAGTGTGCAAGCGGACAATAATGCTCCTCATGGAAAGATAGAAGGTGTAGTGGAATCCTTCCTGCTGTGTTAAGGCCTCCTTAAGGTAGGAGTGGTGATATTCATGGGAAAATTATACTCCCAATGATGATCCCCTCATCCATGCAATCATCCAAATAAAATCTCACCCCTGATTTTTGCAATGTGTTGGGGCTGAATGGAGAGTTGTTTTGGTTTCCCATGATGGCCCTCTCTCCATTTATGGTGTGCATGGGGCTGCCTCTGTCCTTGGGCTGAAATTTAATGGCCTCCAAGAATGGCCCAGGCTACCACATCAAGAAATCCAACCATGAAATGCCTCTGTAAATTCTCCAAGTGGTCCCTCCCACAAGAAGGTACAAGTAGCAATGTGGCAATCATGGTTTTCCCAAGGTATCTCCTGCAAGATAAAACATATACAATGGGGATAATCATGCTCCCAATGGGTTGTACATACAATACTCTCCAAATAATGCTCCTCATGAGTGCACAGACATCAGAAATACATGGAGCAATATACAATAACAGCAGGTTGCCAAATGACAACCGGAGAGTGGTTCCAAGTTCCACGCATGGAACCTATGCAGTGCCTCCTTGGCCTGCCTCAAAATAAAAATAACAAGTGCTGAACTAGCCACTTGTTTTCTACCACAACATCTTCTCATAAGATGAAACATGAAATCACAATTTGGTGCCAATGGTGCTCACCAAGAAGCATGTGGCTTCCCCCCACAACCATCACAAAAATAGCCAAAATCAAGGCTACAAGTAGCTGCAAGTACATCCTCCTGAAAATGTAAGAAGGAACAAGACTCCTTGATACATCATGCTCCTCAATCAATGAAATAAGTACAATACAAAATATGAAATTATACTTCCTCCATCATGCACTAGAGCTCTTGAGCTGAAATGGCTCATTTGAATGCTCTCCCTCTCCTCCAATGAGTAAGGTAATGGTTGTGCCAAACTCTCCAAAATAAACCAGGCTATGCATCTATCCATATGCTGATGTAGATCATGATGAATGCCCTCCCAAATGAACTCTTCTAGCAAGGAAAAGTATGCATCCAAGTGCATAGCTAGGAAGTCCTTAAATGTTGCATGAAAATAATTTCTCCTTGAGACTAGAAACTCTAGCCAAGAAGAGTCTTCCATGATGATAGATGATCATATCATCCACTAAGTATCTACCATATCCATCAAGGCCATCCAAGAATCATGCCTGCATCAAGATCCTGGGCTCACCCAAATCTGAGTCCTCCATCCTGGATCAATCCTCCACATAGACAGCGTTGGTGTTCTAAAATATGGTGCTCCATCATGCTATTGCCTGCCACCTTGACATCCCCTTATGCCAAAGTTATCCTCCAAGTTGCTGCCATGCCCATCATGCAGCTACTCATGCTCAAATAGAACTGATGCTCTCTAAAAATGCCTCCCATGAGAGACTATCACCTCCAAAGAATCTCCCGATCCTGGGCAATGTAAGCATGAGTGGCCTCCATCTACTGTAAAGCATGAAATATTTATCCCCCAAAGGAAGTAATCTCTTTCTCACCAAATCCATGGAGCAGCCATCCTGCATCATGAAGATGCTATCCTCTATCCATACAGCAACTCTATCTACGCAGTAAACTGATGAGAATGGGTAGTACTAAAAATGAGAGAGTGTATCCCTCCTCCATGAGCTTATCCCCAAAATTTCTGCGTTGTAATGGACTCCTCTAATGTCTCCACCCCTCCTGAATCAAATGAGTGGTGAACCAAATAGCATGATGCCTCTCATCATCTCTATATCAAGTGGCCTCCCAAGTGGAAAGCCTCCAAAAAGTGAGACATCAATATCTGAAATAGACTACATGTATGAGTGGACTAATTTTTCCCTCTCTCCTCTGCGCAGTGCAGTCTCTTTCCCATGTGCAGAAATTTCTGAAATAGATAAGGGAGAATGCTCATCATCCCTTCATGTTAATCCTTCTGCTCTTCTTCCTCCATCTCAAAATCCCCAGCAAATGCTACATATGGTTCTGGAATTGTGTCTTGGCACCCACATGAAAAAATATTTGGAACTCCTTGCAAAGACACAAGGGCTCCTCTAGTGGAAGCAATGGCTCCCCTTTCACCTCCATGTGGTGATGGATCTCCTCCTAATATGAAAGCACTGTTGGTTCTTTCCAATGTATGCAAAGTGTTTGTGTTTATGACATAATGAGTTTCACCAAGTTTTTCCATCAAACCCTTAGTGAATGCATCACATGTTTTTGCATTTGCATAACAATGAAAAATAGGACCCTCAAACCAACAATCATGAGCCATACCTTGAGTTGCAGCGCTACTCCTCCCATGGCCAAATTTTCTTCCTCTACTCCCTTGCAATGAAGGTGAGCAAAGGACTGCATTATGGATCTGCATGTGTGGCTAAATTCTCACACCCTTCATGAAGTAGCTAGGATTTTTCCCATCAAAAAACCCTTCTCAAAAAATTTCTCCAAATTTCCCTTTCATCAAGATCTTCAATAATCTCCTCAAAGGTCTGGAAAAAAAGAAGGGAAACCTCCTTTCCATCATTCCCTTCCTTGTATCCTCTGTAAATCTCCTCTCCCTGGAGAGAAGCTCCTCTTGCTGATGGCATTAGATCTTGGGCACAGGCTAAGCCAAGATCATGCTCTGTTACCACTGTAATATTCCAAATCTGGAATTTTCTGATCCATCAGTAATATCTTAAGATATTCCAGTTTCCTCCTTCAGTGAGCTATCACAAGTCCATTTCAGAGATTTAATGTTGGGGCATTTACAGGATATGTCTCCTTCTAAAGAAGGGAGAGATGTTGAGGCTAGCTGGCCCCTCACAGACTCTGCCTATGGATATACAATATTCCACTTCGAGAATTTCTGCTACAGGGTCCTTGAGGACGCTGTATAAGGAAGCTACTGCCAAAATAATGCAAACCACTACTGGGATGCCTTATAAAATTCATCATGCAACTCCTATGCAAAATATGAGCTCAAATAAATGCATCTAGATGGGTAATTCAAATCTCCCCAATCTAGGTCTCTAAAACAATGCTCAATGAGAGAGCTTACAACAATATAATGAACATAAATAGAAACTCTGCAAATATGTATACATCCTGAGAGGGAAATAGTACATCCAACATTATATTATGATTTCATCATTAATATAAAATAAATAATTGAGGGGACAAGCCTCTCAAACCTCTGGAACCATACTCCAATGAATATACAATGAAATGTCGGAGTAGCTGCAACTACACAAAATGTCACAAAAACCATAACTGCGTAGTCTCTAAGAGAGAAGCAACTTCTGAACATGTATAGAATGTAAATGTGGCTGAAAGGTACAAGAAAATAGCCCAAGAACAAGGGATGGGCTGACATACAAGATTTCTTAGCCAATCTAGGAGAGATTGCTAGAAATGCCGGAGAATACAAAAATGTGACAACCAAGTTGTCACTACAACAGATACAAAATATAATGAGGCCATGGAAGATCTAAAATTTAGATGCCCTCCTCTGATAATGTATCCAAGCAAAGGATTGATCCCTTTGTCTTAAAAACACACTCCTGATGAGCTCCTTGAAACCCTCTCTCACTGCCTCCATAAAATAACGGAGTTTCCTCCATGGACTACGCAGTGGGAGATGATGGAATGTTGGCCCATGCCAAAAAATCTGATATGAAGCCCATAAATCCTCCTTGCAGCTCCTCCAATGAGTGGATCACTCCTCCACTAAAGAAAACAAGGCAAGAGAGACTCCATGAGTTCCTCTCATACTACACCCAGCAACACAACGTCCTCTCTGCTGTAGAAGATGAATGTAGCTGTGGCCAATGCCAGATTGAGGAAATTTAGCTCAATCCTCATCCTTCATTGAGGAAGAGGTAGGGATTCCCGACCGGGAACACCCTAGTGCCCGAGGGCACCATCACCCTGCTAAACAACCCAGGGATGGAAGCTTTGCAGACCCAAGTCTGAAACTCTAAACCATAACATGTGCAAATGGGCTGCCATCTCCTCCATATAAAGTGAGAGAACTCTTCTCCACCATGGTCCCACCAATTAGGGCTTCCACCCTCATGAAAATGTCTTCCCTCCAAAACTGCGCAGCTTCTCTAGGAAGCCTCTTTCTCCTTGGGCAGCGCTATTGACTTTAGTCAAAGGTGACTAATCAAGTGAGCTAGGTTCCATTCACACCCTTGGTGTTTATTTCAGCTGATTTATTCACCTCCCTTTCACATTATGAGTGTTATTTCTTCATCTAAAAGGGGCTAAGGTGTCTCCTTCCCCATTTTATTAAACAAAAATAAAATGTGCAACTATAATGTTCCATTTTAACTTGAGGCTAAAATTGGGAACATTACAGTCCTCTCCTCCCACATGTTGCTTACCCTCAAGAAACTGCATAGATAGAACAAAATTTTCTCCCCCTTCTTCTCTTGTGGCCTTCTCATCAATGGTTCCACTGTTGCTCAAATATGCTGCAATGAATTTGTCCTCCAATGCTCTCTCCCAAGTGTGCAAGCTGACAATAATGCTCCTCATGGAAAGATAGAAGGTGTAGTGGAATCCTTCCTGCTGTGTTAAGGCCTCCTTAAGGTAGGAGTGGTGATATGCATGGGAAAATTCTACTCCCAATGATGATCCCCTCATCCATGCAATCATCAAAATAAAATCTCACCCCTGATTTTTGCAATGTGTTGGGGCTGAATGGAGAGTTGTTTTGGTTTCCCGTGATGGACCTCTCTCCATTTATGGTGTGCATGGGGCTACCTCTGTCCTTGGGCTGAAATTTAATGGCCTCCAAGAATGGCTCAAGCTGCCTCATCAAGAAATCCAGCCATGAAATGCCTCTGTAAATTCTCCTAGTGGTCCCTCCCACAAGAAGGTACAAGTAGCAATGTGGCAATCATGGTTTGCCCAAGGTATCTCCTGCAAGATAAAACATATACAATGGGGAGAATCATGCTCCCAATGGGTTGTACATATAATACTCTCCAAATAATGCTCCTCATGAGTGTACAAACATCAGAAATACATGGAGCAATATACAATAAAAGCAGGTTTCCAAATGACAACTGGAGAGTGGTTCCAAGTTCCACTCATGGAACCTGCGCAGTGCCTCCTTGGCCTGCCTCAAAATCAAAATAACAAGTTCTGAACTAGCCACTTATTTGCTACCACAATATCTTCTCATAAGATGAAACATGAAATCACAATTTGGTGCCAATGGTGCACACCAAGAAGCATGTGGCTTTCCCCCACAACCATCACAAAAATAGCCAAAATCAAGGCTAAAAGTAGCTACAAGTACATCCTCCTAAAAATGCAAGAAGGAATAAGCCTCCTTGATACATCATGCTCCTCAATCAATGAAAATAATTACAATTCAAAATATGAAATTATACCTCCTCCATCATGCACTAGAGCTCTTGAGCTAAAATGGCTCATCTGAATGGTCTCCCTCTCCTCCAATGAGTAAGGGAATGGTTGTGCCAACCTCTCGAAAATAAAATAGGCTATGCATATATCCATATGCTCATGTAGATCATGATGAATTCCCTCCCAAATGAACTCCTCTAGCAAGGAAAAGTATGCATCCAAGTGCATAGCTAGGAAGTCCTCAAATGCTGCATGCAAAAAATTTCTCCTTGAGACTAGAAACTCTAGCCAAGAAGAGTATTCCATGATGATAGATGATCATATCATCCACTAAGTATCTACCATCTCCATCAAGGCCATCCAAGTGCATCAAGATCCTGGGGAATACTCACCCAAATTTGAGTCCTCCATCCTGGATCAATCCTCCACATAGACAATGCTGGTGTTCTAAAATATGGTGCTCCATCACGTTGTTGCCTACCACCTTGACATCCCCTTATGCCAAATTTATCCTCCAAGTTGCTTCCATGCCCATCATGTAGCTACTCATGCTCAAATAGAAATGATGCTCTCTGAAAATGAGCCTCCCATGAGAGACTATCACCTCCAAAGAATCTCTCGATCCTGGGCAATGTAAGCATGAGTGGCCTCCATCTACTCTAAAGCATGAAAGATTTTTCCCCCAAACGAATTAATCTCTTTCTCACCAAATCCATGGAGCAGCCATCCTGCATCATGAAGATGCTATCCTCTATCCATACAATAACTCTATCTGCGCAGTAAACTGATGAGAATGGGTAGTACTGAAAATGAGAGAGTGTATCCCTCCTCCGTGAGCTTATCCCCAAACTTTCTACGATGTAATGGACTCCTCTAATGTCTCCACCCCTCCAGAATCCAATGAGTGGTGAACCAAATAGCATGATGCCTCTCATCATCTCTAGATCAAGTGGCCTCCCAAGTGGAAAGCCTCCAAAAAGTGAGACATCAAGATCTGAAATAGACTGCATGTATGAGTGGACTGATTTGTCCCTCTCTCTTCTGCGCAGTGCAGTCTCTTTCCCATGTGCAGAAATTTCTGAAATAGATAAGGGAGAATGCTCATCATCCCTTCATGCTAATCCTTCTGTTATTCTTCCTCCATCATACAATCCCCAGCAAATGCTACATATGGCTCCGGAATTATGTCTTGGCACCCACATGTAAAAATATTTGGAACTCCTTGCAAAGACACAAGGGCTCCTCTAGTGGAAGCAATGGCTCCCCTTTCACCTCCATGTGGCGATTTATCTCCTCCTAATATGAAAGCATTGTTGGTTCTTTCCAATGTATGCAAAGTGTTTGTGTTTATGACACAATGATTTTCACCAAGTTTTTCCATCAAACCCTTAGTGAATGCATCACATGTTTTTGCATTTGCAATATAACAATGAAAAATGGGACCCTCAAACCAACAATCATGAGCCATACCTTGAGTTGCAGCGCTGCTCCTCCCATGGCCTCATTTTCTTCCTCTACTCCCTTGCAATGCAAGTGATCAAAGGACTGTACTATGGATCTTCATGTGTGGTTGAATTCTCACACCCTTCATGAAGTAGCTAGGATTTTTCCCATCAACAAACCCTTCTCAAAACATTTCTCCAAATTTCCCTTTCATTGAGATCTTCAATAATCTCCTCAATGGTCTGGAAGAGAAGAAGGGAAACCTCCTTTCCATAATTCCTTTCCTTGTTTCCTCTATCAATCTGCTCTCCTTGGAGAGAAGCTCCTCTTGCTGATGGCATTAGATAGTGGGCACAGGCTGAGCCAATATCATGCTCTGATACCACTGTAATATTCCAAATCTGGAATTTTCTGCTCCATCGGGAATATCTTAAGATATTTCAGTTTCCTTCTTCAGTGAGCTATCACAAGTCCATTTCAGAGATTTACCGTTGGGGCATTTACAGGATATGTCTCCTTCTAAAGAAGGGAGAGATCCTGAGGCTAGCTGGCCCCTCACAGACTCTGCCTATGGATATGCAATATTCCACTTCAGGAATTTCTGCTACAGGGTCCTTGAGGACGCTGTATAAGGAAGCTGCTACCAAAATAGTACAAACCACTAGTGGGATGCCTTAGAAAAATCATCATGCAACTCCTATGCAGAATATGAGCTCAAAGAAATGCATCTATATGGGTTATTCAGATCTCCCCAATCTAGGTCTCTAGAAGAATGCTCAATGAGAGAGCTTACAGCAATATAATGAACATAACTAGAAACTCTGAAAATATGTATACATCATGAGAGGGAAATAGTATAGACAACATTATATTATGATTTCATCATTAATATAAAATAAATAATTGAGGGGACAAGCCTCTCAAACCTCTATAACCATACTCCAATGAATATACAATGAAATGTCGGAGTAGCTGCAACTACACAGAATGTCGGAAAAACCATAACTACGTAGTATCTAAGAGAGAAGAAGCTGATGAACATGTATAGAATGTAAATGTGGCTGAAATTTACAAGAAAATATCCCAAGAACAAGGGATGGGCTGACATACAGGATTTCTTAGCCAATCTAAAAGAGATTGCTAGAAATGTCGGAGAATACAAAAATGTGACAACCAAGCTGTCACTACAACTGATTCAAAATATAAATGAGGCCATGGCAGATCTGAAATGTATATGCCCTCCTCTGATAATGTATCCAAGCAAAGGGCTGATCCCTTTGTCTCAAAAACACACTCCTGATGAGCTCCTTGAAACCCTCTCTCACTGCCTCCATAAAATAATGGAGTTTCCTCCATGGACTACGCAGTGGGAGATGATGGAATGTTGGCCGATGCCAACAGATATGATATGTAGCCCAGAAATCCTCCTTGTAGCTCCTCCAATGAGTGTATCACTCCTCCACTGAAGAAAACAAGGCAAGAGAGACTCCACGAGTTCCTCTCTTGTTGCACCCAGTAACAAAACGTCCTCTCTGCTGTAGAAATAACGTTGTAGAAGATGAATGTAGCTGTGGCCAATGCCGGATTAAGGAAATGTAGCTCAATCCTCATCCTTCCTTGAGGAAGAGGTATGGATTCCCAACCGGGAACACCCTAGTGCTCGAGGGCACCATCACCCTACTAAATAGCCCGGGGATGCAAGCTTTGCAGACCCAAGTCTAAAACTCTAAACCATAAAATATGCAAATGGGTTGCCATCTCCTCCATATAAAGTGAGAGAACTCTTCTCCACCATGGTCCCACCAATTAGGGTTTCCACCCTCATGAAAGTGTCTTCCCTCCAAAACTGCGCAGCTTCTCTAGGAAGCCTCTTCCTCCTTGGGTAGCATTGTTGACTTTAGTCAAAGGTGGCTATTCAAGTGAGCTGGGTTCCATTCACACCCTTGGTGTCTATTTCAACTGCTTTATTCACCTCCCTTTCACATTAGGAGTGTTATTTATTCATCTAAAAGGGGCTAAGGTGTCTCCTTCCCCATTTTATTAAACAAAAATAAAATGCGCAACTATAATGTTCCATTTTAGCTCGAGGCTAAAATTGGGAATATTACAACAACAAAATGACAAACTCACATTGATCCCCAGTGGAGTCGCTAATTTGTTGGAAAGGTAGATCCTCTCTGCAGATAGAGACAATACCTCTAGCCCTAGAGTGGGTCTAGCAACAAAGGGAAAAACTAAAGTGTAGGTTCCTTAATTAATGAATGAAAAGGACAGGGCGGATTAGCCTACCTGAAGTCCAACGTTGTCGTTGTTGTAGTGGTGGTGGCCTCTTGATGTCTGCTCTGACAGGTCACAATCCTTACGCAAAAATGCTCTGATACCTACATGAAGATCAGTAACAAGAGTAGCATACAAACCAGTGATTTCATTAATAATCAACTAACTAGTCAAGGAGGGTTAATCATATTGCATCAAATAAAACACATTAACGCAAGATGGGAACCAGACAATAGTCATGTGTAATATTCCAAAATTAGCATGCAGCTAATTGGAATATTGATTTTTGTTGCTAGCACTTAGTAGATGAATAAATGGGTAAAGAGACCCATACTTACCTTGAATAAACAATAAAACCTCTCTTGATGTGTAAAGGGATCATAAAATATCTGGATCTAGCACTCTCATGTGTGAATAGGGACATTTGCATGTGGACTAAGTCAAGTTTGACCAAGTCAAGAGAATGAATGTAGGAGAAGTGTATCACCAATAAAACTAGCTCAATGTGAATGAGGATCATCCTAGACAACTATGTATGAGCTGGATTGAAGACCCTTAGGTGTGAAAAGGGCTGAAGTAGGTTGAAGAGGTCAACCTTGACCAAATCAAACAACGCAGTTTAGAGGAGTGGCTCTAATGAAGGTACAACACAGTTTTGGAGGGAGATTGTTTTTGTGATGGTGGAAACCCTAATGAGTGGGACCCAAGGTGAGAAGGCTCACTTAGTTTATAAGTAAGAGGATGGCAGCCATTTGGAGGTTAGCTTATAAATTATATTTTGATGTGTCTTCTTAGACTTTGCTCTCTTTAGCTTTTTAATTAAGATTGTTGGTGTTTTTTAGCACTAAGGTTTTCCTGTTTAGGAATTCCTTCTTTTCCCTTTGAATAGCTCTTGAGAGAGACATGATCTATCATTCCACGCATCTAGCATTGGTGCCAAGCTTCAGTCTTCAGTTTCAGCACAATTTTTGCAGGAGGTTGTGTTGAGTTGCAAGGTGTTGCAGTGGACGGTTGAGAAACCCACTTTCTGAGTTGGTTTTTCATAGGAGGAAGGCTTCCTTCTATTGGAGGATCAGTTTGGAGGGTTCTTGGGCTGATTTCAGATATTTTGTAGTAGGCCAACACATTTCCATCACCTACAACATTATTCTAGTTAGGAAATGTGTTATTTCTGGAGGGCAGTTTCTGCAGTGGATCTTGTGGCTCTTTTTTGAGAATTTTCATATGATTGGATGGTTGATATGTCCATGGGGGAATACCTTTGATTAGATCTACATTTGATATATATTATTACAGCCTTATATACTCTTGTGCTTCAGTTTGCAGTGATTATTCAGTCTTATTGTTGAAGGTCACCATTTGTAATCGAGTGTATTCATAAAAATCCTTCCCGGGTTCTCTAGCTTTTGTATAAAGGAGACTAGATCTCATTTTCTAAGCCATATTGTTTAATATAATATCAAATCTAATTGTCTCTGCTATTCATGTGTACAAACCCTCTTTATACTATGCAGTAATTTATGTGTTGCAATGTTTGGGGTTTTAGCCTATTTTAGTTATCCTAGGTGTGGGAGGTCTATTTAATCCACCTAGTTTGATTTGTTTCAGCTCTATTCTTGGATTTAGGTTGTATATTATCTAATATAACGGATCCAAGAATTTATTTTTTTATATATATCATATATTTCTAAAAATTCATTTTTTATGCATGCATGGTTGAGCAGTCCCTATTTGGGGATATTACAGTGGTATTGAAGCAATATCTTTGGCTCATCCTGTGGAAATCAAGCCAAAATGCTATAAGAGAAAGAGCAAGGCCAGAATGATGAAAATTATAAGCTTGCTCTCATCACTTTTCAGATCCAGGAAGAACCTCTCCAAGGAGGTTCAACAAGAAGAAGAGAAAAGGAGTAGTGGAACTTCTAGAGAGTTTCAAGAAGAGGAAGAGCCATGCACTTCCTATGACCAGAAGAGGAGACAAGTGTTGAAAAAAGCTCCAAATCATTGGACATACCCTTTCCTTCTGAGAAGGAGGAAAAATTGCAGAAAGCTAGAGCACACTTGGATCACAAGATTCTAAGTGAATACCTTGTTGAGTACAAATCTCAACCTAGAGCCTTCAAGGAGACTCTAGCTTTCCCTCAGTTCATTCATTTGGAGGAAGAAAGAAGACCCTGTGGCTAAGGGAGGATCAAGGGAAATAGGATTCTACTTTCTACTTTTGATGGTTCATCTGCAACAAGGGTTTTGGGCAAGGAAACTTGATGCATTTTTCTTACTACATACAGTGGTAGAGAAAGAGGCTGTGCAGCACTACACCTTGAGGGTGAAGCAGACATTTGGTGGTTCAGCCATGTGAGCCACGCAAGAGTGACTACTTTTGTTGAGTTTACTGAAAGGTTGATTGGGATATTTGATGAAGAAAAACCAAAGGGGGAGAAGCCCTCACCACCATTAGAGGAGACTTGTACCAGCGCTGTCACAACTATGGAGGAGCAACCCTGAACATCTTCAGTTGGAGGAGCCAACACATTGGAGGAAGAAGCACTTACATCCATACAAGAGACTTCCAAATTTCATCAAGGTATGCCTAAGTTTCCATCTCCTATTGTTTCAGCAAATCATATGGAGAGTTGTATACCATTGCATACTGCTCATTTGGAACAACATAATTGCACTGCGCTATGCAACCTTGACTTGATCAAGGAAAGGATGAGCCATAATCTTCATGTGCCTTCGTTGAATAGCACACAACACTTGAGGGTGGGGTGTAAACTTTTCGAGGATAGGATGAACTTTGTTCCAAACAAACTTACACAAAACCATATGTTCATTCTTGAGTTGGAGCATGAGACAGCTAGTACACCATTGAGAATTTTTACAGCGTTGTCAAGGAGTAGCAGTGAGGAGGTTTTTCCTTTAGCTCACTTGGATCCTTATGTATTCAAGATGGTCATTGGTGTGAGATCTTCTCTAAGAGATCTCTAATGAGTTGCATTTCAACACCTCATGAAATTCAAGAAGAGATATCTGATTTGGGAGAATGATAGGAGACATCCACAAGTGGTTGAGTGGATGTGGGTGGAGAGCAAGAGGCTGGTAAGCCGCTTGAAAATCTATGACACGGGGCAGCAAGAGGAAAAGTTGCATTGGCTACTCTTGAGAGAGTTTGGCCATCATGAGACATATCCTCTTTCTAAGGGTATGTGGATGGAGGAAGTATGGCAGGATACTTGTATCATTGGGCAGCAAGGAGTATGGATACAGTATGTTGGTATGACATATTTCATATCAATCATTATGTCTTCACCACATGATATGTATGATGGAGGTATGAGGAGGCAGAAAAAACTTTTGTTGCTTGGGTTGTTCTTGGGAGAGCATGGGCAGATTTGCTCTCATACTTTGCATAATGTTGCAGGAGCAGGAGATGGCACTATCATGGTGTAAAGGGTCTACTCTTTAGACTTGGATGATCAAGAGGTACTTCCACTTTGGGAGAAAATTCTTGTATGCAGTAGCATTATGGGAGGAGTCTTTGACAAGAAGCATGTCAAAGAATGGAGTTATGAGTTCGCAGGAGCCTAATTGCATAGGCCAACAGCGTTGTCACTTTGGAGCTTGGATTTATTGATGGAGTATTCCCAGGATCACTTCACATATGATGCACTTGGTGGACAAGGAGGAGGTGATAATGACAGAATAGTGGATGGAGGCATATATTACTATGATATGTTCTTCTTGACTTGGATTTCCAAGCATAAGAAGGAGGATCTTCATGCAGCATATGGTTCATTCCTATACATAGGAGTATGTCATACCACTATGGAGGACTTATTTATGGATCCTATCATCATCTTACTTTCATTACATGTTAAGAACTTTTTTTTTTGCATTTATTGATTATCCAACACAATATTTGCATGTTCTTACCATTTCTTTGCAGTGCATTTCTCCACAAAGGGGCAAGCTTTCTTGTTGGCTCCATGGACCATTTTTGGCCAACTATTATGATGGAGACAATGATATGTTGTATGAATTTGGGCAAGTGTTTGGTTACTTCTTATATGATGAGTTGATACACTCAGCCATTTACTATTTTCTAGTAGATGTGATGACTTACACAACTAGCCATTTGTTAAGAAACAACTTCCCATGCTATTTTCTGAAGCACAAGTGGGGAATACTGCGTTGTGACCACTTGGGAAACTGTTGGTACCTTCCAGCACTACATGAAACCTTCAGTATTTCCTTCATTTGATAATAATCATGATCCCATTTGCTTATTTTATTCTTACTTTTATGTGGAGCATGATTAGGGGAGAAACACATTGGGTGGATGTGTTCTTTGGGAAGGACGATTCCCACACTTTCTACATTACATGTTCTAAGGGGAGCATGGGAGGAGATATGGCCACCACAACAAAATATTTGTTTCTTTATGAGGAGGGCCATGATATGCATGGGATGCCATATGGTGGTGATTTCTTATCCATCATATATGAGATGGTTTGGGCCAACTTGATTCACAACGTTAAGGGAGGGATCTTTGGAGATCTAGTTTCCTTCTTTCCACTTGAGGGCAACATTATTGTAGCCCAAGATCAGAAAATTCTCTACACTTATCTTAAGTGGAGAGGAGGATAGCGTGGGGTAGAATATTTTGTCTCCCATGTTCATATTTTCAGCCCACCTACTTTGCAGGAGCTCAAGGTGGAGGAGGATTTTCAGGAGTTTCCATGTTGGGAGGTAACTCATTTTGTATGGATGATTTCTTGGGGATGGGAGATTCATATGGGGATGGTAGATCCCAATTTATATCAGACCTCATGCCTCAAGAAGGCCTTCGAACATCCCATTGTTGCCTCCATGGATATTTTACTTTTACTTGATGATAGCTATTTGGGATGCACAACAAAGGCTAGCTTGCATACTTGGGAGGAACAACTTGGAGGTGTATTGATGAGAAAACATCTTGATCCTTGGATGAATTTATCATATGAGGATGCTACAAGGGAATAAGAGTAGGATCTTTAGTTCTATCCTTGCAGTTGCTTGAGGACAAGCAACATTTGGGAGGGGAGGACTGTAATATTCCAAAATTAGCATGCAACTAATTGGAATATTGATTTTTGCTGCTAGCACTTAGTAGATGAATAAATGGGGAAAGAGACCCATAATTACCTTTAATAATCAATAAAACCCCCTTGATGTGAAAAGGGATCATAAAATATCTGGATCTAGCACTCTCATGTGTGAACAGGGACATTTGCATGTGGACTAAGTCAAGTTTGACCAAGTCAACAACATGAATGTAGGGGGGAGTGGATCACCAATAAAAATAGCTCAATGTGAATGAGAATCAGCCTAGACATCTATGTATGAGCTAGATTGAAGACCCTTAGGTGTGAAAAGGGCTGAAGCAGGTTGAAGAGGTCAACCTTGACCAAATAAAACAGCACAGTTTAGAGGAGTGGCTCTAATGAAGGTACAATGCAGTTTTGGAGGGAGATTGTTTTTGTGATGGTGGAAACCCTAATGAGTGGGACCCAAGGTGAGAAAGCTAAATTATTTTATAAGGAAGAGGATGGCAGCCATTTGGAGGTTAGCTTATAAATTATATTTTGATGTGTTTTCTTAGACTTTGCTCTCTTTAGCTATTTAGCTAAGATTGTTGGTGCTATTTACCACTAAGGTTTTCCTATTTAGGAATTCCTTCTCTTCCCTTTGAGTAGCTCTTTGGAGAGACCTGATCTATCATTCCACACATCTAGCATTAGTGCCAAGCTTCAGTCTTCATTTTCATTGTATTTTCTGCAGGAGGTTGTGTTGAGTTGCAAGGTGTTGCAGTGGAGGGTTGAGAAACCCACTTTCTGAGTTGGTTTTGCATAGGAGGAAGGCTTCCTTCCATTGGAGGATTATTTTGGAGGGTTCTTGGGTTGATTTTATATCTTTGGTAGCAGGCCAACACATTTCCATCACCTACAACATTATTCCTTTCAGGAATTGCATTATTTCTAGAGGGCAGTTTCTACAGTGGATCTTATGGCTCTTTTTTGAGAGTTTTCCTATGATTGGATGGTTGATCTGTCCATGGGGGAAGACCTTTGATCATATCTACATAATATTTATATTCTTACACCCTTATATACTCCCATTCTTTAGATTGCAGTGATTATTAAGTCTTATTGCTGAAGGTCACCATTTGTAATCGGGTGTATTCCTAGAAATCCTTCCCGAGTTCTCTATCTTTTGTATAAAGGAGACTAGATCTCATTTTCTCAGCCATATTGTTTAATATAATATCAAATCTAATTGTCTCTGTTATTCATGTGTAAAAACCCTCTTTAGACTGCGCAGACTCTTTTATGTAGTAATTTATGTGTTGCAGTTTTGGGGTTTTAGCCTATTTTAATTATCCTAGGTGTGGGAGGTCTGTTTAACCCACCTAGTTTGATTTGTTTCAGCTCTATTCTTGGATTTAGGTTGTATATAGTCTGATATAAGGGATCTAAGAATTTATTTTGTTATCTATAGCATATATTTCTGAAAATGTGCTTTTTATGCATGTATGTTTGAGCAGTCCCTATTTGGTGTTGATGATTATTGATTTTGATGGTCTGCATGACTATTTGGCATCCTCTTACTGTTTAGTAGATTTGCAGTGTTTTTTAGTAGAAGGCATTCCTGTTTAGGAATTCCTTCTCCTACCTTGGGAGGCCCCTTGGAGGAGTATTGCACTTCATTTTTCCACATTCAGGTTTGAGGCCAAGCATCCTCCTTCAACTACAGCATAGTTTCTGTTGAGAGTTGGGTTGTGTTGCAGGGTGTTACAGTGGAAGGACCACAACACCACTTTCGGAGCTTGTATTTCATGGGGAAGCCTTTCTTTCTCTGGGAGATCAGTGAGGGAGTCTTTGAGCTTCATTTCAGATCTTGGCATGTGGCCAATGTACTTTCCATCTTCGATATTGCATTCCTTTGTAGGAACTGTGTCATTTTACTCAGTGTTGTTATAGCAGGGTCAAGACCCTGGTTTGTGAGCTTGTTCCCTGGAGAGAGGGCCAACCCTTCTCCGGGAAGGCTTGTACATAGCATCTTCTTTTGTTCCTGTACATTTTAGCTATATGTATTCAGAGCTATAGTATAAATACATTTTCCAGATCTAGATCTGCATATCTGTAATTTTATACTTGTATTTTCATGGAGCCCTTGCCGGGTTATACTTATCTTGTATAAAAAGGAAGAGATCTCCATTTTTCTTAGTGATTGGATGCTTTTAAACTCCAGATATATTATCTCTTGTAATTTTCTACATAAACCCTTATAAAAATAACATTTTTACATGCTTCAGTATTTTCTGTTAGTAAAAGTCATGGGGTTTGGGCTTATTTGAGTTATATTGGTTTGGGGAGACCTGTTTAGCTTGGCTAGAGGGATTTGTTTTGCTCCCAATTTTGTATGTGAGATTTATATGGTATGAACTAAGGGATCCAAGTCCCCTTTCTCATATTTATAACATAATTTTCTGAAGATAGCCTTTTTATGGCACTATTTGATGCATTTCCCCAACTTTTGGGATCATGAAAGGTGTAATAATTTTTTGCTAGAACACTAATTGATAGATTTTTGTTTATTAACAAATATCATGAGTTAATAGCTTGTTTCTACTCCAGCATTATGTTTACATATTGCTACAGTCCCATTCTTGGGTATTTTCCAGCCATACTAGGTGTGAGAGGCCTGTTTACCTCACCTAGTTTGATTGGTTTCTGATTCCCTCTTGTATTTGGGTCTTAGATTATTAGATCTAATGGATCCAAGGAAGGATCTTGGTTGTTGTAGCATACATTCTTGAAATTTTTTTTTTTTAGGCATGCCTTGCTAAGTAGTCCCATTTGGGGATATTACATCATGTATATGTATAAATAGAAGAAAGAGTTACAACCAAAGCCTTGGCGTCACAGCCTCCTTCAGTGGGGTTCAGTAGAAGTGCATCTCTATGGATTGTTAGGGAATTTAGATGGGATAAGGACACAAGCCTAAGCTCTCTCAACAAAGGTATCTTCCGTTCTATCTTTCTAGCAAAATGTTCAGGAATTCTCTTCAGCATTTCAGCTATAATATCTTCAGTTCATCTAGTTCATCAGTGGAATATGGCTTTATTTATAGAGGGAGAGGAGGAGGTTGGGATCCCTACAATGGTGGAAGGGAGGCCTTATCCCTTGGGAGGTTTCCCCAAAAGGTGGAAACAAGAGGCCAAAGGAGGGAGGCTGTGGTTATTTAGTCGAACCACTCTAGATTACTCGCCCACGAAGTTGTTATGATGGAAACTTCACCTCTATTTTTAAAAAACATTCCATAAACAGGTTGGCATGGGTAGCTAACTCAGATAGAGCACCAATGGGCATGGGGCCCAGTGTTAATCTTCCTCATTGGCACGAGGGCATAACGGTCTACTAGCGCCAAGGAAAAAACATGTGTTTCTGATGGTTTGCTCAGGAAATTGTCAACAGAAGGGATGTTTTCCTCATGGAAAGGGATGTGATGATGGTCTTTGTAAGGCATGACACTTTGTTTTGGTCACGGAAATGATTCTCCAATGTGTGGGATGGGGATTTTAGGGACAATGACAAAATGATATGTAACACTTGTATCCTAGGAAAACATATCAAACAACCATTTTGTGATTTTTTTTCTAGAGCATGTACAAACATTGAACTAATTCATTCTGATTTGTGTGGCCCTATACCTATTCCTTGTACAAATAGAAATAAATATATGATGACTTTTATTTATGAATACACCAGAATGTGTTGATCATGTTTGTAGAAAAGCAAAACTAAACCTTTAGAAACTTTAAAAAAATTTCATACATGGATTGAAAACGAGGCATGGTCTCATATGGCTATATTCATATTGATAATGGAAAATAATATACATCCAATGTAATTGAAAAATATTTTTACAAACATGGGATTAAACATAAAATAGTTGTGCCATATTATCCTCAACAAAATGGTGTAGTTGAAAGAACGAAGAAGACTATCCGAAATATGGTTCGTTCAATGATGTTTTTCAAAAATGTAAATTTGATGTTTTGGGCTGATGCAGTTCTATGTACATTATATATTGAAAACATGTTTCCATCTCTTGCTCTTAGAAACAAGACTCCTTATGAAATGTGGTATCACCACATTCCTTTAGTAAGGCATTTCAGGGTCTTTGGTTCCACATGTTATGCCTTGATCCATAAGGAACAAAGGAACAAACTTGGTGCATGCATTCAAAAGTGTCACATTCTCGGGGAACTTAAATACCTCTAAAGAATATCGTCTCTATGATGAATTAAATAAGAAGTTTATAGTATCTAGAGAAGTGATTTTTCTTGAATTCCAAGGCCGACAATGTACTTGAGTGACAACTTTATCATTTGGATAGATTCAATCATGAAAAAAAATCAGGAATTTGATAATAATATTCCACATTTAGAAGGGGGGATCCTTATCATGAATCAATATATGGAATCTCCTTCTAAATCAATCTCTTCCCCTCATGAAGTTCCATCCAATTATTTAGATCAATAAGACACTTTGAGTGATGTGATTGAGAGGATTGGAAGGATAAATATTGATGCAACCCCATCTTAGTCAACAAAATATCTCGGACCATCTCAAAAAGGCCCTCCAAAATGGCTCACTAAAACACTTGAAAGTGTTCATCCTGATGAGGTTGTAAAGAAAGGAGCTATAAGTTCCATAAAAAAAAATGGAGGTGACGTAAATGATTATAATTCAACTGTTGATATGGATGTTTCTTATAAGTGTGAATAAAATTTTTCTACTAATTTTGAACCAACTTCCTTTAACAAAGTTTCTTCTCATGATGAATGGAAATAAGCAATGTAGAAATAATATGATTCTATTATAAATAATGGAACCTTGAAGCTTTTGGACCCTCCATTTAGAACCAAATCAATTGGCTACATGTGGGTCTTCAAGAACAAGTATAAATCACATGGCTCACTTGACCATCACAAAGAAAGGCCATGGAAAAAGGATTTTCACATAAATAATGGGCCGATTATGAGGATAATTTTACCCCCATAGAAAAATGGGCCACCAAATAGACTATATTTACCTTGGCAACTCACAATGGATGGGAATTCCATCAAATGGATGTAAAAATTGCTTTCTTGAATGGAGACCTGACAAAAATGTTTTTATGTCTCAACCATAAGGTTTTTTGTGAAGGAAAAATAGCATAAAGTATGTAAACTCATAAAATACTTGTAAGGAATAAAATGAGCACGGTGAGCTTCGGATGAAACATCAACTCAGCATCTTCTGAAATTAAATTTCAAACAATTTAATCTTGATGATGCAACTTTATTTGTCAAGAAAGTTGCAAAAAATGTTGTGTATCTTGTGGTATATGTAGATTATGTATTGATGATATGGAATAATGAAAATTATATTGCATCCATAAAGAAACAATTGAAGAAAGGATTTGAGATGACATAATTGGGACATCTTCACTACTATTTTGGTATTAAAGTGACTCAACATCTGAAATATATATTCCTCTCTCAAAATAAGTGCATTAGATATTTGTTGAAAATTTTTGTCATTATTGAATGCAATCCTTTTTCCACTCTAATGGAACAAAATTTAATGCTCACATATAAAAAAAGGAAATGAATTTGAGGATGCAGCTGAGTATAGACGACTTGTAGGAATCCTTATCTACCTCACCGCTACTAGACCAGACATTTCATTTGTTGTTGGAATCCTTTCCAAGTTTATGAAAAAGCCTTGTGAGGGTCATTTTTATGTTTCAAAAAGAGTTCTAAAGTACTTGAATGGAACTCAGGGCTTTGGACTTAAATATACACAGGTGGATGACTTCAGCTTGATTGGATACTTTGATTCAAACTTTGAGGGAGATATGAAAAATGGAGTATCTACTTCAAGTTATGTTATGAGTCTTGGATCAAGATTTGTCTCCTGGAGGTCATGAAATTAGTTAGTTCCAACAGATTCCACAACAAGGGAAGAATATGTGGAAATTGTAGAAGCAACCAAAGAAACTATGTGTTGAATATTTTCAAGAGAAACAAGTACACTCTACTCATCTTCTAATTGACAATACTTCTGCAATTAAATTGCCCAAGAATCCAAAATTCCATGATCGAAGAAAACACATCAATAAAAAGTACCATTTGATTAGATATCATGTTGAGGCCAATACTATCCACTTACAACATTGTTCCACAACTGAGCATATTGCAGACAACTTCACCAAAGCGCTTGGAAAATGAAAGTTTGAAAGGTTCAAAATGATGTCTGAACACAAAAAGGGAATGATAGACACCTAATCCTCTCAGATTGGGTATAACCTGTAATAAATAATAAATAGGGTAATATGAAGAGACCTGGGAATAGGAATCCAAAAATTCACCTTGGTTTATGCATATATTCAGATTCAGTTTAATGGAATAGAGATTTGGTAGTTCAATACTTTTATTCCTTGGCCTGAAACTTATATTTCATAATCATGGGAATCCATTGTGGTAATAGGTAAAGAAGTAGATCTATTAAAGGTTTCTTAAAAAGTTGTAGATCAGATTCAATAAGAGTTAGTAAACAAACCATCAATTGCAAACAAAATATATTTAGGTTGAGTGTGAATGTTATATGATATATCAGAGAGATAATATATTTAGTTGAGTGTGAATGTTATATGATATATTTCTATAGTCTTTTATCACCATCTTCAACTATTTGTGTCTGTCATGGTTGAATGCTAGCCATTTTGGTTAAACTTATAAAGGGATTGTTCTTTACATTTTAAAGCCCCACATATTGATGTCTTGACATAGTTTCCCAACCAAAAACCATCTACAAGGGACACCAATGTCAAATTCCAAGGAATTATGTTTGTTGCAACGAGCTTTCCTATGGTCATTTTACATGCTACTCATTTTAATTAAAAACTATGGAGAACCATGGATATTTAAGTTGCTTTCTTGTTATATCAGAGAGATAATATATTTAGGTTGAGTGTGAATGTTATATTATATATTTCTATAGTCTTTTATCACCATCTTCAACTATTTGTGTCTGTCATGGTTGAATGCTAGCCATTTTGGTTAAACTTATAAAGGGATTGTTCTTTACATTTTAAAGCCCCATGTATTAATGTCTTGACATAGTTTCCCAACCAAAAACCATCTACAAGGGACACCAATGTCAAATTCCAAGGAATTATGTCTGTTGCAATGAGCTTTCCTATGGTCATTTTACATGCTACTCGTTTTAATTAAAAACTATGGAGAACCATGGATATTTAAGGAAGCATTAATTAGTTTACATGTGTGCACCAATTACCCAAATAATAATGTAATGATAAAAAACTATTTTATAAGGATATCATGTTATGCAATGTACAATTGGTAAATTCTACTTGTTTTAACAAAACTTTATGGAAAACCATGGATATTTAAGGAAGCATGGCTTAGAATACATGTAAGTGTCAATTAGCCAATTAATATGAATGTGATGATAAATAGTAATTTTAGTTGGATATCATTCAATGCAATGTGTCAACTAGTGTTGAGAGATGCAATACAATGCATGATTTGTAGGATTGGAATTATTGCAGTCTTAATATTAACAATTTAAGAGATACAACATGGATTTGTGGTCTTGAAATTTAGGAACATATCTTTTTTCAATTAAAATACATTTATTGAACTAGAGATAAAAAATACATACAAAAATATGTAGACATGTTTATAATTATGAACTAGTTTTTTAATATTTATAATTTTAATTGCTTTTTAATTTATATAAAAATTCATAAAATGTAAATATACATTGAGCGCATTCATCCATGCCATTGAAAAATTTTCTCATAATTAATCCTACTACATACTTTTACATAAATAAAGATGTGTTTCAGCTCCACTACATTATCTGCACACTATTTGATATAAAATCCCAAGCTATAGCCTTATAGCCTAGATATGTCTTCACAAAGCCTCTAAGTTCATATCAAAATATTCAGTGAGGCATTTAAGATAGGGATTTGATGACGAAACCATTGGAATATGGTTATTCGATTGATTACTTTGTCTTCCATTTTCTCAAAATTGTTTAGATTTTTCTTCATAAAACTCTTACATGTATTCCTTCCTGTAGACATGGTATCCTCGATTGTAGATGCAAAGGAGTCTTCCCACTCAAAAAGCGTATGGTGAGTGATTTTTTTTTGATAATTTTTTCCTAAAGTTCATATGTCTTGTTTTCATATATTGAATTCCATCCAACAAAGCAACAAATTCCTCAAAATCATCTCCAATATTCTTTATTGTTGTACGTTGGTGCTGTCCTCTACTCAATCTATTTCATTTTTGAGTCCTCCTTTGGCAAGGAATCAATTACTATGAAACCAGCTCCAAAAATAGAAGAAAAGAGAGATCAACGCCTTAGAAATAAGCCACTTCGAGGGGGAAACCTCCTTTACATTACATCAATGAACGATCCTTGGATGATACAAATGACAAAACCTCCTTTCTATATTTAAGAGTCCATAGGGTCACAATATAATCCTAGCCGACCTAACAATAATAATGTAAGGGCACAATAATAACAATATGGGGGTTATAGGGGCACAACAATAACAATAAGGGGGCGACACTAACAACAATAAGGGACTACACTAGTAATATAGGGACCTATCATGCCCCTTCCCTTCAAAAAAGTTTTGTCCTCAATGCTTGAGTAGCCCTGGATGCTTCTGTATAAAATTCTCATCCTCCCATGTTGAATCTTCAATAGGTAAGTTCTTCCACTTGATGAGATACTCTCAAATTGATCGATTTCGTAGTTGTCAAGTTCTTTTTTCTGTGACTGCTTCGGGTTCCAATATGATTTTTCCTTCCTTGTTAAGTTTTTGAAATATTATTTGAACTAGAATTTTGTCACCTATAACCTTCTTTAAGCATGAAACATGGAAAAATGGATGCACTCGAGAAGAAGCAAGAAGCTCCAATTTGTATGACATAGTACCAATATTTTGCAACACCTTGTAAGGACCATAGTACTTTGGCGATAATTTATTATCCTTCTTAGCTTGCTTAAGGGACATTTGTTTGTATGGTTGTAGCTGTAAAAATACCCAGTCTCCTACATCAAAACTTCTCTCACTACGATGTTGCTCTGCCTGTTGTTTCATTCGATTTTGTGCTAAATTTAGGTTATCCTTTAAGAGTTGGAGAACTTTTTGTTGATGCTCGATGCGATCTTCCACTGCTTGAAACTTTGAATTTTATCTAAAATATTATGTGATGGACGGTGTTATCCTCCTGTATTCTACAGTTTCACTAGGTGACTGTGCATTTTCTACAAACTGCTGAAGATAGCATTCCTTGACTAACAACTATCTTCAGAAATATCACTGCCTTCATTATCTTTGTTTTACCTATCTACTATCTCTCATTTTCCTTTCTCTAAATCACCCTCCTCCTTTGAAAAAATCATGCCTGGGATTCACCCTCTCATTTTCGACCTTCCTCCCTACTTAAAAACCCCAGAAAAACCCCACAAAACCCCTACACCATCATCCCTTTCCCTTATTCCACTAAAACAATGTAAAAAGTCCTTTTTACATTTTTTAAAATAAAAACTGATAATATGCGGGACCCATTGTTTCATATTAAAACTATGTTTTAAATAAATTAACCCCACCGCTTTAAGGTTTTTAACCCCCACACTTCCTTAAAAACCCTCCATATAACCCTTCCCTCTTCTTTAATAAATAAGCGCCTCCGCTTGTTTTATTAAACCCCCGGGCCCCGCATACACCAAACCCCACCATGCATTAAAACCTCACCACCTATCCATCTGGGCCCCACTGTCTATACTTACCCACTCTCTCATCTAACCTTGATCACCGTTGGATCATCTCCACCAGATCCAATGGTCTACGATCGTTATCGCACCATTCTCCATTTGGCGTTTAACACTTCCAAAATGTGCGAAATGGGTGGCTTTATTGATTGTATCCTCCGCCACGCCTTGCCCACCCAATGGAATCACATCCATCGGCCTGAACTCGCTTACCACCTTTGCTTCACATGAAAACTGCCTCCCTTGCATGCAAAAAAAACTTTCTTCCTCTCGCCAAAACCCAATACCACTGCCCTATTTAAAACATTCCAAAGGCCTATGCCTTTGCGATAAGCCTTCATCTGCCATTAACGCCTCTGCAAGCATTTCTAAAGTCAGAAAATGCCCAAATGAACGCAGAAAACCCTCCCGCACATTTTTTTGAACTAATTAATCGATTTTTATATGCAGGTTGCCGAAGGATCGATGCATAAATTGCATCTCTGAGGTCCCATTATTGTTCTACATACTTCCTGGGTGAAGATCCAGTTAGTCTGTCCATCAAAAGAACCAAGAGCACTGAATCAAGCATTAACACCAATGGATCATGACCATTGGTGTTCATCTAAACACACCAAACCGACAAAAGATGCTTCACTACACAGCAAATTGCAAATAGAAGATACAGGCTAAGGAATAAAGCAGTCAAAGGAACGTGACAGTGAAGGTTAGTGGATTAAAGATCAAATCGAGGGTTAGTGATAATCAAGACAGAATCACGGATTAAAAGGTAAAATCAAAAGATTAAAGATTAGAAGGAAAGGATCAAAAACAGAGTCACAGATTAAAGACAAAGATCAGAAAGCAGAATTAAAGGAGAAAACAGTAAGACAATCAAGAAAATACAAAGCTAAGTTTAAAATATAAATATAAGCTTAAAAGACTAAAATCAAGTTTAAAGGACGAATCAAACAAATATTAGCACAGCAGACAGATCTGAATGACTAAACAAACAACATTTACTTCTTCAGGGGTACATTTGGACACCTACAACCTGTTTCACTTTAATAAAGACAACAACATTTATTGAAAAAGTCAGAGATATTTCCCAGCTACTCAGAATTTATTGAAGATTTAATTAAAAAAATCCTTAAAGTCAAACATATCCCAAAGTTAGCTCAGCATTCAAGATAGAAGTTATTGTTACAGTGAGTCAGTCACATATATTTTTCCTTGGGCCTTACATGGTCTCAAAGGTCAAAATGCATTAACTCTGTAATAAATACAAGGCTAAAACCTTAGCTTAGGATCACCTCCTCATTTTGCAGATAAATACTACATGTATGATTCATTTTTAGTGGTGTTGGTTGGCTAGTTGGTTGGTTGTTGATTAGAGGATTGATTGCTAGGATGGATTTGTTAAAAATCTTGAGCTGTAGAGATCATTATCCTGGAGCAATGTAATTGTTTTGAACATCAGTAATACAAGCATGTTCACAGGATTCTTGAGCTATGTTAATGGTGAAGTTATCCTTATTTTGTTAATGTTTTCCTTCTGTTTTCCATTCTGTCCATTATTTCTCTAATAGAATAATATAAATTTTAGATTAGGATATGTTGTCTTGGCATCCTGATTATGTCTGCTTTCTTTATCTTAATGTTTTCTTCTGCAAAGTCTAATTAGAGAATTCTTAATTGCTCTCTAGTTCCACCTAGCTTGTTGCCTTGAAACTGATTCAATAGAGTACAACCAAAGAAGTCTATGGTATGCCATGTCCTTTGGTCTTGCTTGAAATATTGTTTTTAAGGCCTTTCTTTGGATTTTACATACTAGAGTCTAGCCAAAAAAGTCTATGGTACACCCTGTCCTTTGGTATGTCTCAAACTATTGTTGCAAAGGTCTTTTTGGTTGATTAAAGAATTCTTAATTTATCTTTAATTATACTGATTGTGAATTGTAAATGTTTTCTTTTTCTGAAAGTAATTCGAGGATTGCTGGATTGTTGTCTTGAAAGGTTTGCTTATTAGATTCTATCCAAAGAATTCTATGGTTTTCCCTGTCCTTTGGTTTTTCTCAAACAATTACCTAAAAGTATTTTCTTGTTGAAGTAGAGTTAGAGGATTCTTAACTGACCTTTGTTTTTACTTCTTTCACAACTTACTGTCATTTCATATTTCATCTAATCTAAGAGATCGACTTGATATAGTTACCTTGCCATATGAAGTCCCTTGTAGAGTTGATGAAAAAATAAATCCTTTTATGACTCCATAACCCAATGGATTAATGCTTCTCACAGTCTATCAATTCAACTGAATCACACCATTAAACTATAAACCAATCAAACAAAATAAATAGTCCTAAAGAACTCCATAACTAGCCTAAAATCAGAAAACAAAAGCATAAAGATATATCATTTACAAACACAAACATAGAGAGAGCCCTCTCCAAGTCTAGGAAGGCTAGTTCCTTGGACTCCAAAGTGGTTTGATGTGGTTCCCTGTAGAGTTGTTCTTGTCAATATTGCAAATCATGGGGAGCCAACAAATGGTCTATGATATCCATAAGGTACCATAAATGAGGTCATTTTTGCTGCAGTATGGAAGGAAGTGTTATACCACCATTCAACCAGAGGTAACCACTTGACCCATTTTGTTTGTTTATCAGATATAAAAAAACAAAGATATCCTTCCAAACATTTGTTCAGTATCTCAGTTTGCCTATCAGATTGAGGATGATAGGATGAGCTATGAGCTAGTTGAGTACCCAAAAAAAACAAGAAAATTGTCCAAAAATTTCCAGTAAAAATGGGATCTCAGTTGCTTACAATAATCTTTGGGTTTCCATGTAGCTTTTGAATTGTTTCCATAAATGCAGTAGCAACTGTACTTTCTTTAAATGGATGAGATAATGCACAAAAGTATGCATACTTGGTAAGTCTGTCAATTACCACAATGATGACACTCTTTCCTTCAGACTTAGATAAACCTATGATAAAATCCATTGAAATATCCTCACAACGTTGAATTGGAATGGATAAAGGTTGTAGAAGACCTGGGGTCTTAATTGTCTCAACTTTATTTTGCTGGCAACCTAAACATTCTGCCACAAAATTTTGAATATCAGATTTAAGGCCATCCCAAAAAAATTATTTCTTCACCTTGTGGTAAGTTTTTAAAATCCCTGAGTGTCCTCCTAAGGGAGATGTGTGCAATTCCAAAAGAATATTTTGTTTTAGTTGGGAATTCTACAAATATATAAGTGATATTTGTACCATAAGGAATCATTTTTCCAACTAAATGTATCATATTTACTAGGATCTTGCTGAAACTTTTGAATGAGTGTCCACACTTCTTTTTCCTTCTTCCATTCATCCCTTTCTTCAGTTATCCAATCTGGTTGGATAATAGAAATGGCACAAAGCAATGCTTCCACCTCTTCATCCTTTCTTGAAAGTGCATCTGCAACAACATTTAACTTCTCCTTTTTGTAGATGATTTCAAATTCATAACCCAACATCTTTATGACCCATTTTTGGTGCTCTTCTGAAGATAGTCTTTGTTCCCAAAAGTGTTTAAGACTATCATGATCAACTTTTACCTTGAAGTGTCTTCCCATTAGATAAGGTCACCATTTATTTAGTGCATGTAGTATTGCCAACATTTCCTTCTCATAAATAGATTTATGTAAATACTTTTCTTTGATTGCATGAATTTCAAAAGCAATGGGTCTTCCTTCTTGCATTAAAACCACACCAATTCCATTTCCTGAGGCATCACATTCCACAATAAAGGTTTTTGTGAAGTATGGCATAGCTAAGACTGGTTCTAGGCATGTTACCTCTTTAAGATGATCAAAGGCCTTAACTACTTCAAGAGCCCATGAAAATACATCTTTCTTCAATAATGTTGTTAAAGGTGCTACTATTCTCCCATAATTCGTAAAAAACTTTCGATAATACCATGTTAAACCGATAAATCCTCACAACTGCTTTATGGTTATGGGGACTTTCCATTCCTTAATGGCTTTAATTTTGTTAGGGTCTACCTTAACACCCTCGTGAGATACAATATGACCCATATATTCCACCTCTTGTACTACAAAGAAACATTTGGAGCTTTTTTCATATAATTGTTTCTCTTCCAATAGTTTGAGCACCCTGTCAACATGTTGAACATGATCCTTCCAAGACCTGTTGTAGATTAGTATATCATCAAAAAATACTAACACAAATTTTCTAACGAAGGGTTTGAAAATTGAATTCATCAACCCTTGAAATGTAGAGGGTGCATTGGTAAGGCCAAAAGGCATGAACAAAAATTCATAATGACCTTCATGAGTTCAAAATGTTGTTTTTGGAATATCTTTAGACTTCATTCTAATTTGATGATATCCTGAATGAAGATCCAACTTGATAAAATAAATTGCTCCATGTAATTCATCCAATAGTTCATCAATCACCGGAATGGGAAATGTGTCTTTAATATTTAACTTATAGAGCTCCCTATAATCCGAACATGTGCACCATGAGCCATCCTTCTTGTGCACCGATACTACGGGAGCAAAGAAATAAATTTGACTAGGTTGAATTATACCAGCCTCTAACATTTCTGCAATCATACGTTTAATTTCACTCTTTTGGAAATAAGGATATCTGTAAGACCTAAAGTTTGGAGTAACACTTCCTGGAATCAAATGAATAGCATGATCATGATCACGAATAGGTGGGAGTCCTTTGGGAGTTTCAAACACCTTGGAATTATTGTCCAATACTTTTTAGAGATCTGGAGAAATAGATGATTTTGATGTTGGAACTTCTAGTGAGCATAATTGTGCAATT
Organism: Pinus albicaulis; assembly: GCA_034641835.2. NCBI lineage: Eukaryota > Viridiplantae > Streptophyta > Pinopsida > Pinales > Pinaceae > Pinus > Pinus albicaulis. The sequence continues at coordinate 1,001,044,842 of CM076572.1, forward strand.
ACGCCTCGTTGTTCTTTCTTCAGAAGATTTTTCATGATATTAGAGCTTATTATCTTTCCCGGCTTCCCTGCGATACCCCGTAATTCAAATTCCTTTCCTTCCAAAAAAAAATTCAAGAAAAGTTCTTAAAAATTAAAAGCTACCATCCCCAAAGATTGTAACCATTGTACTGCTAGTACAACATCCACATCTCCTATTGGAATGGAAAGAATTGGAATATTAAATACATATTCCCCCATGGTTATCTTGATATTATGGCAATTTCCTAAGAAATTTATAGTTCCTTCATTTGCAACCATCTCTTGACATTCTTGTGCTGGGATAAGAAGCAATTAAATTCTTTGGCTACCTTACAATGAATTAAATTATGGGTACTACCCGAATCAATCAACACTATTACCTTTTTCTTCTTGATATGTCCTTCTATCTTGAGAATTTGAGGAGTGGTAATTCCTACCAATGCATCACACGATATGGTCGGACACATTTCTTATTTTTCTAGGGTTGGTTCCTGGTGTATATCCTCTTCTTTTGAATTTTCTTGTTCATTTTCTTCCTCCTATTCACAATCTATGTAAAATAATTTCTTCTCAGCACACTTATGACCTTTAGTGTATTTTCTATCACAACTGTAGCAACACCCTTTTGCTATTTTTTCTTCCAATTTTTGTGGTGTCAACCTTGTAGGTTGTGGAAGTCTAGGAGTAGCAATTCTTCCATATTTATAAATGTGAGTGGTAGGCTTCCTTGCCGCCATAATTTTACATTCATTTTTTCTTGCCAACCTGAATGCCTTCTCCAATGAATCAGGTTCCCAAAGGCGAACCTCATGTTGGATATTATCCTTTAAAGTACCTATGAAGACATCAATCTTGTGTTCTTCTAGAATATCAATTACCCTTATGTTAAATTTTTGCAAGTCCTCAATGTGCTCCACCACTGAACCCTTTTGTTTGAGATTTATCAATTGGCTAAAGAAGGTGTTGCTCTTTGAATCCTCATAATGTGGTATCATTTCCTCCGTAAAAATTTGCCAAGTGACAATTTTTTTACGAGAGAAAATCCATCGATACCATACAAATGTATTTTTTTCTAAATATAAAGTTGCAATACGTACCTTTTGTGTGTTTTGCACATTATTGAGATCAAAATATTGCTCCATCTGTAGTATCCATGTTAAGAGATCCTTGCCATTAAAATTCCTCATATCGATCTTTGAAATATGGTGGCTCCCCAATCCAACATTATATTTTATGAAATCACGATTAACATTTATTTTGTTCTCATCATCAGTTTCCTCTACTCTCTTTTCACCATTAGGAATCATTTCTTGTATCAACTTTGTCAATCCTTCCATGTCTACTTTTAGATCATTCTTCATGTCTTCCATGTTGTCTTTCATTTTTTCTTCTATATCATCGATATTAACTTCCATGTCTTCCATGTCATTCTTCAAACCATCCATCTTAGTTTCCACACCTTTCTTCAAAACTTCCATTTTATTTTTTCTTTCTCTTTGCGAGAGTGAAATTTGGTGCACTTGCTCTTGTAATTTTGATATATCATGTTGCACTTCTTCATCTTCATGAGTCATAGTAGAGTATTATAAGGGCTTAATGGGTGTTGAATTATTTTTAGGGGGAATTTTATAACCCAATACTGATATATATGCTTCAATATGCCCTTGGAATCACTTCAAATTGTTTTTTCAACAAGACTTATACAATTTGAAAAAAAATACACACATTTTTCTTTATTTTGAGGAGCTCGATATTGAAACTGAATTATCTTTGTAATTTCGAATCTTCAATATCTGAAATTAAGTCTTGTAGTAGCCCTCTGAATCTATTTTCGAATGCCACAAATCTGACCTGATTTGGATGATTCAAGACAAAATTATGCCCAATCTCCCACAGTGACCTAATTATGGACTGATTCAGTAAAGCGAACTTGTACGTCATGCCATGTGTCATTGTTTCCTCCTTCGGCTCTAAAATTGATACACATGAAACTAAAATCTATGTAATTTCAGTCACTTTTTATAGAATTCCAATTCGATGGTCAGAGAGAGAGTTATGACAATTTTCCCAAGGTCACCTCTTTTAGATGACATTTAGGAGCCTACAAAAACCCTATCTTCCATAGATCATAACTTTGAAAATATTGCGAACCAAGATCTAAAATATTTATACGAAGTTCCTCAAGATTTAGGCTTCACGTGATAAAAATTTCATCTTCTGAACCTTTGTAGAAAAAATTTATAGTGAAAATGCCACGATGACCTGTTTGGAGCAGCGAAACCCTAGAATCCAAGCTATGATACCAAATGTTATGAAACCAACTCCAAAAATAGAAGAAAAGAGAGATCAATGCCTTAGAAATAAGCCACTTCGAGGGGGAAACCTCGTTTACATTACATAAATGAACAATTTTTGGATGATACAAATGACAAAACCTCCTTTCTATATATAGGAGTCCATGGGGTCACAATATAATCCTAGCCGACCTAACAATAATACTGTAATGGCACCATAATACCAATATGGAGGTTAGAGGGGTACAACAATAACAAATAGGGGGCTACACTAACAACAATAAGGGAATACACTAGTAATATAGGGACCTATCATCAATGGGCTCCACTCTTACCCTTGCATTTATCTCTACATCATCTGTCACCTGTGCTTTATCTATACTTGCTTTGCTCTCATAGTTAGTTATGAAATTCAGTTAGTTAGCCTCACCAAAGAAAAGATTTTGGTACTTCGAATATTATGTGGATTAGATAAACTTTGGGCCCCTTGGATACCATGAATTCTCAGTCCCTTTGATAACTTTTCTTCTCAATCATTTGGAAGATTTAATCACATAAACAAAAACTTAATCTTAGGAGAAGGATGGCTAAGAGTATTTCAAATTTTGGGACAAATTTTCCAATGAATAAATACGATTCTTTCTTAGAATTAATTTTATTTTTAATCAAGAAAAACAATTTGTGTGGTGCCATATCACATTCTACATCGTAACAATGCTTTAGAGCCCTGGGGATTTGCTTTGGACTTTATTGTCTCTCCCACCTCTACTCCCACTATTGCTTCTATCTTTACGATATTATGTGTTGATAAAATTCTTGGTCAACACGCATGAGATCTCCCCTTAATACTCCTACCTTAGCCCCATAGAGCGTGTCTTTTTATTAAAGCCGAGAGAAAAAAACCTACTCTTTTACTTTACATTTTTTACTATATCTCAAAATTTTCAAAAATTAACCAACGACAAACTCCTTGTAACGTAAGTATTACTTAAATTGATTGTTAACTCAGGGTAATTTTTATTTTTATGCCCACATTAATGTATTATAAATAGGAAGTTAAAATATATAAAGAAAGAGAATCGTTCCTTGAATGGATCGAAATCATTAAATAATTGCAAGGAATCTAATAACAAGATATCTTTAAAGATATTTAAGAAATAAATTAGGTGACATTTTGTATCAATTCTAAGCATTTGTAAAAGGTGAGAGTATTTTTTCTTTCACATTTCTATTTATATAAATAAATTTATTTAATTTAATATAAAATATTTTTAATGAATAATTTGAATATTTGAATATTATATATATATATATATATATATATATATATATATATATTATTTTTTTTTTTTTTTTTTTTCGGTTAGACTAATCTTAATCATCCACAAGTTTGAACAGAGTGTCAAATAAAAAATATATATTAATAATCACTATTATTATAAATAATTGATATTTTTAAATATATTAATAATTTAAGGAAATTATTAAAAAATAAAATATTAGAATATTTGTTGTAAACGTTACTAGTTGAATTTATTGTAGATATTAAGATAATATTCATGTTATATATTAATAATCATCATTATTATAAATAATTGATATTTTTAAATATATTAGTAATTTAAGGAAATTATTAAAAAATGAAATATTAGAATATTTGTTGTAAATATTACTAGTTGCATTTATTGTAGATATTAAGATAATATTCATGTTTATTTAATCAAATAATTTTTTATTGATATTATCATTTTATCATTGTGTGACTTGTTGGTTATCTTTAGAATAAGGTCATTCTAAATGCACATATAGAAATTATAATACAAGTGTTATATATTTTTATCTTTAGTTACTTTAAAATTTAAATTATATAAAATTTATATTTTACATTATTTTACATTATTTTATAATTAAGAAGGGGAAAGTTATTCCATAAATTAAATAATATATAATTTGTATTTTATGTATAATTAAAGTAATATATAATTTTTATTTCAATCTACTTAAGAAGTTAAGTGATATACCATTTGTACTTTTACCCACTTTATAATTTAAAGTTACTTGATTATTTAAGTCATACAATTTGCATTTTATAGAATTTTCGCATTTAAAAATAATTTTATAGATTAAGAATATGCATTTTACAATAAAATCATTTAGAAAACAACGAGACTTCATCACTCATTATAAAAGGTTCAACTTAACAAAGTGAACTAACACACAACTAAATAGGAGAAATAAGCTTTTTTTTTTTTTTTTTCCTCCATGTTTTCTCGAGTTCAGATGCTTCCCAATGCCTAGCCTTCCTTTCCACTTCGACAACTTCCATGGCCGCCATCTTCTCTTCCACATTATCTTGCATTTCAACTCTCCAATTCATCCCACCACAACCCACCATGCATTTTTCCATTCTAACTCACTTCATAGTTCAGATATCCTTAAAGAAAGTTGCATCCACGCTTTTACCTCTTACCAATTTTTCATGGCCTACAACTAGACTATCTTATGCACCAAATATGTCTTTCTATCATCATGATCATAATGAATCATCCCACCACTCCAAGGTTTCCGCTCATTGATAACGTTATGAATGATCTCTTATAATTTTCCCATTTAACACCATAGTTGACAACCACACTACTATTTTCCATTGATTTTAATTTCCATCCACACAATATTCTCCTACTATCATATTTATATTCAAACTTCATATTTTCCACATAAAAATTGTATTCCTCAACTTCATGGGGTGTCTCCCTCCTTTTTGTCTTTTCTTCAATACGATACACATCCCAATAGATTATGCATACTTAATTTATATTTTTAATCTTCATCTTAATATCTTGTGGCATTTCCTCATCTACAAAACCCTTGTAGCCATTAAAAGATATTATTGGTTTTATACAATGTAATGGCATTTTTTTCCAACTGTTGCCACAACATATCTTTCATTTCTTGGTAAAGACTGTGAAATTCACATCACCAGTGGAGATCAATTGAATCTTTGATACCACTTGTTACATTGTTAAACATCAAATGGGATGTCTCTTACATAAACTAGAAATATTATAATACAGAAAATAACAATGGGGTCATATGCACATCAAAGGGTTGGATAGCACTTGCCAATGCAAAAAAATGGAGGAAGAAATATTCATGAATAATAACTTGAAGGATCCCAAGGGGTTAGCTCAATCTATTGTCACCAATGTTGTTATGTATTTGGGTAGTTCCACACTAGTATATGTATAGTTTAGATCCCTTTAGGTGAGGCACACCAAACTATGTGAATAGGTTTACAATGGCTATCATCCATGATTGTGAGGAAACATTTTTTGAAGTTTACTACAATGTTTTCCTTGAAAACACAGACATGTGCATAAAATTTGCAAATGCAACCCTCATCTAATACTCCATAACTATAAAGGCATAACCATAACCCTACACTATCCCTTTAACCCACAAACAACCCTATAAATCCACATGCACTTAATCCATAACTCATTAACACTCAATAACTAACCCACCAAATGAGAAAGTCTTAACCCACTAACCTATAACCCATAAGCCTAATGTAAAAACTCATTAAACCCCTAATGCATTAATCTTGATCCTCTATTCACTAACTCTTAATACCTAATTCACTAACCTAACCACCCCTAACCAATAACCCTCTCACTCATAGCCACTAACCATTAACCAGTAATCCATTAACTCACTAACCCTTAATTATTAAACCCTAACCAATAAACCACTAACCCCTAATCCATTAACCAAATGATTGACTCACTAACCCCTAATTTTATAAATTATTAGTCTATTAATCAATTAATCCTAACCACAACCCAGTAAACTCTAGCTAATAACCCAAAAACATTAAATCACTAACCTCTCAATCGTGACCACTACATTGTTAATCTATCAAACATTAACTCTCTAACCACTAATCTATTGGATCACTAACCACGAAGTCACTCACTTTTTAATTAATCACTAACACATTAACCAATGTTATCTAACTCCTACTCATTAACCCATTAATCCCTACCACACTAACTCCTAGTACTTAATTCACTAAACACTAATTATTATCCCACCCACTAACTCCAAATACTTAATTCACTAAACACTAATTATTAACCCACGTGTTTATGAACACCTTTCTTCGTAAGTAAAGCCAACTATCATTGGTTAATGTAAAAATAGATCTGATTAAACTAAGATACATACGAATATCGGTTGAGGTCATGAGTAAAGTTGACAATATAAGTGGCCTTTAACTAATGAGTAGTTGTCGATAATAAAAAGTTAGTTGGTGTTATTACATGCAAACACTAAGACCATCGACATTATTGGGCCATTGTCTATTGAGAATCATGAGCTTAGGACTTATGTTTTATTGGTTTCCTCTTCGTACGTACTGCTTAATGGCTTAAATATTGTGTTTTAGGGTGTTGCGTGGTTATTCTCTATTATGATGGTATTAACTTATTATAATAACTCATAATTAATATATAGAAATATTTTTTTAATATAGAAATAAATAAATAAAAATTCAAAAAAATCGTAGATATTTATGAGATGAAAATATATACAGGGTTTTGTTTTTTTTTGGGTTGATATGCATTAAGACCGTGTTACTAATAAAAAATATAACATCCATTTATATTAATAAAAAAATATAACATCCATTTATATGACTTTATCTTATTTATCTTCTCGCTTCAAGAAACTTAGGATTAAGTAACCTATGTATCCACCATTTTTGTTCGAACAACTAAGAAAAATATATCTTCAATAGAAAAGAGAAGTTAGAAGGAGAGATTGGGATCTATCGACTCAATCTTCACACCATTAGAGAATTCATATAACTCAACGTAGCTAACGGAAAGAGTGAGAGCTTCTTTAGACAGGCCATCTACTTACACATTAAGCTCATGGAGGATGTGGTAGAAGGAAATGTGCTTAAAGGAGTCAACAACATCTTGGATGTCTGAGAGAAGATATTTAAGACGTGGGATGTTGACCTCGTATTTGTGCTTAACCTAGTCAATTACAAGTTTAGAGTCTCTCATCACCTATAATCTTGAGATATATTTCTTCATAGCCAATTCCAATAGAAACCACAAAGTTGTAAATTTTTCTTTATTATTTAACCACCTACCCCAGGAGTGGTGATAGTACATGACGTGGGTATGGTTGAAATAGAGAACCACCCTAACACCACAACAAGGAGTATGACCCTGGTTGGCCCCATCAAAATATCCCCACGGGGTGTCAAATTCAAGCTCTAGCATTATCGAGATCCTCCGCTTGTGTGGATATCGATCCGACAGTAAGCACCTCCTCCTGCATTTACCCAATTCACAAGCCAGTTAGGGAAACATGAGACGAGTGTCACTATGACATGGCCCGACCTCCAAGTTCTAGTTATGGAAGTGGGGCCGACACACTGACAACTTACAGACATCCCCTAGAGACCACAGACCACTTAGTAGGCTACAAAGCACCCTAAGTGGTTAATCCCTTAGTTGGAACCCTTCTTAACTGACCTAACGCCCCAACCACATGCACAAAAATGAAAGAGTGTTTATGAGGCTCCAACTGCATGCATAAACCTGCTTCCATGTGGTTATGAACTAAATGTTGAAAAAAATGGCTGCAAGAAAATCATGATTTCATTTTACCTTGAATTAAATTAGGAGAAAATTGTAATTCCAAATCACAAGACCAATTCTACGTGTTAAATAAGTTATATTCACTTAGTTGGCTCAGTTAATTAGAGTTGAGGGCCTAACTTGAGTCATTAGAGTGATTCATAAATTTTAGGAGCCTAGGTTGAGTTTAATTTGAGTTGTAATAATTTAATTCAGTTAAATCGAGTTAAAGTTAGATAAACTAGTTCCAATTGATGGAGGAACTAGTATGAGGTCTAGCATTGGGGTACAACTTCAATGTTCAACCAGTTAACTGATAAATCATCCATAATTAACTCACGCATGCATGAAATACGAGTTACCGAGTTGAGATTGGAGTTCAAGGGTAGTGTATTATCAGTTGTATAATTATCCAAGTTGTACAGGTAGTGCATGCAGTGAGAAAAGGACCTATAGGGAATGCGCAATTCAGGATGGGGATTTCCCTAATTAATAGGGGGATAATTCCTTGAGAAACAATGCAAGGAAATAGGAGATTTGAAGGCATTAGAATTGGCTAAGTGTTGGTCAGAGTCAGCTTGTGAGGCAGTGAGATAGATTATACTTTTGCAGAGATTGTTCGGGCTTGAACAAACATTGTATTTATTCTCTACTTTCTGACTAATGCAATACATATAGGAATGGGTTTTGATTAATATGTTTTCACCTAGATATATCCTTGTGTGTGTATGTTGAACCATGATGCATGTTTTTGATATTTCTTCTCAATCGTGAATTTATTTCTGCAAATGAGTAGAGTAGATTTGAGTCTTATGTTTTAGAACATTACATAAGTAGTATTGAGTCTATAATTAATTTCTACATGGTATCAGAGCTAGAATTATAGTAGAGAAGAGAATTAGAATTTTTTGCAAGAGATTCGAATTTCTAGATCATTGTTGCAGTATTTCTCTAGGAATGAGAAGATGACTTCCACTAGACTTAGGTTTGAGTATGCTCTGGAAGGAGCCACAAATTTTGTGGCATCGAAGATCCATATGGAGGCAGTACTAGATGATAATGGGATGTTATATTACATCAAGACAGATGTATTAAATCCCCCAGTGATGCTCAGGATATCGCTTAATAGAAGAAGGATGTGGCTAAAGTGAGGAGGATCATATTGGAGGGAGTTCGAGATCATATTTTCTTGAATTTCCATGGGAAAGAAACTCCATTCGTGACATGGAAAAAAATAACAGACTTGTTTGACAACAACAATGACCACATAAAGGTGTCACTCAAGGACAAGATTCAGAGTATCAAGATGCAAAATAATGACATAATTACGCAGTAGTTGAGAAAGTTTACACAGTTTCGTTATGAACTTGGCGAGGTTAGTTTGACTGCCCCTAAAGAAGATATGGTAGCTCTAGTTATGTTGGGTCTTCCCAAGAGCTCGCACAGTTATCCAAATTCTATAAATGGTAGAGACAATCTACCAAGTTGGGAGCGGTTATGTTTTGATATCATGTAGGAAGAAAAAAGGAGGTACAATAGAGATGGGACCTCCTCCAAAGAAGAGGAAGAGGACCTTGCATTAGTCAGCAAAGGAAAGAAGTCCCAAGGTGAGGAGGGAAAGAAGAAAGACTTGTCTAATATCAAGTTTTTTCACTTTCATGAATTCAGGCACTATGCCATGAAATTTCCACAGAAGAAGGAAAGCAAGAAGGAGCCTGCAGTAGCAGTAACAGGTGAAGCTCTATCTTCACAATTCGAGATTGATTTTACTCTCATTGCATGCATGGTAGGCACAGTAATGGGAAGCATGTGGTATCTCGACAATGGTGCCTCATTCCACGTGATGAGGAATAGAGATTTCTTTAGTGACTTGGAGAAGAAAGACCTCAAGCAGAATGTAGAGTTTGGATATTATGGGAGGTATAACACGGTCATTATTGGTACAATTAATTTTTAGAGGGAGTCTGGCTCGCCTCTCAGAATCAAGGATGTGAATTTTGTACTAGGTCTAAAGAATAATCTGGTTTCCGTCATGATGTTGGAAGATAATGGCTATGATGTGATATTTAGCAAAGGGAAGGTTTTCCTTAGAAACATCGCCATAAGAAAGGTGAAGCAGATCAATGTGTGAGTCAAGAACATGTATGCACTTGAGGTCGAAGATGCATGCAAATCCTTGAAGAGCAAGGAAAATGTTAGAGACTTGGTGGTTGAGATGGAGCATGATATACCTCTCAAAATGGAGCCTCAGAAGCAGCCTCATAAAGTTGTGGAGAAACCACAATTGGAGAAGCAGAGAGGAGATCGAGTGGAAACATCCACTCAAGTAGAGACCTCCAGTAGGGAGATATTATGAGCCAAGTGAGCAGAGGGATCACATGAAACCATACCTCTAAGTGTGAGGTGGGGTGATGTGAAGCAATAGTCCTACGAGTGTATAAATTTGGGCAGGGTCCATTGAGGTGTTTTTTTGTCCCATGGATCATTACCTTGCTATGGGGGCCCACAATATCTAGTAGCAAGAGGATCAATTTCAGTCATATACTGGGGAGTGTGGAGCAGTTTTAACAACAGAGCAGGAGGCTCAGTAGCAGAGTTAGCAGCAACATGTTTTTCCCATTAGACAATTGAAAATTGATTCAGTGATTATTTTATTTTTATTTTTTATGATTTCAGTTACATATGTTGTAGTAACAACAACAATAGTGAGAAGTGTTGCATGCAATAAATTTCAAAGGTGTTGGATCGGGGTAGATGTCAATCCATTTCTTTCTTAGAGGGAGCGTTGAAAATAAAGTGGCAGCAAGAATTACCCGATTGATTTTTCCCTTGAATTAAATAGGATAAAATTGTAATTCAACATTACAATATAACTTGTACAAGTTAACTAAGTTAGTTTCACTTAGTTGGATCAGTTAATTCGAGTTGAGGGCCTAACTTGAGTCATGTAGAGTGATTCCTAAATTTCAAGATCCTAGGTTGAGTTTAATTTGAGTTGCAAAAATTTATTCTGCTAAATTGAGTTAAAGTTAGTTAAACTAGTTCCAACTGTTGGAGGAACTAGTCAAAGGTCTAGCAGTGACATGCAGCTTCAGTGTTCAACCAATTAACTGATAAATCATCCATAATTAACTCATGCATGAATGCAATATGAGTTACACAGTTGAGATTGGAGTTCGAGGGTGGTGTACTATTAGTTGTATAATTATCCAAGTTGTACAAGTGGTGCATGCAGTCAGAGAAGGACCTATAGGGATTGTGCAGTTCAGGATGCGGATTTCCATAATTAATAGGGGGATAATTCCTTGAGAAGCGGTGGAAGGAAATAGGAGCTTGAAAGACAGAAAAATTGGCTATATGTTGGCCAGAGTCAACTTGTGAGGTAGTGAGACTGATTATATTTTTGCAGAGATTGTTCAGGCTTGAACAAGCATGGTATTTCTTCTTTATTTTCTAACTAATGCAATAAAGATAGGAAGGGTTTTTGAGTAGTATGTTTTCCCCTAGATATATCGTCATGTATGTGTGTTGAATCATGATGTATTCCTTTAATATTTCTTCTCAATCATGAATTGCTTTCCAAAGATGGGTAGAGTAGATTTGAGTCTTATGTTTTATAATATTACATGAGAAGTATTGACTCTACAATTAATTTATACACTAAATCCTCTAGTTTAGAGCCAACAGTTCTGAGATCTGAGCCACTTCTTCAGACTAGCCTCCAGACCAATTCCCATAACTACCTGTCACTTTCCAAAATGCAATCAAAGTAAATGACAATGTTGATCAATCAAAACTCAAGCAAGAACTTGACCTAAACATTCCTAGTCCATGACATACATTTTGTCAAACAAATGGAAAACATGTAAGCTACAGGTCATGAAAGCATATATGATCATATATTAATAGTCGTCATCTGAAAATCCCCAAGAAGGCTCTAAGCACTCTCTAGCTAGATGCAACACCACTTGTTATTCCATGCATTCATCAACCATTCAAATACTTATCAAATCATGTCAATATCCATAGATATGAGACATCATAATACTAGGTCCCTATAATACTAGTGTATCCCCTTATTGTTATTGTTGTGCCCATGTAGTCCCCATATTGTTATTATTGTGCCCCATAGAAGCCCATTATTGTTATTTTTGCTCCCTTACATTGTTATTGTTACGTCGGCTAGGATTATATTGTGATCCCTTGGACTCCTATATATAGAAAGGAGGTTTTTTCATTTGTATAATCCAAGAATTGTTCATTTATGTAATGTAAAGGATGTTTCCCCCTCAAAGAGTCTAATTTATAAGTCATTGATTTATATTTTCTTCTATTTTGTGAGTTGGTTTCATAACATTTGGTATCAGAGGTTTGGATTCTAAGGTTTTGCTATTGCAAATAGGTCACCTTGGAATTTTTTCCTATTTTCTACGAGGCTTCAGAAGTTGAAATTTTTACCATGTGGATAAAACATCGTGTAAAAATTTCAGACCTTGGTTCAAGACATTTTCGGAGATATGATCTATTGAAGTTAGGGTTTTTGCAGGCTCCATAATTTCATCTGAAACAGGTGACTGAGGGTAAAGAATCATAACTTTATTTTCATGCATTGGATTGGAATTATGTAAAAAGTGGCGTGCACGATTTTAGTTTCTTGTGTATTTATTTTAGAGTCGAAGGTCGAAACAATGACACTTGATATGTCGTACAAGTTCGCTCTACTGAACCAACCCATAAATAGGTCATTGTGGGAGATCAAGCATAACTTTGTCTTGAAGAATCCAAATTAGGTCTGACCCATGGCATTGGAAAGAAGAATCAGAGGGATACTACAAGACCGAAGTTCAAATCTTGAATATCTAAAATCACAGAGATAAATTAGGTTCAATGTCGACCTCCTAAAAAGAAAGAAAAAGGTGTATATTTGTTTTTCATAATTGCGTAACTTTTGTTTGAAAAAATAGTTTGAAGTGATTCCAAGGGAATATTGAAGCATATATATAAGTATTGGATTCTAAAATGCCTCCAAACAATAATTCCACACCCATAAGTCCTCAAAAAACTTTGTTGTGACACATGAAGAGGAAGAAGTGCAACATGATATATCAAAATTAGGGGACCAAGTGCAACAAATTTCGCTCTCAGAAAAGAGAAACCAAAGAAGAACCAAAAAGAAACATGGATGGGTTGAAAATTGACATGCAAGGTATAGAAGAGGAACTGAAAGGAAACATGGAGAATTTGAAGAAATACATGGAATGTTTGACAAAGTTGCTACAAGAAAAGCTTCATAATGGAGAAAAGGTAGTAGAGGAAACTAATGATGAGAACAAAATAAATGTTAATCATGATTTCATAAACTCTAAAGTTGGATTGAAGACCCACCATATTCCAAATATCGATATGAGGAAGTTTTATGGCAATGATCCCATTGTCTAGTCAATTTAGTGTCCTAAATTGCTAACATAAATTATCAACCAGGGCTAGTAAACTGATGAAGTGTAATGCACTGTATGTGCCTAAGTATCCCTTTTCTTACTTCATTGTTTTAGTGTTTTATTGATGTTTTGGGGTTTTAATGTTTGATTCTTAGTATGCTACTCTATGCTAAAAAGATGAAGTTAAATTTATGTCAAAAAGGAGAAAATGAAATGTTAATGAATAAATGAAAATAGAGTTTATTTGCAAATTTTGTTCCTAACTAGAAAATGATGACAACAGAGAGTCCTAATCCGTGGATATTACAGCTTCTAAAGAACATTCATGAAATGAAAAGTAACTCAAAACACTACAACTTAATTTGATTCATTTAGTTAGAGATTTGTTGGAAGAGCTTGTGAAAAAAATTAATTCTAATACAATGAGGATCTCCTAAAACATAAAAGGAAATGCTGAAACAACTTATAACATTACAACTAAATCTCATTCAGGAGTTAGAGGTTTATTGGAAGAGCTTTTGAAAGAGATTAATCATAATGTGATAAGGATATTCTATGAAGCAAAACAATGAATAACTCACAATATTACAACTTAGTCTCATTCATGAATTAGAGGTTTATTGGAAAAGCTTTTTGAAAGAGACTAACTGCAGTATAATGAGGATCTTCTTTTTAACTAAATAACATAAAATGAAATGCTAATAACTTAGAATATCACGATTGAATCCCATTCATTTAATAGAGATGTATTGGAAGAGCTTGAGAAAGAGACTAACTGCAATATCATGATGATCCTTTATCTAAGAAAATGACATGAAACATCATGCTAAAAGCTATGATTTCATAAAGCAATCTAAGGAAATATGACAAAACAGAATTGAAAATGACTTATCTAGAGAACATATAAAACCTCCTTGAATAGCAGGGGCCCTCTGCTATCAATTTGGTGAAATTATTCAGCTCCTTAAAGTTGTAATCAAAACAGCATCAAAGAACTTCTTTTATTGAAAAAACTCACAAATCTACATCCCATTTCATCTTAAGCTTTGTTACAAAACACTCTCTATTCCTTTCTCTCCTTCTCCTATTTTTCACTACTCATGATAGGAGAAAGCTTCTCCTATTTATACAAAATATGAGAAGTTATCTCATTAATGGAAGTCCATGAATCTCTCTCTCTATCTCTAGAGTTACAATCAAAATAGGAAATGATAAGACACATATCTTTTTAGAGTTTCAACACAAATAATAAATGAGACACATATCTTCTTAGAGTTTCAATACAAAAAGGAAATGAGACACATGTCTTCATGATCCCATGATCTTCTCCACTCAAATTCGAATTTGGTTTTGGGAGGCCACATAAAGGTCTTTTAGAAGATTCCTTTTGACCTACACATGTCACAAAACTCATAACACATATATAGATATATGAAACTATGTTAATTTTCTAGTTTCTAATCATAAATTCACTTTAAATACATAAAATAAATAATTTTGGAAGACAAGGATCCTAACCCATATATTTATGAAAATGGTTACTTGATGTAGGGTTTTAGGTCAGATGGCTATGAAATAAGAGCTAAATGGTTATGACATAATGGAAATATGTATGAATATGGAAAACACTTTTGAGACTCAACATACCCCCAACTGAAGTTGTTGCATGTCCTCATGCAACTATTGCAATGATTCATTTGTCCATGAGTTGATCTTTTATGAGTTTTGACTCATATAGATTCGTTTCAAACTTTGCTTCTTGATATTTTCTTTTTGGCAAAGTATAATAAATTTGATTGCAACATTTTTTATGGTTGGTTCTTGTGTGACAACCAATTTTTTTGAGCAATGGTTCTTGTGTAACAATGCATCAAAGTTCCTGAAAACATTTTAGAATCAATTACTTCATCAATGAATTGATCATTTGCAAGGCATATAACCTTTTGGATCGTGTTGCAACAATAGTTGGTTGGAAAGTATATGCGGGTGGAAATGAAATAAAAATGTGTGATAATGTATGACATGTGGATATGAAATGATGTTCCTTCCCCCCCAACTAAAGATATGACAATGTGAAAAAGGGTGTGAGGAATTTTTCCAAAGTTACAATTTTAGCATTCTAATGAATTACATGACTAAAAATTAGAAAACCACATACCTTCACTTACCTTGAATGTGGATGAGTTGTGTATACTGAAGAGTGTGGTTGTTGATGTTGCTGGATCATGGACTATGTAAGCAAATGAATTTGATCTGCTTCTTTGTTCTCTTTGTTCTCTTTGTGCTGATGGAAAGATTGGGATCTTTATTGCTGCTGATACAAATTGATTCCTACTGCAAACTGCTAAAATGATGTAGTCTTCAATTGTTACAAAATCCGATGGTACAATTCTAGTCATGCGAATAAATGTGTTGATGTCGAGCATGAAGAGAAGTCATTGGATTACCGAACGTTGATGAATGTCGTTAACCAATGCGAGGCAAACTCACCATTAATGTCAATGAATGCCAAAGTACCTAAGTACATCTTGCAAAGTGTGAATAAATGGGCTGATGTCGAGCCACTTACAAGATCTGACGATCAAGGGACATTGATGTATTCCCATGATTGTCAGCGAGAGAACTTGTCATTAATGCATACAAGCCTCAAGGTACTATTAAGGACTATAGTCTTGGACCTATATAATGTGCTGATGTCGATAGGCCAAGACTTGTTAGAAGGGAGACCTTAAGGAATCCTCCATCAACTAACGCGAGCATGAAATAATAATTTTTGAAGGACTATGGATGAAAATTTTTGCAGTGGATCAAGGTTTATTTGACAGAATGAAAATGGAAATAAAATGAATCAGCTTTGTAGAGGAGCTGAATGGTTTTATTGCTAGGTTTGTGAAATCATGGAAGGAAAATATAATGACTAGGGAAAATAAAACGAGTAGTGAGGGAAGATGAGATGAGGATTTTATTGAATGACTAAGTAGAAATGCAATGGCGAATGTAAAGGGAAATGAGGTGAATGTTTTATTGATTTAGGAAGCATGGATGCAATGGAGATACTGACATCTGAAAGGCTTTCAAGTGTTGGATCTAATTTTCATTAGCATGTGCTCATGCATTGATGTTTCTTTCTTTGTTGCTGATCATCTTCTTGTAAAATAAATGTAGTCTCTGAGAGAGACCTTATTCGCTTGTAGTCATTTGTCCTTCCTCCAGGAACCTGCAAAATAAAATTAGTACTTCTTCTGCAATGGAATGTAAGATTATCAAAAGAAAGAGGTGATCAATCTCTCTGGTTATGATATTTACACACAAAAAATTGAGAATTGGTACTAATAAAACAATTTTACGAAGAAAAACCAAAAGAATTTATACCTGTTTCAAAATTAGTGCCTCAAGTTACCTGTTGTGTCTTTTCAACAATTTCTTTAGTCTTTACTGTTTCAAACTTTGATGATAGTTTTCTCATTATGCAGATCTCGTCGAAATCTTTCCAACGACGCTTGAATCGTCAAAATCTGATGTTGGATGAGAAATTTAGGCTAGTTTAAAATTTGGGTGAAACACTGAAGTTTTTCAGCTGCAGAATTGATGTTTAGCTGCAGAATGTGCACCGTTCCGTAGCTAAAATCCTGAAAAGAAAGTTAAGTATACACGCCTATGCAAATAATAAATCTTGACATTTAAATCAATCAGTACCTCCTCAAGGAAAATGAACAATACACTACTTATTTTATTGATGCAATAATTTTTTTTTTTTAATAACAAAATTGAAAAAGAGAAATGCAATTCTTTTTTTTTTTTTAAATGTTGCACCAATGTCGATATAGCTTTCCGTTTCTTAGCTACGATAGGCGCCATTGGTTTCAGATCTTTTATGGCCTTCCATTGTATACTCACGCCTCCAAACTGTAAGCATTGAAAAATTCTTTGGCTCAACCTGTTCAGTCTCTTGATTAACAGAAGTCATGTTTACCTGAAGCCATGGGAGCCTTCTCGAGATAATTCTTATCACAAAATATCTTTATTTGATAAATTTGCTCATCATGCACCGATTTCTGACTCGAATTAATATCCTCCATTTCTGAAAGTGGTATCGTTGGATCAGGAAACTCAGACTTCATCATCTGTGCAATTTTTATTCAACACTACTCCTTGCAGAAATCGAAAACCAAACAGGATTTCAGCACCCTGATCTTGCGCTATTACCAGCATTTATGCAGTGAGCTTCAAAAATTCACAGTATTTGTGGACCTCATCTTTCAACAAGTCTCTGAAATACATGATTCACTCAATAGACTGGAAGGGATAAATGAGAGAATATCTGAGAGCTCCAAATCCATGTATCATCGGTGCATAGACACGGGAGTGGCAGCTACGGTGCTTTTAAAATCTCTGAAGTCGATGCTCTCATCTGCGAACGAAGAGGTGAAAATGCGGCTGAAGGTGAGAGTGGCTGCGTTGCTGGTGGATTTCTTGAGTGCCAATGAGAGCAGGAGAAAAGCCATCGTCAGTGCAGGTGGAGGGCTATTGTTGATTGGCTACTGGAGACGCTCTCCTCCTCCAATTTGACTTCCCCCATAACGCAGGCAGAAGCAGCAAGGGCTTCTTCTGATCACTGACGCAACAGAGACGCAATGAAGTGAATGATGTAACAGTAATGTTCTTCATTGAATGAAAATTTCTATTCCTCGGGCACTGAAGATCCAACATCAGCGGTCAGTGGAATGATCCAGAACATATTTGAAAGTCGTGGGACAAAAACCAGCATATGTAACATGCCATTCAACGCCACAAATTTAATATCATCACGAGTTTGAATCACATGGGCGTCAAAACTGGCTTCCAATTGGAGGCAAGGGAATATCTGCCTCCTTAATTCTTGGATAAATAATTGGAAAATCAAATTTCCGTTATCTTCTCCTCTTTTTGTGTATCTTGGTATGATCTCTGAAATGTAAGGTGGCAGTGTGCGGCAAAACAATGTGGCAGAGTAAGAATTTCAATTGGAATTCCTTACTAATCATTTGAGAAATGATATTGCCACTTCTTAATTACACACGAAATTCTTCAACTGATTTCCAATGCAACCCTTTCAACACAATTCTCTCAACTGTAAATTTAGAGACTGTTTTCTTCACGCACACTATGAATTAGGGCTCTGAAGAACCCATAAATTCTCTCAATGTGTTGCGAATTTTATAAAACCATTTTCTGGGTTATCTAATTGCCTCTGTTCTGAGAAAAACCCACATCTCAAATTTTTCAGATTTGCTCTAGTTTGCTAAAAAACAGCGTTTTAAAATCATGTGTTTATGCCGCTGCGTTTTCTGGGAATCACTTACTAATTCAATCGTCGTGGTTTAGTTTTTGATGGCAGGTTTGATCGAAATCACATTTATGAATTTAGTTCGGTGAAGAGTCACTCATTTGAGAGTCTCGGAGAACAGATTTCAAAACACTTCAAAATAGAAGTGAAATTCGTGAGATCGCAGTCCTATAACAGATGGATTAAAACGTTTGAGAGTTTCAATTATTCATGATTCCAAGATATCACCAGATTTTCAGGGTGTTGTGGCTCAAAGAATTATTGTTTGTGTTTGCTCAGTGGAGAGGCTTCGATCCATTGGCCTGCGCATATGCCCAAGGCCGAGCCATTTCCTTTTGGTTTTATTGGATACGTTGTAATTTGTTTTATTGATTTATTATTATTATTATTATTTTAATTAATTGTTGTGGATTTGTTTTGTTTTTGTTTTTTATTTTTATTTTATTTTATTTTTTTTTAATTTTTTTTTTTATTTTTAATATTTGTTGTTGTTTTTTTTTTTTTTTTCTATAATGATTTGTTATTAAAATTATATATATATTTTCAAAAAAATTAAAAATATACATATATATTTTATTAAACAAAACAATTTAATTTTTTTTTTTAATTTTTTTATTTATTTTTTTTAAAATTGATTTGTTAATAAAATTATGTATGTTATATTTTCAAAAAATTTAAAACTACACATATATATTTCATTAAACAAAACAATTTATTGAAATCAAAGTTTTTCATTAAATCAAATGAAATGAAATTTTATTTTATTTTATTTTTTATTTTTATTTTTTAACATAAAAATTATTTTTCTGATCCTCCAGATAATACAAAGTGCAGGAGGAGAGCATACTCGAGAAATTATTATTATTATTTTTATTTTTTTTAGATGTAAGAAATAAGGCTACCTAGTTACACTTCCCCGACAACAATGCCAAAATGTCTAGTCAATTTAGTGTCCTAAATTGCTAACATAAATTATCGACCAAGGCTAGTAAATTCATGAAGTGTAATGCACTGTATGTGCCTAAGTATCCATTTTCTTACTTCATTTTTTTAATGTTTTATTGATGTTTTGGGGTTTTTATGTTTGATTCTTAGTATACTACTCTATGCTAAAAAGATGAAGTTAAATTTATGTCAAAAAGGAGAAAAGGAAATGTTAATGAATAAATGAAAATAGAGTTTATTTGCAAATTCCGTTCCTAACTAGAAAATGATGACAACAGAGAGTCCTAATCCGTGGATATTACAGCTTCTAAATAAACATTCATGAAATGAAAAGTAACTCAAAACACTACAACTTAATCTGATTCATTTAGTTAGAGATTTGTTGGAAGAGCTTGTGAAAAAGATTAATTCTAATGCAATGAGGATCTCCTAAAACATAAAAAAAAAGCTGAAACAACTTATAACATTACAACTAAATCTCATTCATGAGTTAGAGGTTTATTGGAAGAGCTTTTGAAAGAGATTAATCATAATGTGATAAGGATCTTCTATGAAGCAAAACAATCAATAACTCACAATATTACAACTTAGTCTTATTCGTGAATTAGATGTTTATTGGAAAAGCTTTTGAAAGAGACTAACTTCAGTATAATGAGGATCTTATTTTTAACTAAATAACAGAAAATGAAATGCTAATAACTCAAAATATCACAATTGAATCCCATTCATTTAATAGAGATGTATTGGAAGAGCTTGAGAAAGAGACTAACTGCAATATCATGAGGATCCTTTATCTAAGAAAATGACATGAAACATCATGCTAAAAGCTATGATTTCAAAAAGCAGTCTAAGCAAGGAAATATGACAAAACAGAATTGAAAATGACTTATCTAGAAAACATGTAAAACCTCCTTGAATAGCAGGGGCCCTCTGCTATCAATTTGGTGAAATTCTTCAGCTCCTTAAAGTTGTAATCAAAACAACATCAAAGAACTTCTTTATTGAAAAACTCACAAATCTACATCCCATTCCATCTTAAGCTTTGTTACAAAACACTCTCTAATCCTTTCTCTTCTTCTCCTATTTTTTTCACTACCCTTGATAGGAGAAAGCTTCTCCTATTTATACAAAATATGAGAAGTTATCTCATTAATGAGAGTCCATGAATCTCTCCCTCTATCTCTAGAGTTACAATCAAAATAGGAAATGATAAGACACATGTCTTTTTAGAGTTTCAATACAAATAAGAAATGAGGCACATATCTTCTTAGAGTTTCAATACAAAAAGGAAATGAGACACATGTCCTCATGATCCCATGATCTTCTCCACTCAAATTCGAATTTGGTTTTTGGAGGCCACATAAAGGTCTTTTAGAAGCTTACTTTTGACCTACACATGTCACAAAACTCATAACACATATATAGATATATGAAACTATGTTAATTTTCTAGTTTCTAATCATAAATTCACTTTAAATACATAAAATAAATAACTTTGGAAGACAAGGATCCTAACCCATATATTTATGAAAATGGTTACTTGATGTAGGGTTTTAGGTCATATGGATATGAAATAAGAGCTGAATGGTTATGGCATAATGGAAATATGTATGAATATGGAAAACACTTTTGAGACTCAACACCCATAACATGGATACTATAGATGGAGCAATATTTGGATCTTCATAATGTGCAAAACGTACATATTGCAACTTTATATTTAAAACCCAATACATTTGTATGGTATTGATGGCTTTGCTATCATAAAAAGATTGTCACTTGGTCAATTTTTACGATGAAATGATAGCACATTGTGAGGATACAAATACAAACACCTTCTTTAACCAATTGATAAAACTCAAACAAAAGGGTTCAATGGTGGAGCACATTGAGGACTTCCAAAAATTGAATATAAGGGTAACTGATATTCCATAGGACCACAAAATTGATGTATTCATAAGGACTTTAAAGAATAACATCCAAAATGAGGATCGCCTCTAGGAATTTGATTCATTGGAGAAGGCATTCAAGTTGGCAAGAAAAATTGAAAGAAAAATTATGGCGACAAGGAAGCCTACCACTCAAACCTATAAATATGGAAGTGTTTCTACTCCTATACTTCTACAACTTACAAGGTTGACACCACAACAATTGGAAAAAAAGAAGAGAAAAGGGGATTTGCTATAGTTGTGATAGTAAATACACTAAAGGTCATAAGTGTGCTTAGAAGATGTTATTTTACATAGATTGTGAAGAGGAGAAAGAAAATAAACAAGAAACTTCAAAAGAAGAGGATATACACTAGGAACCAACCCTAGAGAAAAAATAAATGAATCTGACCATATCTTGTAATACATTGGCTGGAATTACCACTCCTCAAACTCTCAAGATAGAAGGACATATCGAGAAGAAAAATGTAATAGTGTTGATTGATTCAGGTAGTACCCATGATTTTATCCATTTTAATGTAGCCAAGGAATTAAATTGATTCTAATTCCCAGCACCAAAGTTTCGAGTGATGGTAGAAAATGGAGGAAATATAAATTTCTTTGGAAAGTGCCATAATATAAAACTAACATGGGGGGATATGTATTGAATAGTCCAATTCTCTCCATTCTAATGGGTGGTAATGATGTTGTACTAGGAGTCCAATGGTTGCAATCTTTGGAAACGAAATCTTTTAATTTTCAATAACTTTTATTGAAATTTTTTTGGGAAGGAAAGGTGATGAACCTCGGTATTTCAACAAGAATGTTTCAACTCCCGAGGCTAACAACTTTAATTATCAACTCCAGGTTTGTAAAAACTTAAGAGGTATCGACACTATATATGCAGCATATAATGTGTCCTTCTTTTGTTGATCTGATTTAATGCAGTCAATTTTATGAAATCAAAGCCTAAACTAATTTCAGAAATGGAAGTGTTTCTTTGAAAAGATATTAATCCTAGGAAAGAACAACAATTTGTAATTGAAATCCTAAGAGCATGAATTCAAATAAAAATGCCTAATCTAATTTGCAAAAATGAATGTCCTAAGTGGTGTTTATTGTAATATCCCTACTTAGCCTAAGCTCAGAGGAATATTCAATTTTGTTTTACTTTCTATTGCATGAATAAATGAATAAATGAGGACATGTAAAACTCTCGAAAACATTGAATAAATCAATGCCCATGTAAACAAAGATAAATCAGGGCCATGTAAATAAATCACTTACAGGTGTGAAAGGGGTTGAGCTGTGAGACTGGGTCAACCTTGACCAAATCTACAGTGTTGTCTAGGTTCAATGTATCTCATGAAGGGACAGCGCAGTTCTAAAAGGAGGCCCCTCATGTGAAAAGAGCTAACTCATCAAGGTGGTTTAGGGTTTGCAAAGGCTTTGATCTTATAAAAGGAAGGGGAAGGCAACAAGAGAAGGTTGATTGATTATATTTCTGAGTATCTTGTCTACTTAGACAAATACTATTCTCTGTTGTTTAGTGGAGAATTGTGCTGCTTAGCACTTGGAGTTCCTATGCAGGGATTTCACCTCTTCCTTTGAGGATTCTTGGAGGAGTATTTGCTGATTTGATCCACTATCAGGCTTGAGGCCAAGCTCTACTTCCAATTGTAGTGCAGATCCTGTGAGGGTTTGTCTACTTTTGCAAGCTGCAGCAAGTGGGATTCTAGATCTACAGTGATCTAGCTTGTATTGGAGCCTCTTCTCATGGAGTGTGTCTTTTAACCTCCTGGAAGAGTGCCTCTACTGTTTGTGCTTCAGATCTGTATCTTGGCAGCTGGCCATATATGTTATTCAAGCTACAACGCAATTTTCATTGAGGAACTGCATTATTTTCATATGATATTCTTCAGGGTGTTTTGATCCCATTTTTGATGAGAGATCTTTGGTGTTGGGCTTTGCCTTTCACTTGGGTGATCCATGGATTAGCTTGTTGATCCATGTTCTATTTAGATCTGATCTATTGTAATGAAAATTCATCTTTAGAAATTTCTGCAGTATTTTACAGATCTGCAACTTAAAACTCAGATGTACTCTTGTTTATGCATGATTTGGTCAAAATCCCAAGGGGATCTTGTAAATAATACTATTTACATGGAAAATGTAACCAAGGGTTGTTTCAAACCCCTCCCCCTTGGGGAACATTGTCCTTAGTGTTCAATAATGCTTATAAATATAAAAACTTGTTTTCCATGGAGATTTATAACACAGCTCAATGCAGCATTTACATAATACCAAAATAATCAAAACATGAACACCATATTGTTTCTTGGCGCTTTATAACACACTACTTATTTGATATTTATAACACAACTCATTGTGGTATATACAACACACATATGCATAAACATAAATCAAAACATATAAATCAAATTCATCTGATCAACCAGCAAATAGGGAAGGATACATATCCCACATATGATCAACTATCTCCCATGTAGCTTCATCGTGCACAAATTTCTTCTAGTGCACTTTAAAATGCTCGATTATTATGTTCTGGAGGATGAGTTGTTTCCATTACAAAATGCACTGAGGTTCTGTCTAGAATTCTCCCTCTGGCTCCACCAGAAATACAGACCAATAAATCACATTATCAACATCATGGACATACTTTGTAAGCACTCAAACATTAAAAAGATCATGGACTTTCATTTTTGGTAGTAGTGCAATTCTATAGGCCACTGGTCCAATCCTCTCAAGGATCTCAAAAGGCCCGCAATACCGAGGTGTCGGCTTGGCACATGGTCTAATCCTCAAGAAGCTCCTCTTAGACTTGATGCTAAAGTACACATGCTCCCCAACCTTAAACTCCTTGAATACTCTATGTTGATCTGCATAACTCTTCTACATGTCTTGTGTTGCCTTGAAATTCTTTTTGATAACCCACATTTCTTGCTCCATCTACCCCAACATATTTGGTCCAATCGGTACCTTGTTCATTGGATCACTCCACCTGATAGGAGTATTACAAATCTTCCCATAAAGAACATCAAATGGACTCATCCTCAAGGATTCCTGATACCCATTGTTATATGAAAAATCTAGTAGTGGAAGATACTCCTCCCACTTCCTCTACTGATGCATGACATACATCTTCAACATGTCCTCAATAAACTTGTTCACCCTCTATGTTTGTACATCTATCTACGGATGATATGTTGTACTGAAAGCCAATACTTTCCCTAATCCTACAAACAACTCCTTCCAAAACCTGGAAGAGAACTTGGCATCTCTATCTGATACAATCTTCTTGGGAACACCATGCAATATCACTATCTCCATGATAAAGATCTGAGATACCTCACTAGCTCAATTAGTAGAATTCATTGCAATGAATTGAGTTACCTTATTCAACCTTTCAACCAAAACCATGATGGAATTATGTTGTCTTGATGTCCTCGACAAACCTGTAATGCAGTCGATGGAAATTACCTCTTATTTCCACTTTAGAATTGGGATCAATTGTAACAAGCTATCTAGATGCTTACACTCTACTTTTACCTGCTGACAATCCAAACATCTTGCAACAAACTTTACCACCTTTTTCTTCAATTTTGGCCAATAATAGAACTTCTTAATAGTTTTCCAAGTCTTCTGATATCCTGGCTGACCTGAATACAAATTAACATGAAACTCCCTCAAGGTAAACTTCTTGAGCTCATTGTTGTCCAACAGATAACTGTTGTTCCTGAATTTGACCAAGCCATCTATCATGAGGTGATACTCCTCATCCCTATCACCTTCACCATGTTTTTTCAATATCTTCTTCAGTTGTTGTTACCTGTCATCATGTTTCTATGCATGCAATAGGAACCCACTCTGCAATATGATTCACATGCACTCTGCTACTGAGATCATATGCAACCTTGTTCTCCTTAACTTTAATGTATCTGATCTCGAAGTCAAACTCACTGAGAGTAGCCAACCATATATATTTCCTAAAATTTAAAATAGGTTGGTCAAACAAGTACCTTTATCCATGACTATGATCACTCATCAGAATAAACCTCCTGCCAAGAAGATAATGCTTCCACATCTTCAAGGCATGAATGATAGATTCCAATTCAAGATCATGAGTCATATAGTTTTTCATGTGCAAATTCAACTTCCTTGACTCAAGCATACCATATGTCCTCCTTGCATCAATACTCCACCAAGTCCTCTCTTGCAAGCATCTGTACAAACCAAAAACTCCTTATTAGGATCTACAATCTTAAAAATAGGAGCATTTGTAAGAAAATTATTCAACTGCTCAAAACTAGTTACAGACTCCTCAGACCATTCAAATTTATTTCATTTTCATTACAAATATGTAATAGGATAGGAAATCCATGAGAATTTCCAGATGAACCTCTTGTAGTAACATGATAATCCCATGAATGACCTGACCTTATACAAATTATTAGGTGTTGGCCACTCCATGATAGCTTTAATATTTTTTGGGTCTGCTATTATACCTTCCTTGGAAACAACATGCCACAAGTAGTGAACTTCAGTATGAAAGAAACTAGCCTTGTTAAGCTTGGAATACAACTAATGCTCTCTCAAAAATATTAACACTACTACCAGGTGCTCTTCATGGTCTTCCTCATTCTTAGAATATATCAATATATCACCAATAAGCACTATCACAAACTTGTCCATGTAAGGACACAACACATTGTTCAACAAACACATGAAATTAGTTGGAGCATTATTAAGACCAAATGGAACCACCATAAACTCATAATTCCCATGCCTAGTATGGAATGTGGTCTTGTAAATATATTCTTATTTGATGCATACCTAATGATATCATAATATCAAGTCAATATTTTAGAACATTTATGCTCCCTTCAAATGATCAAACAAATCATCAGTCTGCAGAAAATCATACATGTTCTTGATAGTCAGTTTGTTCAACTTCCTGTAATCAATGTAAAATATAATATTACCTTCCTTCTTCTTTACAAACAATACCAATGCACCCCAAGGTGATATACTTGGCCTAATGTATCCCTTATCAAGCATTTCCTTAAGCTACAACTTCAATTCCACCAAATTTGGAGTACTCATCCTGTAAGGTGCCTTTGATGTTGGTGTTGCTCTTGGTACCAACTCAATAGAGAAATCCACTTCCATATGAGGAGGAAACTCTGAAATATTAGCAGGAAACACATCCTAAAACTACTACAAAACCATATACTTATTCATAACTCCATCATCCTCATCTTCCTTCCCTTTGTCACTATAAATACGAACTATAAGAAATACACATCCCTTTATACAATTGCTCTTTTCCTGCATAGTTGTAACCATTATCATTGATTTAGGATTATTCTTACCTTGCACAACTCTTCTTTCCCCATCATCATCCAGGCACTAAATATCCTTATCATAGTAGTCTACCTTAGTCCTATGAATTTACACCCAATCCATTCCCAAAATAATATTGTATGATCCCAAAGGAAGCACATTTAGATGTGTTTATGTAGGCATGCCATTAAGATCAAATGCACAAGATCTCAACCAATGATGATCTCTTCTCTTGGTCCTTTTATCCAACTGCACTAACCAAGATTATGCATGCACTTATTTATTCAATCAACACTTATCCATTAGGTTATGAATGATAAAACTATATTTATATCCAAGATCAATCTAAATGTAAATAACTTTATCACGAAGCTTACATTCCATATTGATAATGGATGCTTGATGATCAACCTTCCTATTATCCACTGTTGCATAAATATGAGGAATAATTTTCCCAACATCTGCAACTCTTTGTGCCTCTCGAGCACTGTAAATATGAGGTCTGCCACCTTAATGTTGTGGACGTTATCTCATATGATGCTTTGAGTCCACCAAAATTCCAACACTGCAAAGGATTCTTGTCATTTCCTTTGTTCTACTCCTTAGGCTGAGACCCATGTCCTCTTTCAACTGCATTGAAATTATTGTAGGACGCTACGTTCTCCATGTCACCTTCATTCTGACATCTTCTTCTCTTCTTAACCCACTTTCCTTTATTCCTATCATTACCTTTGCAATATCGTTTAGGCTTAGACTTACACTTAGACTTATCATAACAATGCTTCAACTTCCCACTGACTTCCTCCAATGACTGAGGCTCATCATACTCAATATGATATTTAAATTAAAGGCATTCAACTGATGAATATTTGTACATTTTTCTTCTCATTATTAAGATATGGAAGATGCCTCAATAGCTTCAAAAATATAGTTGTATACTCTTCATTTATCATAGAACCCATATTAACCTCATAGAACTCCTTCGTATTTTCATCGTAATATCTCTCAGACAAGTAATTATTTATGAAAAGTATTTTAAAATCATGCCAACTCAACACCTATGTCTTGGTGCCTCTGAAACACTTCTCATATTCCTATTTTCGCTATTCCCTTGAGACTGAAGATAGCTATGTTGGCCTTCATATCCTCTGTATAATCATGCAATTCAAAGAACGTCTTCATACCAAGTATCCATGCTTCTACATCTTCCAGTTTCTTCATCTCTCCATCAAATTTAGGAGTCTTGGATTTATTGAACTCATCAAGAAATTACTACTTCTCACTCCTATAAGGATGATGGTGGTGATGACCATGATGTCTCTCTGAACTAGAACTAGCATAGAACCCATCGTCATTACCTCTCCTATCAAGTGTACCCAAAAATTTTCCACCTCTAACTGTGTCATCCCTTTCTAACTTGTATCTTGATCAAGACCTGCTACTATATGCCCCATTATTACTTTCCTCCTATACATGACTGATTCTTGGTTTTCCCTATCTCTACAAATATGATAAGCTCTGAAGGATCATTGCATTAGCCTATGCTTTTTTTTCCTGAGCTTTGGAAAGTATTTCCTATGACTAAATTATCCTATCATTATTTTCCTTGCAACTTCTTATTTTTGCATTCAAGTTTCTCAGTGTATCCGCTATATTAGGAGAGTATTCATCTCCTTGCTAATCAACCGATCTATAAGGAGATTCATGTTGACTGTGGAGCCTGATTATATTCTTTATTGAGATGTATCGTCACATTGGACCCCTGTTCTTAACAGGGCGGCAACACTGTCCATTGTTTGATTGTTGTCAGGGGGGTCCAAGGCAGAGTGAAAATGATTTTATGAGCACCCCCCTGGCGAGGGTTCAGGGGCAGCGCCCATGAAGCTAAAAAATATGTAAAATTGCCTTGTAAAATATTTTAATTTCGTAGTCAATCTGGGCCGTTCATTAGGCGGATGATCTGACAGTGGAAGCTATGTTTAATTTAGGGTTTTTTTTCCCTATAAGGCAACCCCTCGGTTCACATGAGGGTATTTTTGTGTGTGGTATGTGTATTATGAGCGAGAGAGAGAAAGGGGAATTGTGTGAGAGATTAAGTCATATTAGAACTGATATGTTATAAGATGTGTCTCTTCATTTTTTTGGATAATATAAAGAAAGGACTGGTTGTTTCTCTGTGGACGTAGCCCAAGTTGGGTGAACCAAATATATATGTGTCTCTCTTGTTTTATATGTTTTCCATGTTTATATTTTCGCGTATTTTTATGTGTTCCATTTCTCTGTAATATATAATTTTCCAGCAAGTCATGTGAACTGTAAGCCACCATTTTCCTCGTCATCTCTGATATTTTGTATTTTGCAATCATGCCATGTTAGATAAACCAAATATAGACATAATAAAAAATCATATCTTTGTGTGAAGTTTATGGGAGGCTATCTCGTATGCATAATCAATGAAATCAACTCAGATACACATATATATATATATATATATATATATATATATATATATATATATATATATATATATATATATATATATATATAATGAAACCAACATCATCAATCTATCAACATCATGCATGATAACTCAAATTGTAACACTCGCTATATACATGACAACCATATCCACTACAATGCATGCATGAAAAACATATCGACAACTAACATGCATGCATAACAATCATTAGTCTAAGTGTTTGAACTTAGAAGCTCTGATACCACCCTATAAACTCCTTCTCCCACATTTACCCAATTCACAAGCTTGCTAGGGTAAACATGAGATGAGTGACAACTTACATACATCCCTCAAAGACCACAAACCACTCAAGAGGTTTCAAACTACCCCAAGTGGTCAATCCCTAAGATGTAACCCTTCTTCACTGACCTAACACCCCAACTCCATGCACAACATGGAAAGAGTGTGGTTTTGAGGCTCCAAATGCATTCACAAGCCTACTTCCATGTGGTTATGACCTAAATCCTCCAGTTCAGAGCTAGTGGTTTTGAGATTTGAGCCACTTTTTCAGGCTAGCCTCCGGACCATTGCCCAAAAATTCCTGTAACTTTGTAGATGAAATGAAAGGAAATGACAATGATGATCGATCAAAACTCAAACAAGAACTTGAACTAGACATGCCTAGTCTATGATAGACATTTTTTCAAACATATGGAAAACATGTAATCTAAAGATCATGTATGCATATTTGATCATAAATTGATAGTTCTCATATGAAAATCACCAAGAAGGATCTAAGCCCTCTCTAGTTAGTTGCAACAACACGTGTTAGTCGATGCATTCATCAACCATTCAAATACTTATCAAAACATGTTGAGATCCATAGATAGGATACATCATATAAACAACATATAACCAAAATAGAGACCATGGAAAATTAGTCATAACATTACCATCATAATCAATACATGTGCTCATAGATCACAATAGGAAAATATCTCATATTAACATATGAAAATGCCAACCAAGCCAGGTACTTCCACATACCACTTGATCATATATTGGGTTGAACCAAATCACTCTTTCATCCAATCACCACTCCGCCACATTCCAAGCATGAATGTGGGATCTTATGGAATAAACCAAGAAAAAACTAACCAAGGCCTCCAGAGGCCAAACCACCTCAACCCTAAACCATAGTGATTCCACCTCTACAGTCTAGAAATCACTATCATCAACTAGATTAGTCTCTACCCAAGCCATCCTGGGCTCCAGGAAGTAGTAACTCAATACACAACCTTCCAGAACTCTAGATCATTTGTTCCAACCATGGCTCTAGGGGCTAGTAACTCAACCCACCAAGCGCTCCAGAGTGTTTTTCCCAAACTATGAATCCAAGAACTAGTAACTCAACCCAAACTATTACAAGGCTTCCAAATCATTTGTTCTATTAGCCTCCACAATGTCCCAAGGCTAAAATGATATCGACAGAGGTAAACTCAAAGAAAGCTTTTAGTTTTCCAGCTAAGCCTACTAAACCAGAGAGGGTTATCTATATGAAAAACACAACTAAGGGTTTTACTGGATTAAGAGTGGATTTTAGGCTAGATAGCTCTGCACTAGGGTTTTTAAATATTTAGGGTTTTTCTACTGGATCAAGGATGAAAATCGGGGAACTATGTCAAAGTATCAAAGGTTGTGGCTGCAAGAGATATATTGCAATATATTGCCAAAAGCGCATATCTATCCAGGCATATCCAGCCAAGGGTTTTTCTCCATGATGATCTGATCCGGTTTTTTTTCTCTTCATTCACCTCCAAGTCTTCCATGTTAGTGTCAAGCTGGAATGGCTCCTCATCTTGAAATGGTGCCTCATGATGTGATGATGATCCATGTTCACCTAATGTAGGCTTGGCCCTTTCAACAATATTTGGAGCAAACACAAGCCTCTTACCTCTAACATATGTTTGTGTCACCGTTGCCCTAGGAAATCTTTTGGTAGGTTTTCTTGAGGAAGAAACTTCTTGATATGCTGGTGAAACCAAGGGTGTAGAGTGACTGCTAGATGGAGTTGGAGAAGACAAAAGAGAATTTGAATAAACAAAACCTTCCCATGAAAAATTAATCTTTGATAAATAATGTAAAACCAAGACCTTCACCAAGCCATGGTGAAACAAACTAGCATGATGATTCTCTCCCATTCTCCCTACCTTCTCTGCCATCTTTACCATGCTCTTGTAGAGATAATGGGGTAAGTTTAGGGTATTTAATCCAGTGAAAGGCATCAAGGGTCTCATATGATATTGATATAAACTTGAATATCTACCTTCACATGTGAAGTACCTCATGATAAATTTCATGAGGGGGGAATTTTTCTAGCAAGCGTCTAAATGGAAAGATGTGTGTAGGAGTTACTTTGTATGTTGGCTTCAAGTACATTTTATAGCTGTCAAGGTCAAGGTATCTTCTCTTGAAACAGTTTTCTCCATTGTTTGGAATCCATGTGGATGAGGTAATGATATTTTTTGAAAGAGTGAACACCACCCCTCAAATAGTCACCTTATCTCTCCTCAATATAGTGGCAAAATTACTGGTGAGTTTGTCATGAAAACTAAATTCCTCAACCTTTTGGCAAAAGGAAAGGCAACTAGCATCCTGAAATGATTTTTTGAGGAAAGGTGAAGACATGACCTCATTTTCTAAAGTGAGCTCATACCTACTGATTTGACCTACCTTGTGCCTCTTCTGCTCAGTGGTTTCAGAATCCATTCCTAAGCCTAGCTCAATGGGAAAGGGAATTAGGGTTTAGTGAAGGGAAAAACATGGGATTTTGGGTAAATTATGGGAATGAATGGAGATGAAGGGGTTGAGGACTTCCTAAATTCTTGGGAAAATTTAGGGGGTAGGGAGAGATGTTAGGGAGTAGGGGAGCATGAAAATTTATGGAGTGGAAGAGGGGAAGGGGTCCAAAAATGGAAAAAACAGTACTAACCTAGAAATGTCTAGTCTAGGCTAGGGTTTATAGGAAAATATGAAAAATGAGGAGTATCAGGTGGGGAAAGTGATTAGGTAGGTGTATAATAGGTGAGAGAAGTTGAGTGAGCTTCATTCTTAGGGTTTATTTTAGTAATTTGTCAATGTACACATGAAACCAAGAAAATGAACTAGAAACCCTATAAGAGGGAATTTCTCTTTCTAATCACAAAATTAAGACACAAGAGATGATTTGGAGGGCCCAATTACCTATCTATAATACACTATAACCTCTTTTCTAATGAATAATCCACCTGTAGTGATTATTTGTGCCAAAATGGAGAAAGTGAAACGCTCAGGAAAAAACGCAACAAAAGCGCAACACGTGCGCAACAAATGCACAACATAGTGGAGGAAGGAGCACTATTAGGAAAATATATTGCTTTTTTGAGGGTGGGAGTGAGTTTTATTGCTGGAAAGAGGTTTCTTGAATATGAAATGAGAAAATGAGAGGCTCATTTGGTCTTTTGTAGCTTTGGAAATCAATTTTCACTTTTGGTGGTTGAGTGGCCCCACCAAGTCTTTTCACTTTTGATTTGAAACTTTGTAGCTTTAGAAAATTTGAGAAACATATTACATTCATGATTGAAATGAAATTACACTTAAAAAAAACCTTATCGAGAATTTTTCAATATTACTACTCCTTCAATGCTGAATTCAATAGTGAAATGACTGATTTTTTATGATTTTGACCCTAAAACATAATGGTGACACTTCATGAAATGATGAGCATAATGATGACCATGGTGATGTGATTGAGATGGTGACGAAGACATTTCAGTGGTGACTCATCAAAATGAATGATGGCAATGACCAAAACATGATTTTTTGAAAGGAGTAGTAACACACCTAGACACACTAGCCAGTGACCAAATATTTATTTCAAGACCTACTCAAACCATAAAAATTTGACTTAAGACCCTAACCAAACATTTTAAGAAAATATTTAATTACTGGTGACTAGCAGAATTGGAAGACACTAACATTTTCCAACCCGCATCCATACCGAAATTGAGCACCAATCAAAAAAATAAGTGGAAAATCCCACAACACCATGGCTATCTAGGAAATGGTATGGCATTGTTGAAACCACTTCAATCCCAGAAAATCTCCATGCTAGTGTTAACACATAACTATATAATCACATGCATATACCATGCATCCAAAAATCAGCAAAGAAATCACACATGCAACATGTTACCTTCAATCCAATCCAGTTGTAGTTATTGATCCAATTGTCTCCTTACACTTCCTGCTTTTCTTTGCCCTATTTATCCAAATCCAAGTGAATGCTAGAATGCTCTAAGTGTGTAACTGTATAATATAATGAAAGGAGAACTCCAAAAATGAATTGGAAAAATCTCAAACTGAAAAAGCTTTGAACAGTTTCTCTGAAGCATTTTTATCATTGAGGCCTCTATTTTCTTCATTTTCCTTCATTTTCCCTCTAATTTCCCTTGCATGTAATTTTGTGTCTACTCACCTTCCTTTTGTCCTATTTTCCTTTATTTTCATAATTAAATGTCAAGTATGCCTCTTTTCCTTTTTCAATGCCTTTGCAAATTTCCATAGCCATTAATTAATCACACGTGTTGTTCGCTAAAGTGTTTTCCCAACATTCAACTTGGAATATGTGTTCCATGACCTTGGTATTATTTTATTTACATGGAAAATGTAACCAGGGGTTGTTACACTGACCTAAATTTGATCTAGGGAAACCACATCTGCTGCACAAACCTCTATATGAGTTAATTAATATTGAAACACATAATGGTTCCGAGAACACCAAATACCAATAATTAAAATGAATTGGAGAGCTTTATAAGGGGAAACCTATTTGTCCTAACACCAAAACAGGAAATCATCACAAATATATGCCCCAAATTATCGAGATTTTGGCTTTAAATATCTCCATAATATTGCACAAACCTGAGTCATATAACTACATCTCTTGAAGAGGTGAAGGCGATATTATTCCTAAATTTTACAAAGCGGGTATTGGTTCAGCCCAAACCAACTATCTTTTCTATGCATGTCCTAGGTGAGAAATTTTTCGTTGAGTGCCAACTAAGCAGATAACTTATCTTTCAATAGATCATTTACATTCCATAACACCTTCCACCGCCAGATCTTGTGATAAGAGAAATTATATTTAAACTAGGCTTTATACACGAGCTTTGTTGTGAAGGAACCCATGTGAGGGTTCTTTTCCCAATAGAGTGAGTCAAATACATAAGAGACACAAAATTTCGTATAGCAAACCAATGAAAATTTCCCATTCTTCTACACTGTCACCAGACAACCCCACCTTCATATAATACTTCCATTCATGGTGTATCATTTGTGGCTCCTGATCTTTGGCATCAACTAAATAAGAAATATTCAACCACCCAAGCTTAGCTAAAAGGGGAGAGAAATTTCTAAATTTGTTGCCAACACCAAACCATGGATCAAGTCCTACTCAAAATTGATGTCCATCCCCCACCCTCCAAGTAGCCCATTTTGAAACTAAATGAAAGGCCTGAACTATCCCTTTCTAGACATTTGAACCCATGGAATATTTTTTTGGGAATTCTAATCCAGTGAGTAAAATATTTCACGGGCAAGTATTTTTCTTACACCACTAACCCTAGATATTTTTCCTCTGTTAGTCTCCACATATTTTTTCCAGCCAAAGCTTAAGCAAAATGGTGTACACATTTTAGTTCCAAATCCCCCAACTCCTTCGAGGCTACCAGATGTGACCATTTAACAAAAGTAATTACTTTTAGACTATTGGCTCCTAACCACAAAAAATGGAAAATCGCCTTCTTGAGAAAATTAAGAACACCTTTTGGAAAAACCATGATATAATTCCAATACTTTGGGATGATTTCTAGCATAGACTTAAATAACACCAGATGCCCACCTCTTGAGAGAAAATGATTTTACCAATTTGAAATACAAGTTTCTACTTTCCTAACCATCCATATCCAATCAAGGATATAATATTTGTTTGGCTTGATATAGAATTCCAAATATTTAAATCCCTAATCCAAAATTTTAATAGGGAAAGGAAAGAATCTCTCACCTAAGATAAAGACTCTGTTGAGATATCATTGTAGATGATACAAAACTTATTTGTATTAATCTACATCCATGATGTCCTACATAAGAGATCTTGGACACTCTTAAGATGAGAAAAATCTTTGATATCCCCCATGATATAGGCAAGTATGTTGTTTACAAATAGAAGATGAAAAAACACCACTTCATCTGAAGCTTTGACTCCAAGTAGAATACCCCTAGATCTGAACTCACCAAACAACCTATCGAAGGCCTTCACCATGATCAACAAGAGAAGGGTAGATATGGGACACCCTTGGAGAAGCCATATCGAGACTATATATATATATAGTTAACATTTTTAATATTGTATATTAACTTTTTTTAGTTTTAGTAAGAATCATAATTTTGATTTGGTGATAACATCGAGGAAAATAATATATTATTAATTAATATACCTTAAAATATTAAATACAATAAGTAATAAGTGTCCTATAGCTATATTAACCAAAATCACTTGATCAATTATTAGATTGGTGTGTTTTGGTTCTTCATGGGTTGGTATTCGTAGGCTAAACAAGCCATTACTTTCTAACCCTTAACCATGAACCCTTAACTAGTAATCCACCAACCCATTATCGCCTAATTCTTACACTTAACACATGAACTAAGTAACCCATTAGACCACTAACTCCCTAACACACTAATCCTCTAATGTGTAACCTTTAACCATTAACCAAATAACATATTAAGGCCCTAATCTAGTAACCACGAACCTACTAACCCACCATCCCTTTATCATTAACTCGATATCCCTTAGTTGGTAACCAAGTAATCCATTAGAAACTAACCAATTAACTCTTAATATACTAAACCACTAACCCAGAAACAAGTGACCCTTACCCCCAAACTAGTAATTGACTAACCCTTAATGCAAGAACTTATAAAAACTACTGGCTAAACCACAAACCCATTAATTGCTAAATATTAACCATCATGTCACTAACCCATTCCCACTAATGCAAAAAACCTAATCCAAAACCATTAACCCACTAATCAACTAAATACTAACCCCTAACAAACAACTCATCAACCATTATACATTATTCACTAATATCTAAATTATTGATTGTTTAACTCAATATTATATTAATCCTAACCCTTTACTCATTAAAACTTTAATTCATTATTCTCCTTATCTATAAATTTATAATATATTAATGAATAGTTAACCCACCCTATCAAACTTCAAAACTTATATAAATACAAGATAAGATTGAATAAATTATTTCTCTAAAATGATTGATCTTGCATGTGATCATTAATTAATTGGAATATTATGGTATTAATTTTCTCAATATGTTCCTAAATAATCTCACACAAGAAGGGTCCCAAATATTTGATACATATAA
This sequence comes from Pinus albicaulis, assembly GCA_034641835.2. Lineage (NCBI taxonomy): Eukaryota > Viridiplantae > Streptophyta > Pinopsida > Pinales > Pinaceae > Pinus > Pinus albicaulis. Next base: position 1,001,081,759 of record CM076572.1, read on the forward strand.
TATAATGAGTTAATAAGGGAATCAAATAGTGTTATTTTAAATGGGATATTTTAAAAATGAATTTGGATTTTTCCAAAATACTTAAGGAAGTGAATCCTTTGAATTTATTTATTTAGTACACTTGTTTCAAACTAAAATAATTACATGAAAATGAGGCATCTACATAAATATAAGTAGAACCCCACCTTATGAGAACATAATTTAGGTAGAAAAATCAATATGTTAAACATGTCATTTATTCACATCATTGTCACATCCTTTACATCCTTGTTAAATATTAATCAATATCAAATTTTCATTGGTTTTGGTTATCACTTACCCATATCCCACACTATGATAAACCTAGCACATCAACTATAATGAGGATTTTACTCTATCTTACCAACAATAAAGTATATAGGCAGCATGGATGTCAATGATACTCTTTTTAGGCTAGTATAAACTTCCTATAATAAACACACCAATTTATAAAAATTATAGAGTTATGAAAAGTATGAAAAATTTCAATACAATTATGATCTAGATGTTAGAGTCTATATTTATCTAAAAGACTATAAAATGAAACATAACTAAAACTAAAAACAAAGCATGCTTTCTTGCAAAGTGACTTGAAACTAAGAAATGTTATAGAAGACACCACAAATAACTAGTAGGAGAATCAAGCTAGGTGGGTATTGGAGCTTGTTCATCATCCTCACTACTATGGAAGTCCATATTGGCAAGTTCCTTGGACAACATTAAAACTTTATTGTTCAATTTTTTGACCTACTATTGCAGAGCATGTATGTAGAGGGATGTTTTCTTTTGGGATTCACTCTACTCCATGAGGACTTTACCCATCATAGTCTTCATTTTCTAATATAAATTGATTGTTTTCATATACTAGGCTTGTCTTGACCACGTGTCTCCTTTTTCACGAATTCATTGTCCACCATTCTCCTCCACTTTTATATATGATAGGGCCATGCATTATACTCGTGCATCTTTTTCTGCTAATTCCAACTCTTCTTGAGTAGATGAGGAGGTACATTCCAAGTATTGATGAGTAGAAGCCCCCTACATTAGCTCGTGCTTTGATGTAAGAATGCTCCTCTATTCTACTATTGTCACAACATAACTACAACATGAGAAATGGAAGGAAAGGTGACAATGGGACAGGTTTGTAGGGAAGAGGGAAACCAAGTCCAATAGATTGAAAATAGGTAATTGGAATAGAACAAATAAAAATATATGAGTGAGGTCAAATAACATGGCCAATATATGAACATGTAAGGTGTTTAGCCAATTTAATGTCTTAAATTTCTTATCATAAATCATCAACCGAGGTTAGTAATCTGATGAAGTGTGGTGCACTATATACGCTTAGTTAACCTTCTTCTTACTTCATTGTGTATGTTTTTATATTGTTTTGGGGGATTTTGTTTCTTTATGTCTAAAGGAGTTAATATTAAGAAATGATAACTGTGAAATGAATCAACTAAATCTAATGAAGTTTAATGTTAAAAAATAGTTTTGAAAGAAGGAAGAAAAGGAAATGTTCTTCAACTATTCTAATTTGCATAAAAATGAATCAAACTTTAAATGGTTAGAATCTGATCTAAAAAATAGAGTATTTATTCTAATGACTTTGATATTTTTGGGATTAAAGATAATTCTAATCTATTTTATTCTAATTCTACTCCATGGATTGAAAAAATAAATCCTATGATTAAGAATTGAAATGACAACGCTAATCTAAATGGAAATAAAATTCAAAGAAATTGAAAAGAAACTATTGTATGACCAAATACTCAATCATCCAATTTTGGAAGAATGACAAAGTCATCTTCTTGATATGATTTAACAAGCAATTTATTATACATTTAATTTAAAGATTTAATCTAAGAAAGAAATTAAAAAAGCATGTAAAGGCAACTCAACTACTGTATGACCAAATACTCAATCATCCAATTTTGGAAGAATGAAAAAGTCATCTTCTTGATATGATTTTAGCAAGCATTTAATTGAGAATTTAATCTAGGAAAGAAGTGTAAAAGCATGTAAAGGAAAACTAAGATAACTATATGCTCTAATGCTTCAAACACAATCCAATTTTGGAAAATAGAAGAGCTACTTTCTTGATATGCTTTTGGTAAGAAAAAGATTACACTATTATTCTAAGACTAATTCTGAGAAAGCATTCATAAATTTAATCTATGTAACAATAAACAATTTAATCTAAGGATCAGCTACAAAGCAATGTAAATTTAATTATGAATTGACAAAGCAGAGCTAATAAAATTAAACTAGAAACAACTAATGAAACCTCCTTTATGTGCAAGGGCCCTCTGCAACAGAACGAGTTGAAATCCTAACGGACTATGCATGCATCAAGAAGGAACTAGAAAAAATGAACATGGTCTTCGTATTATAAAAGAAAAGAGTCTCAAAGCATACACAACATTCACAAAATTAAGACTGTCCTCCGGTTTCAAAACAACCGATATTTAAACAAATTCAATGTAACTTCCTTGAGGTATTTCCACCTACAGATGGAAATTACAACTGAAACATAGAAGAAAAATATAATTAGTTAACTTTCGATTTGCTATGTCAGAGAAAATCGAGTGTCTTTCGTTCTCGGATCACATCCTTTGACCGAACTTTGACCACAAGCATAGGCACCTTTTTCTATTGAATTCAAATAGGTGGATAGGACGAGGTCCATGTGTGGATCATTCTAAATATGCCCTTGTGACTCATTCCTTCGTTCACTCCTCATAACCTTTCAAACCATTAAAGTGGTTGTGGAAACAACAATTAACTACATAATAGCATGTGTTCTCTAGCTAAGTTACAAAAATTCTTTCAAATAACAAGAAACATCAAAATATAAAATAGATACCATTCAAATGCATTCTTTGAGATGAAATATGTCATTTATCATTGATTGGAGTTATGGATTTATGAAAAGGTAGGGGAAAGTGATGAGAAAGGATGTCAGAGAAAGAACAACTTTGAGATTCAACATACCCCCACTAAGAATCCATTGTATGTCCTCATGCAGTTATCAAAAATTTGAACTTCCTCCTCCTATTGCATTTGTTCAGACACTTCTGCCAATACATCCAGTTTTCTCTTCTTGCTTTTCCTTGAGGTGACTGCCATCCTGGGTTTCCTCATAAGGAGTTTGTTCTTGAGATTGATTACTAACCTGTTCAGATATTTTTTCTTTCTTTTTAGCCTTTTTTTCTTCTTATACCACGGTGCTAAAATGTAGAATGGTGTTATCACTGATGACTTTCTCCAATTGATTCTGATGTTTTAAACCTTCATTTTCCTATTTCATGTACCTATTCAATAACTTTAGCTCATAAATTTCTTTCTTGAGGGTGTTAACCAAAGGTTCTTGTTGACTAATAGGATGTTCTTGCATACCTGGATTTACTGTTGCATTTCTTTTCTCCAATGATTCAATATAGTCATATATCTCTTATTGTGTTGGATCAATGCCTGGAGATCTTCTACTTGGACTGCCTTCAAAATTATGTACAAGAGAATTTGTAGGACTATGTGGAGGAGAGATGTTGATGGGTGATGGCACTTGAGGTTCCTCCTATAAATTCACAAACTCTGTTTCTCATGATGGTGTTTTCTTCATGGATTTTTGGAGTCTAGAGCTTCTCCTTGGCTGTGGAGGGTTTAATTTTTCTTCACTTGTGACCTTAATCTTGTTTCCTATTTTACCCTTGTATTAACTCTACCCTGTTTCTTAATTTTCATCAACTCCACAAGGGTAAGTTCCTCTTCATCTTGCTGTAGTGGAGGTGAAGTTCTGTCCTCAATGCTTGTATCAATCTTCCTTCTTCTACTTTTTCTAGTATTGTATTCCTTAGGCTGCTCTAGCTCATATTGGAAATGGTTTCTGATTAGAAAACTATCACAAGAGTCTCCTATACTTTTCAAATGAAATTCAAGAAGTATTTTTACCAACCCATGATGGTACATAGTGTTGTCTATGAACTGAATTCTTTTTTGTACATTTGTGAACATTATTTTTAAACTATTCAGTAGAAAGAAAGGGAGGTTTATTTCTCCATCCTCCAAAAATTTCATCAACAACCGAATGTGATAAACAAACATGCAGCCAAATCTACCTTCACAAGTGATAAATTTTTGTAAAATTAAAAGCATATTTCTCCATTTGTTCTTGAGTGTTGAGCTAGGAATACCTTTATTTTGAAAAGAAGTATCCATACCTGGATTTTTGAGGAAAAATATCCATGCTTCATTGTGAAATTATTTGTCTTTAAACCACCTCTCACTGAAAATTTATGTCTCCTATTTCGACCTCTGTTCCATCGAAATACCTCGCAAAATACTTAGTGTTATCCTTGTGGAATCTGTCAAAATTTTCTATAAACCTAAGCCACTTAACCTTCTGCAACATCTCTTTGATATGAGGATAACCCTCCATGTATTTAGATCCCACTGGTTCGGTCATGGCTATCAAACCCATGTCTTCTGTCATGAAGAGTCTAGCCTTCAAAATTTTCTTCTCTGTGTGAAATGAATTGGGTTGTAGATCTGGTTAAGGATGTCGAGGGTTTGTAGGGAAATATGAGTGAAATGAATACTTTATGGGGTTTTAAGAAACATGGATGAATAGGTCACGAAAGTAGGATATGACCGTGTAATCATAAATGAGAAGATCTGTTATGGATTGTTATGAGATATGATGCGGACGATGTGGTCAATTTATGACATGATGTGAGTCCAAATAAAATCAAATGATGACATATTGAGGTAGCATGTGATCATCTACATTATATATGCTAATTTTTTTATCTTGTTATTTAAACAAATTTATGTAACATACCCTTAGAATTGACCTTTGGTTGTTATTTCCTTAATGTTGATTCTTCGGGTATCCTTCAGCATGATGATCTTCAAATGGAGTTATCAATTCCTTGTGCTCAATATTCTTGCTTCAGTAGGTTGTAAGAAAATGTAACATAGCTATAGAATATGGTATCTGCTATAGAATGGAATGTCAGTTATAGATTGGAATAACAGCTGCAGAATGGAATGTCAACTACAGAATGGAATAACAACTGCAGAATGGAAGTAGTTTTGCAACTACTTCTTGATTGCTTTAGAAAAAGGAAGGGAACAAATATTTTTGGTATTTTTGGAATGGAATAGAAAATGTAAGATGTCAGAACTTTGATTTTCATCCTATATTTTCTATATAAGGATACCAATCATTGATTGGTTTTCATATATATATATATATATATATATATATATATTAGATATGAAAAATGAAAAGAAGACTAAGTTAGGGAAGAAGAAGGATCCTTCTTCACCAACTTCATATCAATATTATCTTGGAAAATTTTGATAAACTCCTCCTTTGTAATTGGCTTATATTAGACTTTTAATCAATGTCCATTCACAAGAAGAGGTACCTTTTCTTCATCAATTGTCCTTATCCTGGCTGCTCCATTGTAAAAGACTTTTTAAATCTCATAAGTCCCAATCCAATGAGTCTGAAACTTTCCTTTAAAGTCTTTGAACTTTGAATCTAAAAAAAGTGCCCAATCCCCTGCTTGAAACTTTTTCTCCTTTATATAGTTATCATGCAATTTGGACCTTTACTGCTGGACTAGACTGGTTCTTTAAATTGCATCCTTCCTGATCTCATCAAGCTCAATAAGTTGCTCCAATATGTGCTTATGGGCTTTTGATAAGTCAAGCCCCAATTGGACTGCTATCTTGAAGGCTTTGATCTAAAATTATATAGGAAATAGGACTTGTTTTCCATAAACAAGTTCATAGGGAGCATGTCCTATTCTATTCCTCCATGTAGTCCGGTAGGCCCATAAGGCTTCAGGAAGCCTATCTGCCCAATCCCTCCTATGTAGATGTACAGTCTTAGTGAGAATTACTTCAATCAACTTATTGGTAGACTCCACTTGACCATTTTCTTGTGGATGATATGGAGTGGATTTTGTATGTTTGACCTTGTAATCCTCCACAAGCTGCTGCACCAACTTGGATGTAAATTGGGTTCCCTGATCTACCACAATTTCTCTTGGGACACCAAAACGAGTGAAAATATCCTCAAATAAAAAATCAAATACATAATTTTCATTAGCTAAAGAAAGTGCTTTAGCCTCTACCCATTTAGTGACATAATCAGTACATGCCAGAATATATTTATTTTTATTATATGGGGGATTCATTGGTCCAACAAAATCCAGGACCCATTTTTCAAATAGTTTGAAGAGTACCTGAGGTTGTAATGGCATTTCATCTATAGGAACAAGTTTCCCCATTCTTTGACAGCTGTCACACCTTTTGAAAGACTCCCTGGCATCTTCAAAGATGGATGGCCAATAATGTCCTAAATGAAGGATTTTATAGGCAGTCCTTTTATCAGCAAAGTTTCCACCACAAGGTTCATCGTGACATGTCTTGAAAATCTTAGGCATTTCATATTCTCGAACACACCTTCTGATGATGAGATTTTGACCTGTTTTATACAATTCATCATTAACCCATGAGTACAATGCACTTGTTTGAATAATTTTTCTTTTCTCTCTAAGAAACAAGTATGCAGGTAAATTTCTTGTAGCTAAGTAATTAGAAATATATAGAAAACAAGGAGATTTAGTAGATATTGCAAAAAGATATTCATCAGGAAAATGATCTTCTACTGGAGTATCATTTTTAACATTTTGAATTCTAGACAAGAAATCAGAAATTGTGTTTTGTTTTCCAGGTCGGTCTAGAATGTTGATATTGAATTCTTGCAGGAGTAATAACCATCTTCTAATTCTGCCATTAGTAATAGATTTATTCATTAAATATCTAATTTTAGAATGATCTGTATGAATAAAGGTTTCATAGACGTGATATAATGTCTAAATTTGTTGATAGCATGAACAAAAACTAGAAATTCTTTTTCAGTGACAGTGTAAGTTAACTCAGCAGGAGTCAAATTTTTGCTTGTGTAATAGACGGCATAGGGGATTAAATATTTTTGTCCTAATACAACTCCTAGAGCTGTATCTGAAGCATCTGTTGAAATGTGAAAAGGTAGTTTCCAATTTGGACCTCTTAAGATGGGTGCTTAAGAAAATTTTGTTTTAAAGTTTCAAATGCCAATTGGAAATCAAGATTCCAACTGAATTCACAATCTTTGGTAAGAAATTTGAACAGTGGGGATGCCATTTTAGTGAATTTTTCTATAAATCTTCTATAATACCCTGTGAATCTAAGAAAACTTCTAACATCCTTTTGACAACTTGGAACTGATAATTTGGAGATGAATTCAACCTTAGATGAATAAACTTTAATTCCATCTCTCGAAATGTGATGTCCTAAAACAATTCCTTCAGTAAACATTATAAAACATTTTTCATGAATTAATGAAATGTTTGCTTATTTACATCTTTTAAGAACCTTTTACAAATTTTCTAAAGCTTCTTCAAATGAATTCCCATAAATTGTAAAATCATCCATATATACCTCCACATAATCATGTATTAGATCAGAAAAAAAAAATCCTAATATTGCCCTTTGGAATATTGCGGGTGCATTGCAAAAACCAAAAGGAAGTACTCAGTAGGCATAGGTTCCCCATGGACAGGTGAGTGTGGTTTTATCTATTGAGATTCAACAATAAGATCCTAGTGAAAATGAAGCACCTACGTTAGGATGGAGCCTCAAGCTATTTTTAGGTGGATGTCTATTTATAGATGCATGAGAAAATTCTATATAAAAATTGCATGTCTATTTATAGATGCATGTCAACTATTATTATCCCTTAATATTAGTTGGACAATAAACAATAATCTATTCTCAATGAGCACTTGGAAATATTTAACTGAAGTGGAAAATCAATTAGCTAAATGAATTTCAAGTTAAGAGATTGGTTGGTGGGACATGCAAGTGGACTTAGTTGTAACTAAGTGACTCGAAGTTGTAATAGAGTTGGAAGTGCAGTTATGAAAGTTGTAAAGAATTTTAACTCAATTAAGTGAGTTAAACTTAGTTTTGCTAGTTTTCATTGAAGATACATGAAGATACACTAGTGAGAGATCAAGTGAGTTAATTATTAATTAATTCACAATCAGTGGTCTCACATGCAACTACATATTTAGTACTATTAACTACATGCATGTCAGATACAATGGAGACCCAGTTGAGTTCTAGGTGAAAGGGAAGATAACTATCAATTGTGACATTATCTGGTTGCACACATGCAACCACACACACATTGGATGTGCCCATGAATATTGCACAGTCAAGGCATGTAGGATTGCATTCATTCGGGGATTGCTATCAATAGGGATTGTGCAGTAGAGGAAGGTTGTCTGGAGCCAGTAAATTGGCTAAGGAACTTGTCAATTTTTGTATGACAGTGTGAGACAATTATCTCGTGTATTGAGAGCTCTTGGATTAGAGCTTTGTATGTAATTGTTTCATAATACATAATAGAAGATAGTGGGGTTTTTAGCTATATGCTTTCCCCGAGTAAATTATTTGTGTTATGTGTGATTGATCTTTCTTCATGATATTGTGAATGGTGATTGTGTTTTAAATTTCCACAAAGATAAGTAGAAGCAATTATGTATTTAATAGTATCATATTGTTAGATCAGGAAAATCCAGGCAATACATGTATTTTTTATTAAATTTCTACATGGTATCAGAGAAAAGGAAATTGGTATTTTGAAGCAGGGGTTCAGTTTGTTAGTGGAAATAATTTGAATTTGCAGAAATAATTTCTTGGCGCTACAGCTGATTCAAGATTGAAATGGATTTCAATGGCTTGAAGCTAGAGTATGCACTCGAGGGAAACTCAAAATACATTGCTTAAAAGGACATGATGGAGATAGTACTCGAAGACAATGGCTTGAAGGAATGCATTGAAAAGAATTTTCCTAAGCCAGATGCTGCAAATGTTGCTAATATTGATGGATGGCGAAAGAAAGTGGCAAAAGAAAGGAGGATTCTATTGGAGGGATTATTAGGCCAGATTATCTCAAGCCTCCATGGGAAAGCCACACCATATGATATGTGGAAGGCTTTGACGGATTTATTCCAAAGTAGCAGTGACCATAGGAAATTGGCGCTCAAAGATTAACTCAGAAAGATCAAGATGGAAAAGGGCGACACCATTCCAAAGTATCTCACAAAGTTTGTCCAATGTCGGGATGAACTGGGGAGTGTGGGAATAACTATTGCTGATGATGATTTGGTGAGCTTGGCTCTCTTGGGACTTCCTAAGAATTGGCACAGTTATGAAGACTCTGTCAACGGATGGGAAAAATTGTCGGATTGGGAATGATTGTAGTCAAATCTGGTGCAGGACAAATTCGGGCAGAACACCAGAGATGGATCTTCATCAAAGAACGATGATGAAGAGGATTGTGATTTTTCTACCAGGGCGAAGAAGGGGAAGGGGAATAAATTCCATTATAAATATGATTCTAAAGGAAATAAGTTGGATAAGTCCAAGGTGAAGTGTTTTCATTGTCACGATGTTGGCGAGCGATCAGGTCTCGCGGGCAAGACCCAGGTTCAGTGGTTGTGGCCAACAAAGGAGTCCGCTGTAGTCTAGGATTACGTCAGCATTATCACCCTACTCTAGAGAGTAGAGAGTCTCACCCGAGGCGTGCTGCGACCACATGCAGGAGGGGAATAGACCAATGGCAAGGAACGGATCCGCAACTCATTCTTATTATGGGTTAGATCACATAAATATAATCACATACGCAACATCATTTCGAGAGCATACAGACATTTGAGTAATTAAAATTTTAAAGCATCGCAACTAACACACATGCATGTGAATCACACAAATAGACAGTAACCTGCAATTGCATTAAGTCCTTGACCAACTTCCAGTTACATAGCTTTGCAATGGGCTCACAGATCTGATACATACACCTTTCGGAACAGAGATTCTACATCAATAGACCTTAGGAACTACAGAGACCTCATCCATGCTCCGGATTCCTACTGCAGCATGCGTTACTCCTTTAGTCACGCTCTTCTCTCTTCTGCTGTGCAAAATCTCTTCGTTCATCCGGGTGACTACTATTTATTTACCTGCTGTCGCAACTGTTAGTTCTTCTTCTGTCCTTCTGCAGCTACTTCTTGCTTTTCTCTAATTATCTGTGTGTCCCGCTTGCGTTCTTTCTGTTGTATCTTCTCCTTATCTGCACTTATGCATCTAGTTTCCTCCGCTATGTGCCTGTTCCGTCGCAACCTTGGTAGTTCCGCCGTTTGATGTGGTTGCGACTTGGTTGCGGCTACCGAGTGTCCTCATTCCGCAACCCAAAATCTGGCCGTTGTTCCAAATTCAAATTCAAACCATTCAAAACAAGGTTTTTCAAAACAAGGGCCCCAACAGGCCCCGACCACAGTTCTTTGACTCGTCCCCGAGTCAATCGCAAATTACAGTTTCGATCTCCATTGCCCTGCTTGACCCCGTGCCCTGTTCGTCCTGTGCACTTGCATCCTGTGCTTGTTCTTGCTGTGCACCTTCAGCTTGGTCCTCTTGTTGTGCATCTTCGGGCGGTTGTTCAAACAAGGGCCCCAACTTTGGAACCCTCTGCAATGTTGTAGCTCTGAGCTCTGTAAACGCCGACACGGCTTGCTGCCACCCCTGAATAAGGGAGTCTATGTCCTCAGCGAGCTTAGTGACAGCAGCCTTGTCGAGGGGCGACGGGACAGCTCCGAAGATCATGCTGATCTGAGGTTCGGCCGCAACTGCGAGCTGTTGGATCGTCCGGGCGCTAGATTGGAGGGGCGGCCAGAGCTCACGATGACGCATTTAACCTCCGCCAAAGAAGCCTCTGTTTTTTGGAGCTATGCCTCAAGGTCATCCTCCTAGGCGTATAATTCATCCAGCCTAGCGGGGTCAGTAGCCTCTTGAATTTCCCGGGAAACCTGCTGGAGTTGGGCTAAAATCGGCTACGTCTTGACAGTGAGGGCCAGGGAGCATTCCTGAAGGCCTTTCAGGAGGTCTCGAGCCGCTCGAGCCGTGGAATGAAGTGTCTCCTACATCTGAGCGGCCTGGCCTTGCTTCTCGGCCACATGGGTGGAATAGTCAACCGTGGGCTCGGCCGGCTCTGCACGAGCTGCTAACGCTGCCCAAAGCTCATGATTCTCCCGGCATAGTTCCTGGAAGACAATTCGGAGGTGGATCGCTTGCTTGGAGAAACTGGCCGCAGCGATTTTAGGGGGCAGCATGGGATAGCGCGGTGCGAGAGATGGCCAGAACTCGGAGAACAGTTGAGTGGCGTTGGTGATCATGGCTTCCATCTGCTCCCGTGCTGTGCGAAGCTAGTCACGTTGTTCAGTAAGCATGGCAATTTGGTTCTGCTGCTCGGCACATTGCTGCTGGAGTCCCAAATGTAGTCGTTCGGCCTACAGGGCCGCCCTTTGAATCAGTAAATACAGTTGAGCGGGATTCTCAAGCTGGAAGGTGGCGGTCCCAGAAGTGCTCTGCACCGGTATCCGCTCCGGAAAAGGTTGCCCAGTGGCAACTGATCGAGTGGAATGCTCAGGAGGTGGTAAGGTCGTGGCCTCTGGATGCACAGAGTCCACCATATTCGGATCCGGCGGTGCTTGCTAATCAATGCGGGCCGGTTGTGGAGGAATTGGTGGCTCGGGGTGAGCCTCTGCAGAAGTGGACACAATGTGTGTCTGCTGTGTGAGTATATCAGTACGGGGAGGGTGGGGTTCGACCTCGGGTTCGATCGGTGGGATGACTGAGGCAGTACAAGAGTCGACCTCAGCCCCGCGGTCCCCACCCCGGAGTTCCCTAACCAGGGGGTCAGATACAGTTGCCGATGAAGTAGATGGGTTGGATGGAGTGGTAGGTGGGAAACCGGTGAGCGAAGCAGTAAACGGTGAGGTGGAGGAATGTGGAAGGCGGATATTGATGAACTCGGATGGGTCGATGAGAGGTTCGTCTTGACGCAGCACCTCTGTGCTGGGGGCCAGTGGGGGATCATCAACAGTGAGGTCCACCACCGAATTTGTCTCGGCAGTGCGGGCCCTCTTAGCTTGAGGGGCCTCGGGTGGATCCCTAGACTGGCTGGTCTCTCCCATTGGGGTCGTGAGTGGATCAGCAGAGGTAACCAGAAGAGTGGGAATGGGAGAGGTGAGCGGAGTGGTGTGGGAGTGCGAGGTGGAGCGAATGAGCTGAAATTCAGAAAATAAAGGAAAGGGGGCAGCACCGCTAGAAATAATCTGAGTCGCCGCATTAAAATTCCATACCTGGGTGTTGAAGTGGCGGATGACGGGGATGAGCGGGGCTGGGATTTCTTGTGAAGGCACTGCCACCTCTGTCTCAGCAGCCTGTTCCACTAGCGCCATCCTATCAAAATTGTATCTGGGGAGCCCGTCCCACATATGCTTCGTGACCCCCGGCCATGAGCAGAATTCACGATGGAAGGTAGCATCATCCAACTAAAATTTCAGTGACGTCATTTGGAAGGTATCCACCGGAACGCAAGCGGGTTGGAGGTAAGTATGCATGTGACTTACCCCAAACCATACTTGCTCACTGTATTCATCCAAAAGGAGCCTGGGCACTCGTTGCTGACATGCCACCACATCCAGCATTAGCCGGTACCACGACCGAAACGCATCTGCGTTTACCAATTTGGTACTGGGGTCATTTGACACCTGCCATGGAGTGAATTTCATCGCGAGGGGCTAGCCCTCGGGGATCTCGGCTAGGAACCAGATGTGTGGAGTGTGCCATTTCCACATGGCGAAAGCAATAATCAAATATCCATAGATAAAAGTAGTTGTGTGCTTATAATTCTCCTCGCATGCATCGAACAACTCCTTTAGCAAGAACGAACACCAATTCAATCTGGTGCCTTGGACACAATGCTCAGCAATAGAAATAGTATCGAGAGTGCATTCGCCCTTGGTGTAATGCCTTATTGTTTTACTGGCAATGAGGTAACAGGCAAAGCGAATCTCTGGCTTGTTGATGAGGTCGATCTTGGCTCCTTTCCCCCCCCTGCGAGTGCCATATTTGGTATAGAAGTCCGTATCGCCCGACTTCCGTGCGCGCTTGGAAGAGGTCTGACAGGCCGTGGAGACGTCTGTGCCCGTCTGCGACAGCCCTGTGAGACGATGAATATATTTTGCGTGAATGGGGATTTCCCGAGTCAACCACAGGGACCCATTCTGAACTCGGCTGATGAGGAAGCGCGTACACTGCAGAACTGGTCCGGTGGTGCCAAAAACCAGAAGATTTCTCAAGTTTATCAGGGACGAAGTCTGAAGGCCCCTGAACTCAGGCAACAGGCGGCTGGCAGGGTTGTCGGTTGTAGTGCAATAGTGTTCCATGTATGCCTGCCGCTGGAGGGATGGAAATTCTGCAGCATTTGAGAGGTTGGCATCAATCAAGGCTGCACTATCATACTTGCCCACCAGGGACTTAGTCTTGTGAATCCAAGAGTCGAGCTCTGGTTCAACGACGGCTGGAACGGCCTTTGGCATTTTTGCCCGGCGATGATAGGCCTGTAAAATTGTCCTTGGGCGCCTTTGCTGGTGCAATGCGTTCTGAGAATGCAATGGCTCTAGTGCAGCTGCAATTGCTAATTCAAACTGGTCCGGCATTCTCGTGCTTTTGGTGGCCATGCAAGTTATGTCAGCTCCTGGCACAAGTGGAGTTGATGAGACTCCCTAACGAGTTAATTCCCATTGGCATTCTTTCTGCGATAATCGTGCGATCAATCGCATGCCAATGAGTGCTGAGACAGTTGCTGACGGTGGCATGGAAAAATGGGCGGACATGACGGCTAGGGTTACGCGGGTGATGGCCAAATGATGACGGCGCGGTTACTGCCCATTATGGTAATTAATGATGCAGATCTAGGTGATCCTACGGACTGACACAAGTGTGTGGGCCGACTGAGCTGGACTGACGTGGAGACGGGTACGGATCCTACATGGCTGACACGCTGGACCGACGCCGCCCCGAACATAGTCGGTTGCAGTGCGGTCATCGCAACTGGGTGGTTATTGACACACTACCTACGAATAGAGAATATCTCCTACGCTCATCCCGGTTGCGGGAGAGTTATTCAACTACGCTACACTACGGGTGCTCTCGGGTGCGAGAGTTATTGATGAGAAATGAAAGGTACTTACTCCTAGTATGGTTTCAGGCGTGCGCCATTCACCCACCCAGGCAGAACCATACCGTCCAACTGTGCCAACCAGACGGCTCCGAAGTCGCAAATCTCAATAACGAAGTAGGGTCCCAACCAGTGCATCTGTATCTTTCCTGGGAACTTCTTGAACCGACTGTCGTATAAGAGAACTTTGTCGCCAACTTGGAAGGTTTTGTTCTTAATGTGGCGGTCGTGCCATGCTTTTTTTCCAGTCCTTCTAAATCTTCTGGTGGAATTCGGCCAAGAAGCGGGCCTCATCCAGTTCCTGTAATTCATGGAGGCGCTCCTGGAGGGAGGCCTCTTCCGAAAACTGCAAAGACGTGGCGATCAACAGGCTTGGGACAATAAACTCGGCGGGGATCACAGCCTCCCGGCCGTACACGAGCTGGAACGGTGTTTGATTGGTCAAGCGCTTCACCGTAGTCCGATAGGCCCATAATGCCACTGAAGGCGTTCGTCCCAATCATCACGCTTGGCATTGCAAATCTTAGTCAAGCCTTTCTCAAGAATCTTATTGAATGCTTCCACCGTACCATTAGCCTGCGGATGATACGGGCTACTTTTGTGATGCTGAACCATGAAGGTGTCTAGCAGGGGCTTGACCGTGGCATTAATAAATTGCATACCATGATCACAAGTTAAACTTCGCGAGCAGCCAAATCGGCAAATGATGTGCTCAAAAATGAACCGGGCGACGGTATCCGCTGTGCAGTCGCGTACCGTGGCTGCCTCAGCCCACTTGGTAAGGTAATCAATGGCAGTAATGATGTACCGGGCCTTGGAGTGTCTGGCAACTGGGGCTATGGGACCTATGAAGTCGACAACCCACTTCTCGAACGACCGCAACACATGCACTGGGTGGAGCGAAAGTTCATCCCGGTGGGAAGGTCGTCCCATCCGCTGGCAAACGTCGCATCGCTTCACATAAGCCTTACAGTCGGTATGTACTGTCGGCCACCATAGGCCAGCTTGGAGTACCTTTCTTGCAGTGGGCTTCGCACCCACATGCCCTCTCGCAACACCGCTGTGACATTCCCACATGACTGCTTCTCGTTCGTGGTTCAGGACACATCTGCGCAGAACCTCATCGAGGCCCAGTTTGTATAGCTTCCCCGCAATCAATTGGTAGTCAGCGGCACGGACGACCAAATTTCGTTTCTGGAGCGGGGTATAATCCGGAGGGCATTGCCCCGTGGTCAAATAGGTGGCAATGTCGGACAAATAATCGGGTACAGCTTCAACTTGAAAAAGGTCAGCATCCGGCAGCTGATCATCGAGGGAGCCATCGTTTTCCCCCGTCTCCAACCTGGATAAGTGATCAGGCCTGAAATTCAACCTCCCGGGCTTGACGATTACCTCGAACATGAATTCTTGAAATAGCAGAAGCCAACGGCAAATCCGTCCTTCCAGAACAGGCTTATTGACCAGGTACTTCAATGCAGAGTGGTGTAATTCTTCTCCGCATTGGACAGCTTGCGGCTGGCGAAGTATACCGGGTGGTCAACTGTCGTATCACCTGGTTGTGCCAAGACAGCCCCAAGTGCAATACTGGAAGCGTCGATATGCACATGGAACTGCTTATCCCAGTCCGGATGAACAAGAATAGGTTTCGATGCCAGCTTTTCCTTCAGGGTGTCTAGGGCCTCCCGACACTCCTCCGTCCACTGAAAGACTGCGGACTTTTTCAAAAGTCGTTCCAACGGGGCGGTGATCTTGGCATAATTGCGGATGAACCTTCTGTAGTATCCTGTGTGTTCGAGCAATGCCCGTAACGGTTTCACCGTCTCGGGGGCTTCCATGTGTATTATCACCGCAAGCTTGGCGGGGTCGACGCAGACCCCTTGCCTGCATACCACGTGTCCCAGCAGCGTGCCGAAGGGGACTCCAAAAATACATTTCTTTAAGTTCAAGGAAATTTGCAACTGGCGGCACCTATCAAAAATGATAAACAATAGGGTTGCGTGTTTCTTTAGTAAGCTGTAGACGGTCCAGTCGTCCATGTAGACTTCCAAGAACTTGTGAATGTACTCCCAGAAGGCGGCGATGACAATCCGGGAAAACACGGCCGGGGCGTTTTTCAAGCCAAAGGGCATGACGTGGTACGCGAATGACCCCCATTCAGTGGTGAATGTGGTCTTTGACTTGTCTTCTTCCGCAATACGCACCTGATGGTAGCCTGAAAAGCCATCAATGAAAGAGTAGGCTTCGTTCCCCGCAACATGGTCTAACACCTCGTCGCTAAAAGGGGTGGGAAACGGATCATGAATGCAGGCATTGTTCAGACTGCGATAGTCGACACAAACATGGATTTCTGCCTTGTCCTTCTTATTCTAAATGACTATGGGGCTCACCCATTCTACTTCTTCCACGGGAAAGATGAGACCTGTGGCCAGCATTTTGTCAATCTCCATCTTGACCTTTTCTTTGACCCGGGGGTTCAACCGATAGGGTCGATGCTTTACGAGCCTGGCATTTGGTTTCAATACAATGCGCATTTCGTCGAGGTCACCCTTGATGCCCTTCAGATCTGCCACCGACGAAGGGAACAAATCCTCATATTCCTACAACAGGCTGAATATTTCCTTAGTCGTTTCTTCGTCCCAATAATCGCCCACGGTAGCCAACTTAGGCTTTTCATCCGTACCAATGTTCAGCTTTTTGGTCTGCAGCGGCTGTAAATGGATGCCCTCGGTGGTTGGTTCTTCACTGATGTTCCGCTCGCCTTCCTTCTCTTCGAAATATAGATGCCTCAGGTCCCCCAGACCATCGTCCTCCGGATCACCGTCAACCCATTGGCAAACCAACTCTCGCACGGGCTCAGGACGGGAGGCCAACGTGCGGCCGTTGGTCTGCGGATCACAGAAAAACAGTAACACCCTGATAGCGTGTAATGCATGAGATTCCAACTTTGTTTCTCCCGTGAAAGAGAAGCACCGCACAAATTTGCTCGCGACTTCCGTCCAAGAACTAGTTCCTCGTTTCCGTTCTTCCTCCAAGTACCATGCGTGTGGGATGGTGTCTAAAGAGTGGACAAACCGATGCACCCACAGCTCTTCCAGGTATTCTATAGTCTGCCACTGTTCTTCACAGGTCCGCAAGTGGTCCTGCGGATTGGAAGTCCCAGAGTACCGCTGCTTGCTTCGAGGGCCTTCTTCTTCTTTGAACCATGCCCGCAACGACTCTGCCACACCACTCCATCGCGACAAGGTATTGCGGTGATTTTTCCACCACCAGGCTGCTGTAGACTGTAGTGCAACATCCATAAGGGGTAGTCTACGTCCTTCCGGCACCATGTCCTCAACCTTAGCAATGAAGGTATTGACAGCTTGCATATTTGACAGGATGGGGGATTCTCTAAACTCAGCCCCAATCCAACTGACACGACCAACCTGAGCACATCTCCGCGTGCTGGTCTCATACCTGCCCTGCTGCCAATCCTCCCATGTGAGTTCTGATCCTAAGTCCGAGCTCTGAACATTGCGTAAGCTAACAGAACCATCCGCGGTCAGGTTGATATAGTCTTCCTGCTTCCCTGCAGTCATCTGATAAAGATGCTCCATCATCTGAGCGTCCTCCCGGGCATCCACCGTCTCGGTATACCGCGGGCCTTGATATGGGTAGAGAGGCTGCGTGACCCGTACCTCCCCATCTTCAAAGATCATTAGCTCATTTTTGAGGTCGATGATAGCATAATTCTCAAACACCGAATCGATGCCTAACAGGGCAGGGTAAGGATCCTTGTCTCCCATAATATCGATAACTTCGAAATCAGTGTAAGTCTTCACCCCCACAATGTCGACCTCGACACCTTCAAGTCGGCCGATCGGCAAAATGCAATACTGGTTCGCCATCCTGAGTTGGATGGGCGAGTAGGCCAGTCGTGGTCTGCGAAGAGCCTCCCACGTTTTCCTTGGCAGGATGTTGACGTCGGACCCTAAATCAAGCATGGTGTCGTTGATTTGGAATCCCCCAACCTGTGTATTCAGCCGGAACTCTTTTCCCGTTCGGCGCTTATTTCGCTTAACGCGCTGCACCGATTGGGGGGCTGTGTCCACCGGTTCCTCCAATCCTGTCCTCCCCTGCAGTGCCCCTTCCAAAGTGCACTTGAGCTACTGCCGCAGCGCAGCGTTGTCAACAATCTTGAGGAACAGCTAGAGCCATTCTTCAACCTGGGTTCCCGTGGCGCTCTGCACCTCCGGTTCTCTTAGCAAGGCCACCTCGAAGCCTCCCTCTTCGCACGGCTGAGCAAATGCCTCAACTGCCTCCTGAAAATACTTCTTCCGCGCCTCAGGCTGGATCAACCGATGCGGGGATGCTGGCCTGACAACTGCTGTCGGCTCCTTCCCGCGAGCGTCCTCCCCCATTTTCTTACCGCCCCTCATCACAATGGCAACGTTCTGCATGGCTAGAGTGGCAGCCTCTCACGGCTCAGCGTTTACCAAATTTGTGCCCCTTTGTCGTGCACGTTCTTCCCACTTTTTGATGAGCTCCGGACAGTCTTCCGTCGCGTGGGTGGTCACGCGGCACTGGGAACACCAGGGCCGTCTGGGAAGGGGACATTCCCGAGCCACGTGACCCTCCTGGTCACAGTTATAACATTTCACTGGACCGTGTCCTCCCGTGCGGCCGCCTCGTCCTCGAGGTGCCTCGTTCACCCTGTAGGAGGGTCGGTCCAACCGTTCCGCGAGTGTGTCGAGAGCCCGACACTGCTCAGTGTTGTGAGTTGTGGAAGCACAAAACTCACAATACACATTGTTTGGCACATTTGAATACTTCTGCAGGATCGGGCACATCCGAGGTGGATGTCCCACCGTCCGGAAAATCTCGCAATACTCCGTGGCGGCTGGGTTGAGTTGGGAAGGAAACTCCGCATAAGGCTGTTGCGGCTGGTATACCCCCTACGGATTCAGCGCCATGCCACCCCCTGTGGGTGGCCCTCCTCGAATTGCCGCAACCGAGGGTCCCGTCCCCGCGCCACGCAACTAAGGACATTCAGTTGCGACATGGCCTTCAACCAGGCAGTGAGTGCACCAAACATTTGGCCTGGCTGGTCTGACCGGCTGTATCTCCTTGAGCTTTTCCGTCAGGCTAGCTATCTGATGCTACAGTCCCACCAAGGAGGGATCCTGCGGGGCCAGCCCTCCCCTGTATTCCTGAGGGTAGCCCGCCATGGCTTTGATCTTCATGACCTGCTCCAGAGCGTCCTGCAGATTATCAATCTTCTGCTGGGTGAGGGGGGTTCGCGTCAAGGGGAGCAGAGCCTTGATGAACCAGTCCCTCTGATGGTTTGGATCGATCGGGTAACTAAGCTTCCTGATCGCGTCCTTGAATCACCGCATTAGCTCCCATGCAGTCTCTCCTTCCTTATATTTCATTTCCCAAAGCTCGGACAGACCCTGTTGGTCCGTCTGGGGAAGCTTAAATTCCTGGACAAAATCCCGCTTCACGTCCACAATGACCAGATTTGGGTGGGCCTCAGACCACTTAATGAACCATCGCAGAGCCCTCTCTCTGAGTGTGGTTTGGAACTCTATTAACTTCCCAGCATCTGGTGTCTGTCGCGCCCTCAAGATGGCCTCGCACAGATACCAATGTTGCTCTACATCATCATTACCCTGGCCCGAGAACTCGGGATACTGGGTAAAAGACCCAGCCATGTTCACTTGCGGCGGGTTGACCGGGATAAATCCTCCGGGTCCTGGTTGCGTAACTATTCCGCTAGGAAAGACACTACTACTAGCGATGCTACTACTCACGGGTGTCACTGTCGACACTGAACTACTGTGCGCTTGCCTTAATGCTTGTAACTTAACGAAAATATTACTCAAAGGTTGATAAAGTACCAGGGGAAGGTCGGGATCTTGGCCACGCGGACTGGTGGGAGTATAGAAACCTGGAGAACTGAGTGTTGTCCGCTCTTGAAACAACTGTTGCATCACAACATACCATTCACCATCGGAACTTTCCTCGGGCTGCATACCTTCATCATCTCTGTCAGTCACCGTCTCACGTGCTCGCTTCGCTAGGCTCCCATGCACCCATCGTACTCCTATAGCGGTCCCTTCTCGTCCCTGAGCATCCACGTCCATACTTCCTACCTTCTGAGGTGCCTCCTTCCGATTCTTCCTCTCGATCTCTCGTCTCTTCAAATCTCGCATCACCCTTCTTCGCCACATATCGGCAATCTATGCCCGCCGATGTGCACGTCGCTCCCGCAACGTCCTAGCGGTCTCAGCCTCCATTCCCCACTCCCCACTTCACATTCTATGCAGCATCGGTCCCTTCAGCCCTTCCCCCGGCACCGGTGGTTTACACTTCCATACTCGTCTTGTGGAATTCTATCAACCCCTCATCCGCCATCAAAGCTTTAATCCACAGCGGAATCTCCTTAAGCAGCTTCCCTCTTAGCCCAGAACGGAAGATGGCCTCGACCTTCGAGAAGGATTGATAGCATTCGGCGGCAAACTCCACAATGTATCCTTCCAACGTGGTCTCCACCCAAAAATCCACCGCGCGGGTCAACTCGGTGTTCAACCGATGCAGAGCCACCAAATCTCCGTGCACCCACCTGCGGTTTATCTTCTGTGAGCCGTCGCGAGGCACCTTCGTCTGAAACCTCCACAACCAATTGTAGAGGTCGTCAGGGAATTTTCCCCAGAATATTTCGTACGTATCACTGGCTGAATCCGAGAAAAGGACGAGATCCTTGACCGCTGCTTCCTTTTTCTTGATCAACTCCGCTTGCTCAGTAATGAACTGGTCTAAGTGGTTATCCCACCATCGACATATCTCCCTTTCGAAGATCCGCGATACCATGATCTAGATTCCCTCATATCATGCAGGTCCCGACAACGGAACCATTTGTTGGCGAGCGATCAGGTCTCGCGGGCAAGACCCAGGTTCAGTGGTTGTGGCCAACAAAGGAATCCATTATAGTCTAGGATTACGCCGGCATTATCACCCTACTCTAGAGAGTAGAGAGTCTCACCCGAGGCATGTCACGACCACATGCAGGAGGGGAATAGACCAATGGCAAGGAACGGATCCACAACTCATTCTTATTATGGGTTAGATCACATAAATATAATCACATACGCAACATCATTCCGAGAGCATACAGACATTTGAGTAATTAAAATTTTAAAGCATTGCAACTAACACACATGCATGTGAATCACACAAATAGACAGTAACCTGTAATTGCATTAAGTCCTTGACCAACTTCCAGTTACATAGCTTTGCAATGGGCTTACAGATCTGATACATACGCCTTTTGGAACAGAGATTCTACATCAATAGACCTTAGGAACTACAGAGACCTCATCCATGCTACAGATTCCTACTGCAACATGCGTTTCTCCTTTAGTCGCGCTCTTCTCTCTTCTGCTGTGCAAAATCTCTTCGTTCATCTGGGTGACTGCTATTTATTTACCTGCTGTCGCGACTGTTAGTTCCTCTTCTGTCCTTTTGCAGCTACTTCTTACTTTTCTCTGATTATCTGTGTGTCCCACTTGCGTTCTTTTTGCTGTATCTTCTCCTTATCTGCACTTATGCATCTAGTTTCCTCCGCTATGTGCCTGTTCCGTCGCAACCTTGGTAGTTCCGCCGTTTGATGTGGTTGCGACTTGGTTGCGGCTGCCGGGTGTCCTCATTCCGCAACCCAAAATCTGGCCGTTGTTCCAAATTCAAATTCAAACCATTCAAAACAAGGTTTTTCAAAACAAGGGCCCCAACACATGAACATGGCCATCTTGCTACTAATTGTCCACAAAATAAGAAGAACAAGAAGGTTGTTGGAGCTGCAGCTGGTGAGGCCCTTGCCTCCCAATTTTAACTTGACTTCTCCTTGATTGCATGCATGGTGTCAAGTGCATTGGGATCGGTGTGCTATTTGGATAGTGGTGCTTCCTTTCACATGACGGGAGATAAGGAACTTTTCAGTGACTTGGAGGAGAAAGATATCCAAACGCATATAGAGATGGGCGACGATGGACAGTACAGTGCTACCAGGATTGGTACCATTACCTTTTAGAGGGAGTTTGGTAAACCATTTCAATTGAAATATTTTATGCATGTTCCAGGTCTGAAGAAAAAGTTGATCTCAGTCGCAATGTTGGAGGACAGAGGCTATGACATTGTTTTTAGCGATGGAAAATCTTTCCTACGACATAAAACAACGGGTCAAGCGGAGAGGATAGGGATTCGAGTTAAGAATATATACAAGCTAGAGGTAGATGGCTACACTGCAATGATGGGCAAGACGGAAAAAGTGGTGAGCTAGGATGAGGGCGAATTATGGCATAGGCGATTGGGACATCTTCATCATGGAGCCTTGAAAGTCATGCAACAAATATCTACTATACTTCCAATGGGAACACTTGCTCAGTTAGATCAGTGCAATGGTTTCACCATCGGAAATTATGTAAAGTCCACCTTTCATGAGAAGGATAACCATGCTTCAGGGATCCTTGAGAGAGTTCACACAGATGTGTGTGGACCGTTCTCGGTTGCTTCGAAAGAAAAATATAAGTACTATGTTATTTTTGTTAATGAATTTTCTTGTAAATGTTGGATCTTCTTCATGCAGAAGAAGGATTAAAAATTCTCAAAGTTTTGTGAGTTTAAGGCATTGGTGGAGAAAGAGTCGGGGAAGCAAGTGAAGGCTCTTAGGAGAGATAATGGTGGAGAATACATCTATAACTAATTCAAGAACTTCTACAACAAAGAAGGAATTCAAAGAGAACTCATAATGCCTCATAACCCACAACAAAATGGGGTCGCGGAGAGGAAGAACAGAATGATCATGGGTGTAGCACGAGAAATGTTGCATGATTAGGGCCTACCAATGCATTTGTGGGCAGAAGCATGCAACTCTGCGGTTTATGTGCAAAATTTTTGTACTCAGAGAGTACTTGGCATGAGTACACCTGAAGAAGCTTTCACTAGTAAGAAACCAGATGTTTCACACTTTAAGATTTTCGGCTCATATGTTTATGTGCATGTGACCAAGGATGCCAGGAAGAAGTTGGAGCTGACTGTCGAAGTCGGGATTTTTGTGGGGTACATAAAAACACCCCATAATTATCGTGTGTATTTTCCAAACAGTTGAATGACTATGGTGCGATGAGATATAAAATTCGATGAGGGGAAAGCCATGTGGTTGTCGCTTGAGAGGGAGCTAGACTTGCATGCAGAGGAGGAATTGTTGGACCCCAAAGATGAGTCTCTAGATGTGGATCATCCATAGGAGAAGGTTTATGGAGTGGAAGAGTCCACTCAAGCAAAGCCAACTATCAGAACTGGCAGAAGGTGTACCACATAAGCTGATAGGTTGAGACTTGATGTTGCATAGAATGTAGGAGTCCCTACTTCACAGCGTAGAAAAAGACAGTCTCTTGACCAATTTACTGGATACATGGCTCTCATGAGCAAATTTATTGTGACTGAACCATGTTCCTTTCAGGAAGCAGTGCATGAGCCCACATGGGTAGATGCAATGGTGGAGAAGTATGACTCCATTGTCAAAAACAGTGCTTGGGAAATTGTTCCAAGGCCGATTGATAAATCAGTGTGTTATAGCATCATTTATTACCATTATATACTTGATGACTTATGCATTGGCCTTGGGCATCCCTTCCATTCAAACTTGGTCATATTTCTCTAAAAAACAATTTCTCAAACCCCATATGTGGCTATGCCCAGACTTTTCCATGTATTCCTATGAGTCCATACATAGAGAACCACGTATGCTATTTAAAATATTAAAAAATATATAATTTCTCTAATTTTGAGGAGGGGTTTACAGTTGTTCTTATAACTTAACAACCCTAGCCCGTGGCCTAAATGTTCCCCAACTGAAAAAACTAATTTGTGGGATTATAAAAACACCTCAAAGGAATGGCCTAAAGGAGGAGAGAGAATTATAGATATTGTACCCTGTTATAGCCCTATACAAGTCTAATATTGCCCCTGTGCCTCCTGCACTTCCCAGATTTTTAGGAAACACTTGTTTCCTTGAGATGTTCACTCATCGTATGTGACATCCATTGTGCACTATTCTTGGAATAATTTTTGCAAGGCTAGGGCTGAACGGATCCAGAGGATGGTATGCTCAAGGTCGTGGCAGATTTTAGGTGATCTCTCCACATTTGTTTACTATACATGTTATCAATGAAAAGAATTGCAACCTTGTTCATGATTTTCACATGTCATTTATCTCTTATACATGCTTAATGATCTTAAATAGTTCATTTATTGTTATTTTTATGATATTATGTATGATTTTCGCTAACATCTAGAACTTATATATGCTATACAACGAGGTTTTTGTGCCTGTTCTTTGTTGGTTTGTAGGTTCTGGAGCACAAGGTGTTGCAAGGGGTTTGAACCTCGTGGGATCTACTACAACCGAAGGATAAACAGGTAAAGTCTGCAACCCTTAGTTTCTAGTTTAAAGCATAGGATTTGGTTAATTGAGTCCTTCTTGTGATGACATGCCCCTGATCTGTGAAGGTTTATCAACCCGAGGACTTAGGGTAACATTCCCACAACAGAATTGGAGACTCCGCTGGGGATTACATCTGTGTAATTCTTAGTTCGAGTTGTTTTATCTCTCTTGTAGGTTCCCTGATAGGTTTATCACTTTTTACAGTCTAGTAAGTCTTTTTTCAATCAGAAAAAAGACCTAGTCTCTTGATCAGGCTTGACTTTTTCTTTTTTCTTTATTTTTGTTTCCATACGCAACTTAGTCTCTACATAGTCACGTATACGTCCTGTATCTTCCAAAAGAACCTGCATATATGCGAGTTTCTTTGGTTACAGTCACGTATACACGCTTGTTGCATACTGCAAAACCGCGTATGCCTAGGAAAATTTGAAAATTTCAGTTTTAAACCTTTGTTGTCTTTTATGTCTACGGTGAACCATTCCTGTGGTGTCTTTAAGGTGTCTGGACTATGTTTATTTTGGTTTCATATCCATTTCTCTCTCGTTCTTCTGAAAACCTAGCCATTTGGTAAGTTTCCTATTTTGTGTGATTGCAATTCCGGCAGTAGCACCAAGATCTCTCCCTAGAGTTATTGGCTATTCTGAACATTCATAACAGTGAGCCTCGACTTGTTTACTCTTCTTGGTCTTTATGCATTTCTTCGATTTTGGTTTTTTCCCTTTTGGACTATATTGGTTTTCTTGATTTATTGGAATAGCTTTGTAGCAAATCTTGAAGAATCCCTTTTTGGTTTTTTGAGTTGTTGTTCGCTGAAAGATTGTGCTGCTGTACTAAATCATTTGTTTGAGTTTTGTGCTTCTTCTTGCTTGGTTGGGTCGTGCTACGAAAGTAGCATAGTTGGCTTGAGCACTTTGGAGCCTTGTTGAGACTCATTTTTCTTGATTCCGGTTATCGGGTAGTTTTATGCTTGTCTTCTTGAAATATTTTTCCTTTCATTATAAGTGAATAGCCCAAAAAACATTTCTTGTTTTCTGTTTCTTTTGCTTTGAGTTCATTTTTATGGTTTCCTCATATTTCTTGAAGCTTTTTGTTGGTTTCTAGTCTTTGGTTCTTGACTTGGTTTTGAAGGAAGTGTTTTCTTGATTTCTTTCTTTTTCATCAACTACGTTTTGGCATTTTTATGCATAGGAGTTATGTTTGGAACTAGCCTTGTTTTTCTGTCAAAAGTGATTGAACCATTTTCATTCTAGAGACTCTTTTTGCTTCTTCATTGTTAGCATCTTAGAACTTGCATGTCATTGGTAGTTTGCATTAAGTGCATTGAATAATTTTAGTCTTTTTCATAGTTTTCATGATTGTGTGAAGTGTGAGTAATTGAAAATAAAAACAAATATTTTTCTTACTTAGTTTTGTAGAACCCATATAGAGATCTATTTTCATCGAAATGAAATCATTGCATTTGCATGTAGTAAGGTTTTCATTGATTTCTTTTGCATCGAAAAACACCATCAGTTTCACTTCCATATACCTTTGACTTAAGTAACAGCCAATTTAAAAATCAAGCGCTATAATTAAAAGAAACTATAAGTTTTTGTATCATTGTCATTAATCATACACCAACTAGCTAGGTTGTAGGGCCTTGGAATAGGTGAGTGGAGAGTTAACTCTCCAAGGCCACTCAAACTATTAAACATATAAAGTATATTAAAGAGGGAAATCAAACTCCGTTAAGTGGATCGGAAAAGCTCTCCTTCAGAGAGTCAAGCACGAGGGATAGTGCAGCCAGAGAAGAGAGATACCCCCTCTCCTATTTTCTAAATCTTGACCTAAGACCGTTCTGCCCGACTGCCGATACGGATTGGTGCCCTTAGTTTCCTCTCCTAGTGACCACACAGGTGACTGCAGGGGGGAATACCCGTGGTACCTGAGACAGACGTTGCATCACTTCCATCAGTACTTCTGAAGGGTGCCCTTGCGAAGCTTGGGAACTTGCACCAGCAAAGGCTATTGTTAGGAGGTCATTGTAACTATTTATGTTACCTTCGCTAGTAGGACTGGGGCGTAATTACCCAAGAATATTTCGGGAAGGTCCTATTATTTCGCTTTCTTGTATTTTGGTGTCCGGTCCTCATCACCCAGAGCGGAAATACCTGAGATTTGCTTGTCTAGCTATATCTTAGGAACTTTTTAGAGTGTGCTCTTTGCTCCTAGATGGCTTAGCTTCTTATATTTTTTTATTCTAAAATTAATCTCTTAAAGTGGTTGCCTGATCGCATCGTCGATCGATGAGGCTTCGCGAGATTTCTCCAACAAGTGCCGAGCCTTCTTCAATAAGGCATAGGAGTAATTCAGAGGGTGATTTTCACTCGGTGGTTTTGAACGCAGCGGAGAGTGATCCTCCATCTCGACTTGTTGTTTCTGTGGGTGGTTCTAGTGTTACTGTCAGTTTAGACAGGAGTGCTCCACTCATCTCTATATTTTTATTTCCAGCAGAAGAAGTTGAAGTAGAGGAAGTTCCTCAACCTAATGAGTCTCTTCCATCTCCTCTTCCTACGAGCTTTCCTGAGGTTATTTTGTACATTAGGCCTGAGTCTCAAAGACCAGCTAATCCTTTTTCATCATATCCTTTTCCTTCGATGGCCATGACTAGGAACACAATTTCGGCTATGAGCGCTGCAAGTGTTCATACTTCTCTTTCAGTTGAAGGAGGAGGAACTATTTCCATATCGAAAATCACTTCTAGTGTTGTTTTTCTTGTCTTTGCTTCCATTCCATCTTCGAGTGGAAACACCCAGGCACATGCTTCTCAATCTGGTCCCTTTTCTTACGGAATGCCCCTAGTGGAATTCCTTCTTTCTTCTTTTTTGCTGCTTCAGCTATCTCCACACCCATACCTTCTATGGCTAGTGGATCAGCTTCATTTCAAGGGTTCCCCTTTGGAAGTGGGCATATCCCTCATTCAAACCCTTCCTTAGGATCCATGCCCTTCACCTCTCAGAATCAAGGTTTTAATCCTTTTTTTGGAGGTCAAGGCTCTATTATTTTTTCGGGATGGAACCCTGCTTTTACAACATTGGGAACAGGGAGTCAGTTTTTCGTTGGTCAGAAAGGGAATGTTCCTTTCCCTTCATCGGGTACTTCTCAGGCTTTTTCTCCATTTTCAAATTCTTGGAATCCTTACCAAGGGGTTTCTTCTTCATTCAATACCTCAGTTAGAAGGGATGTTCTTGTATATAGTAAATCTATGATGGGAGGGGGTCCTTCTCTGAATGTTGGGTTGCAAGGATTTTATTATGGCCCAAAATTTTCTACGAACAACATCTGGCAACCTGGTGCCTTAAAAAATCTAGGTTATTCTTTTCAGCATGTGGGGAATCCTTCCTACGGGGGATGGAATTCCCAGGCTCCTCCACACTTACCATTTCTGGTAACCTTAAGCTTTCCAGACCTATCGAAATTGACTAACGATCCTATTCAATATAGTCTAGGTTGGCCTCTGGTCCCCACAAAAATCCCCTTAGATATTTCAAAGTTTTAAGGGAAGAGTGGTGAGGATCCGGCAGATCATGTCACCACTTTCCGTTTAAGGTGTTCGTCAAACTCCCTTTTCAATGATTTGATTAGGTTAAGATTATTCCAACGAACCATAACTAGAAATGTAGCCAAATGGTACATTGAGCTGACTGGGGTTAGTTTTTCTACTTTTGGAGAGTTAGCTACCATGTTCTTAAACCATTTTCAGTTACTTGTCCATTATGACGTCGGGACTGACCTCCTGGCCAATTTTTAGTTGGACAAGGCAACTCACATTTTTTATCATATTCAAGAAAGGTGAAGAAGGAAGAGGCTTATCAAAGCCCAAATCCCAAATGAATTCCTTCTTGAATGGTTTTTTAAATATTTACAACCAGAAATTTCAAAGGATGTATCCCTTTCAGGAGTATTTTCCGAAGAGTAAGCTATTTTTAGGGCTCATCAGCTAGAACTGATTTATTCTCCATCTGGAGTCCTTAATAAAAAATTTCCAGATGCTCCTCAATCCAAGCTAGATTTAGCCAAAACTAAACCCGGTCCTCATGGTGACAGGCTTGTTTGGTCTCAATCTAGTCTCCTAAACTGAGCTCATTTAATTGTCAACCAGGGTTGGTAAACTGCTGAAGTGAAGTGTACTGTATGTACCTAGGTGCTTGTTTCCTAATGCGTTGTGTGTAGTGTTTTGTGATGTTTTTGGTATTTTGTGATGATTTATGATGTTTTTGGTCTTTTGGTGGTTTTATGTTCACAAGGAAAATGCCTAGAAAGCTAATGGAAAGGAGCTGGTGATTAAAAACAGAGTTAAGCCTAATTGATGGGTGACAAATGACAAATGCAATTGGAAACACTGAAGCAGAATCAAATCTAAACTATGGCTAAGTAAAAGCAAAGCTTGATAATTACTTTTAAGCAAATGATTCAAAACACAAACTAAACTTAAGAAATGATCACTAAGTATGCAAATACTCTAACTACATGGTTAAACAACTAATCTTACAATGATGCAACATTTTGTCCTTGATTAGAGATTTGAAACAGATTTGGAGGAAAAACATTGATACCATCCTAAGATCTTCTATTCTAGGACTAGTTCCTAACTCTATTCTGCAATTTAATTGAATGTCACAAGACCTTACTCAAGAGTTATTGATTTCTTTTCAAAGTAATCTTTTGAGGGAGGACTATGTTTATGAAATGATAAGGAAATTGCAGAGGTACTTCAGGCCTTAAAATGATATTGTCTTCTGTTCAGATGGTGATGAATCAATTATGGATTTTAGAACAAGAAGATGTTTGTAAATAATGAAGGCTGTTTTGTTAATCTTAACAACTAAAGTAATCTAATGTGCAGTGAATGACAATCTGAATATGGAGTGCAGTGCAATGAGTTAATCTAAGAATGAACTTAAGATGCCATTAATCTAAAACAATGTTGAACTACAAGTCATCATCAAACTCAAAACAAAGTAACTGAACATGAGTTAAGTGAAATTAAACTCCGGAGCATCCTAACTATGCTATCATGCATTATTCTATGGAATTATACAGTCTGTTTGTCCATCATTATTGATATTTTGGAAGAGCTCCTTCTTTTGGAAGAGATTTTAGAACAATTCTGACTGTGTAATTGAGTGCAAATGCAAGCAAAAAGACTGAAAGCAATGAAAAACTAAGATATCATAGCCATCTCCTACTCGTCATTATGATATTTTGGGCAAGCGTTTAAGAGCAAGAACAGCGATGATACTTAGTACAAACACACAACTAAAACATTCATTATCACGGTTATGCCTTGGACTCCTTAAGAATTTATTGGAAGAATTTCTTCTTGTGGAAGAGTGATTAGAACAAGTGTAACTGTGATAGTGAACAACAAAAATTACAACTAAATCCTACAATACTATAGCCATTTCCCATTCATCATTATAATCTTTTGGAAGAGCTTCTTCTTGTGGAAGAGTTAGAATGAGTATAACTACAGTAGCTAATTAAAAACAACTACAAATTCAACTTCTACTCCTACAATACTATAGTCATTCCCCATTCATCATTATAATCTGTTGGAAGAGCTTCTTCTTGTGGAAGAGTTAGAATGAGTATAACTACAGTAGCTAATTAAAACAACTACTAATTCAACTTCAAAAAAACGTAAAGGCAGCTAGAATACTTATCTAATTTACGCAAATAAATCCGTGCAAGAGGCAGGGGCCCTCTACCACCTGATGGAATTCAACTCCAAATTAAATCAACGCTTTCAAAACAACACTGTCTGCTTCATTAAAGATGAAATAACTTGAACATAGCACTCTGCGTCTTCAGAAATGTAGCACAAAATCTAAGCAAAATCTAGAACAAAATCTAGCATAAAATCTAGCCTAGCTCTCGGTTTCCCAAGTGTTTATATAACAAATGTAAATAACAAGACTTGCAACAATCTTAGGAACACTGTCTTTCCTTATCGGAATCACATTAGGACTCTTGAAGTGGCTGCGTGAAAAGGGAAAAGACATCTGGACTGAGACAGTCCTAATAGAAGTCTTCCTTCCTAAATGTGTTCCCACGTTCAAAACCATACCCAGAATTCGTTTCTTCCTCCATGATGAGCAACGAACCATGTAGACATGACGTGGATTATGCCCATATGCGGTTTTTCTTGAGAGGCCACTTGGAACATACTCAAACGTGAAGACAGCTGCAGAATCGCCGGTTAGCTACGGAATGTCTGCATTCTGCAGCTAGTTCCGGTCAAAATGCTTTACAATGGAAAAAATTACAAAACTTAGCAAGTCAGTCATGTAAATCATTCTAAAAGTAATTTTAACTAAATTCATTGATCAATTGGGTCTAGGATAGAAATGGAAAAAGGAAAATGAGGTAAAGTGAGATGAAAGAAAGCACAATTTTGAGGCTCAACAAGGCTTATCAGTTTGATCGACAGTGGTACAGTTAACCTGCTAAATCAATTACAACATTTGTCTATACAATCTGCTCCTTCTTGTCAGGTTGTGCCTTCAGTTTCAAATCCTTCTCAACCCTTGGCAATTAATGTTGTTCAAACTTCTAACCCAAAAGGAAATAAACAATCCGATGGGAAGAAGAAGGGATGGAATAACAATAAAAAGGAAAAGGATGGGAAGGGGAATGCGAACAAATGCAACGATCACGTTGGAGAGGGTAAGAAGGATTATAAAAAGAAAGTTAAGTTTCCATGAAAGTTGTGCACTGGATACCATCTTACGCACCTCTGCCCTAAAATTCAAGATGTGCAGCACTTGTTAGCTCAACAGGGTTCTTCTAGTTCCCAAGCTGTGCTGACAAACCTTTTTCCCTAAGGGCAACAATTACTTGCTAGCGTGAATGAAAATATTGGAGCTCCCTCTGAGGGCAGCCAAGAAGGGGAAAATACATCAAACATATACATGATGAGTGCTCATGCAGATATCGCTACGAGATCTCGTGATTATGGCGAATCTGAGTCTTTGAAAGCTAAGGGTGCTCCTAATAGTGCTGAGATTCTCCATATAGAGAGGCCTGCAGTTGAGCCTATACCTCGGATGCCGAAAGGGTCTACAAAGCATACGACGATCAATCCTAATGCCAAGGCTTCCCAGAACTACTCGATTGTAGAAGATCTAGCTCAAAGTCCTTGTGCCATGTCTGCATTAGAGGTACTCCAGCTGTGTCCTGCACAATGGAGTGCATTGCTCACTTCCATTGGGGCTGTTGATCCGAAGAATTATCTGATGATCACATTTGACATGTCGACTTTAAAAAAGAAACTTCCTCATCCTATGCCTTTCCATATCAGGTCAACATATCGGAAAATCAATATTTTACGAATAGTTGTTGATGAGGGCGCTTCCATGTGTGTAATGTCTCTTGCATGTTGGAAGGCCTATGGATCTCCCTCAGTTGTCCCTTCAGCCACTCTTCTGACTGTGTTTCATGGTCATTCTCATAGGCCGCATGGTATTTTTCTAGCTTTACCCATCTCTGTTGAGGGTAAAACTGTCAATATCGAAGTTGAGATAGTCGATGCAAGCTTAGACTATAACCTTCTATTGGGGCGAAACTGGATCTATGAGATGGATGCTATTGCATCCTCATTATTTCGTATTATATGTTTCCCTCACGAAGGGAGAATTGTCACAGTTGATCAACTGGATTGTTCTCCTGTAGATCCGAATGCATCTTCTGACTCAACCGTTCCTTTGCTGAAGGATGCCAAGCAACTTGTTGAGAATCTGGGGGTTGGAATGTATATATCCCTGATGGGTACTTTTGATCTTTCACCTCCTTCAGTTCATGTCAATGCTATTTCATCCTCTAGGGTTCCTAGTCGGAGAGAGTTCTTCAGAACTCATTATTTTTCGAACCCTTGGACCTTGCCTTTTCCTACCTCCACATTAGAAGAAGGTAAAGTGGGTGGAATGGAATTTCCTATGTCTATAGCTGAGATTTCTTATAGATCTATTGTTGATTCTGCAAATTCCATTCCAGTTTCTCCTTCACCGGAGGAATTGGCTGGAGATTTGGCTCTGGATTGGACTCTCAGTTCATCTTCTGCTCAGGATTGCCTTGATACCACTCTTCCATCTGAAGAGACCATCCTCGAAGCAATGAATGGTGTAGAGAGATTGTGGGATGATTTGCATCATCGATCTTATTTTATACCATACTTGCGAGAAGTGGAATCAAGTTTTCCTAGCCTTTAATATTCTGGTCCTGTTCACCCTGTCCTGAACCCTTTAGCACCAGCACAGGTATTCGCTGAAGGGAACATGGCTATTATTTCTGATACTACCCCGATGAACATCTCTAGAGATCCCAACATTATAGAGAATGTCTTCATTGGAGCTAAGTGTTCCCCTGAAGAAATTCACACTTACACTAATATCTTTCGAGAATTTTGGGATGTGTTTGCTTGGTCTTATGAGGAAATTCTTAGTATAGATTCATCTATTTTCCAGCATGAGATAAAGACATACAAGAATGCTAAGCCTATCAAACAGAAGCTTTGTCTGGTCAACCCTAGGAAGGCAGCAGCTATCAAAGCTGAGGTGGAGAAGCTGCTTAAGGCAGGTTTCATTTACCCTAGTCCATTAACTGAGTGGGTTTCAAATCCAGTTCCTGCGGACAAGAAACAAGGAACGATCCGAGTTTGCATCGATTTCAGAGACCTAAATAAGGCATGTCCTAAAGATAATTACCCCACACCATTTATAGATCAGATCATAAATGAGTGTGTGGGGAATTAGATTTTCTCCTTCATGGACGATTTCTCGAGATATAATCAAATCACTATCCGTCCTGAAGATCAGAATTAGACCGCATTTATTTATCCCTGGGTACCTTTTCTTACAAGAATATGCCTTTTTGCCTTAAAAATGCTAGAACTACCTTTCAACGGGCCATATCTTACGCCTTCCACGACATCAAACATGTTATTGAGGAATATTTGAATGATTTAGCTTCTCGTTCTCGCAAGAGAATTGATCATCCTTCTCACCTCCGTCAATTTTTTGAACGATGTTGGTATTACAAAATTCTTTTAAACCTAATAAGTGTGTTTTCGCTGTCACATCCAGTCGGTTTTTTGGATTCATCGTATCTACGAAAGGGATTCAGGTAGATCCCTTCAAGGTTGAGGCAATACTTCAATTCCCTCCCCCGTCTTCAATTCTCAACTTCAAAGTCTACAAAGAAAAGATAATTTCCTACGAAGATTCATCGTAAATTATGCCGAGATTACAAAGGGATTTATGAGGTTATTAAAGAAAGGAGTTCCATTCTTTTGGGATTACTTTTCTCAACACTTATTCGATGCTTTGAAAAAATCATTGACCTCTGCTACTTTATTGATTCCACCCGATTATAGCAAGGATTTCCTCTTGTATCTCGCTGGAGCAAAATATACCATTGGTATGGTTCTGGTTCAGGAAGATGATGCTCTTTGCGAGCATGTTATAGACTACCTTAGTTGAGGCTTGCTAGGTCCTGAACTACGGTATTCTCCAATAGAGAAACTTGCTTTAGCAGTTGTTCATGTTGTTCAGTGGCTCAAAAATTACATTCTCCTTCGCAAAACATATGTTTTGGCAGCAGTCAATCCATTTCAATTTTTTCACAGTAGGCAAGTGATTAGGGCCAAATACAATTGATGGATTGTTATTTTGCAGGAATTTGATCTTGAATTTTTGCCTGCCAAGTCCATGAAATCATTAGTATTTGCGGAGTTGATTTCTGAGTTGCCCTGTGGAGAAGAGATTGTTTATGAAGAATCATTTCCTGATGAACATATTTTTCTCATTTCTTCACAGGATCCTTGGTATGGGGATCTCATAGTTTATCTCCAGACTGGGAAGTTTCTCTTAGATTTTTCGAAAGATGAGCACCAAAAGTTAGGTCACTTAGCCAAAAGTTATTTGATTATTGGTGACACTTTATATCATTGCGAGGTCGATTCGATCCTTAGATGCTGCTTAACTCTCTAAGAAGCTAAGGTTGTGCTGAATGATTGCCACAGTGGAACTTGTGGTGGTCATTTATCTCGGCTTGCTACAGCCCAAAAAAGCTTACGCGTGGGATAATTTTAACCTTTGATTTTCAAAGATTGTATTGAATCGGTCAAAAGGTGTCATCCATGTCAGGTTTATACTCGAAATATATGCGCTCATCCAGCTCCGCTCTTTCCTGTCATCACTGTCGGTCCCTTCATAAAGTGGGGTATTGATTATACTACTTGTAACCCACCTTCAGCTAAAGGTCACAAGTACATTATTGTAGTTGTAGACTACTTCACGAAGTGGGTTGAGGCTATGCCTACTTTTGGGAATGACGGTGACACAACAACCCTGTTCCTCTTCAATCAAGTCATTTCTTGATTTGGTATCCCCAAAGAGATTGTCACTAACCATGGCAGTCATTTTCAAAACAACATGATGGTTGAATTGGCTCTAAAATTAGGTTTTCAACAGGAGCATTCATCTCCTTATTATCTTCAAGCCAATGGGCAAGTTGAATCTATTAACAAACCCTTAAAGACAATTCTTCAACGGAAAATTGATAAAAGCCAGATCCAATTGGCATATCATGTCGTATCCTGCACTTTGGGCATACCAAATGTCAGTAAAAACTACAACCGGTTTTATTCTGTTTCAAATGGCTTATGGGTTGGAATCTATATGACTTATTGAATGTGAAATTCCCTCCCTTAAGTTAGTTGTTGAGCTTCTTCCTGACACTTCTAGTCTTGAAGAATGCCTTATCCATCTAGAACATCTTGATGAGCAGTGCCGAGATGCAAATATGATGAATGAGGCGCATAAGAAACATTTGAAGGTTCAATATCATAAGGTGGTCAAACCTAAGGTTTCCTCTGAAGGTGACCTTGTCTTGTCTTATGCCCAAGAGAAGGATGCCTTGGGGGCAGGCAAGTTCAAATCTATGTGGTATGGCCCCTTTATTGTCAAAAAGGTCTTCAAGAAAGGAGCCTATGCCTTGTTTTACTTTGATGGGAACGAGTTGGCGGAGCCCAGAAATGGGCTCTATTTGAAGAAGTATTATGCTTAGGCTTAGGCCTAGCACTTGCTTTGTTGTATATATTGTATTTTTGTACATATCTTTGTTCTGATTTTTGGTGTGGTTTTGATGAATTTGATCTGCTTTGGCAGGTAATATTGGATGAAATGAGTCACTTTTGCTTTGCAGATGGTGCTAGTAGACATATCCAGAACTTCGCTTCCGTCGCTTGGGTAATCCATTATCCATCTGGTCAGTTATTAGTTTCAAGAGGTGTCTGCATTGGTCTTGATTCGAACAATGTGGTAGAATACACTGCAATGGTCAACCTACTCTCGGAGGAAATATCTTTGGGTGTTGATTCATTAGTAGTTTACTTGTATTCACAGTTGGTGGTTTCGCAGTTGAACAACACCTATCATGTCAGAGACCCATTTTTGCATCGATTTTTTTTTAGGGTACAATTGTTACAACGGTCATTTCAATTTATTATGTTCATTCATATTCCTCTATCTATTAATTGGTTGGTAGACTCATTAGCTAATCAAGCACTTTATTGGCATATTAATCATTCAATACTTTAAAAAATATCAAAAACATCATTCACTATTGTACATTTGATACATCACGTAGAATTGTTATATATATATATATATATATGAGAGTGTTCAAAAATATACAAAATCTGGACCATCATCTCCTACAAAATTGGGGCTTATGCCAGATCATGTCTATCATCAAAAAATATTACAGTCATCCGATCAAATCTATAATCTACTCCTGAGGTCCCTTCCCAACATTTGTGTTCCTATAGAACACAATGGTAGTCACTACACGGTGGAATAACTGCACCCAGTCTCATGGTACTCCTACCACCCACCTCTAGATAGCCTCCGGTAGGTCCTCTATAGCAGCCATAGGCACTTGGTGAGTCAAACTCTCCAAGTTTTTCTATACTACATGGAGGGTCCTTCCAGGGTCTTCAACATCCACCTCACCTCTGCGGTGCTTGTGCCTTGGGTACCCCTATGGCCTAACTGGTCTTATGTCTGCATCATGATCATTAAAAATTTGTAAGTCATGTTTTCAAATCAAAAACATTTTTTCATTTTCCATATAATTTGAAAAAATCATATAATAAAAAATCAAAAAATGCAATCTTACCAATTGTGCCCCATGCTGCTCCGGGTGGAAGGACCAGGTCAGGATCTTCTTTAAATTCCATCCCAACATAGGGATAATCCTCCACTGCAATGACTTGCTCTTCCCACCATTAGAAGAACTCATTATCCCAGGTGGTTTGGAGAACCTCATTTCCCCCCAATCTCTTCATTATATCTGCCCATCGGGCTATTCTTGGATCTCTTGGGCTGCTTATCGTAGAGATGACCTTGGGCCGAAGCCCTGGGACCCTCTCGAAGAAGAATGTTAGCAAGATTGTACCGTATCCAAAGTGTTTAGTCTTTTCCTTCCGGATTTAAGTCAATTATTTTTTCAGAATGCTTAGCAAGGCTGTGCACGAATCAAAAATATGAATCAAGCATTCCACTGCTATACTCATGTGTGTACGTGAAGCCTGATGTAGAGAAGTTGATCTTGCTACTCTACTAATGGTAAAGAGAAGGAACTTCATGTACAATTCCTTCATATCTCTGATGGGAATCTAAGTTCCCACCTTCTTTGCATCATCCACACAGTATACTTGGATATAATACTCCACGATAAGCCCCCCCACAGGCTTTTCGTGAAAATATACTGGGTCTCCCCTTCGAGAAAGTCTAGTAATGAAGTATATGTCTTCCACTTCTATTGGTAGTGGCATCTGATCAATTATGAAACAATATTCTTCTGATTCCCAATGATCAACCAACATTTGAAGCAAATGAACATTGCTTTTCATATTTTACATTTTGAAAAATTTGAGCAAACCACAATTCCGAAGAATATCTAAGGAATTTTGGTCCTCCATCACTTCATTATCAATTTCACTATGCTCACACTCTCTCCAACTGATCGACATCCTAGGAAAAAGAATCAATTGACTGATTAGATACAAGTTTTTGATTTTTCTCTGCGCATACGCAACCTCGCTTGTACACAGTCGTGTATCATACGCAGGTTCCTCCACATGAACCCGTGTATGCGCAAAAGGTTTCAATAAAAATCTCTTTCCTGCAGTCAAAAAGCCAAAATTTTGCTTAAAACAAGAATGAAATTGATGACTAGGATGAGTCTAAGTCTTACCTGACCGATTTGACGTGATTTGGTGGCTGGTTGCTCCGTATTTGAGAAGAGGATTTTTTTCCCCAAAGCTCTTTCTCCACTTCTGCAATGTAAAAATGATCAAAATGTGAGTCACATTGTTTATTTATGCCCAAAATTTGAAAATTTTTCACAAATTTCGTTTGTGCTTATTTTTTGAATTTGATTAAGGTTGTTTAACCATTTGGCTTGTAAGTGTTGGGAAAAATATTTTTCAGGTACATTCTACTGAGTTCGAGATATTCCTAGATTTCCTTTGGATCCATGACCACTGACCTGTCATGGCAGGTATTTGATTTCGAACTGGCATATAGGTTAGGGAATTCACTTTCCATTGAATTTTTCCATACTAGCCTCCATTCTGATCACTTGCCATAGGGTCGATCCCATCATGTCATGAGTACTTCACCCATTTCATTCACTGATTTTTTAATCATGACTTGGTGGTAGAGCCATCCTTTAAATGGGATTCCTAGTTAGTTCCTCGCTAGCATTTGTCGCCCATGCTGCAATTTATGTAGGCTCGGGAGTCCTCTTTAGTCTTGCCATGGCTTATGCATTGAAGCTTCATTCTTCTTCTTCTTCACTATCTTTATTTTGGCTATTTACCCTAGAGGCTCCCATATGTTGTCGAGTTGTATTATTGCATTGCATATTGACTACTTGTTTATCTTGGCCTTTAGCCGGCTTCATTTGGACTCATGTTTAAGCCCCCTTCTAACCATGTCTTCATGTACAAGTTAACCATGCAATCACTTATCCTTCTACGACTTGACACCTTTATCCATGGATGGAACATTCCTTTGAGTGTCACTTACCAGTTTTCACCACCTTGCATTGAACATAGGATTGTTCCTATCCCAGGAACTAGTGCATCTGTTTTTCGACACTCGTTCTATCCATTGTACTATAGGAATTATTTTATTCTTTTTTAGGCTTTGAAATATGAAAAAAGTCAAAAAAAATAAATATTTGAAAAAAAGAGCGGGAACGAGATATTACTTCCATACTTGATAGCAGCTACAGTGTCAGTTGTGTTGCCCTTGAACAAAGCACAAAAAAGTTAAGTCTTTTCTCCATTTGGGATGGTTTTAGTTTTTGACTTAGGAGAAGCCATAACCTTGTTTTTGAGTCATTACTCCCTGGGTTGGTTATCTCTTCCAATCATATGCATGAAAAACTTATACAAAGTTATCATTTTCTGCCATAGTCAACATGAGTCGTGCTTTTGTTCAAGGGAAGTTAACATGAATCAACCTTTCTGCAATGTCTCTTGACTCATTTTTCAGTTGGCCTTCCCAATCTTGTCAGTATCTTGTTCTATCACATCAGATATTTGGTCCTTTACTCGTGCTGGTTTGAGAAGGTCTCCACTGACTTCTTGCTGGTGGGTTTGTCTCTTATCGACTTTGACATATTGCTCTGAGGGTAAACCTAGAGCCGCACCCTGGCCCTATTTACATCATTGATAGGTGACCTTGTGCTCATTATTTGATCAACACCATGGGTCTTTGACTAAGTGGTTTCCCTTGAGTTAAAATTCAACTTACATTAGCACATCTGGGATTCATGCAGTACCTTGATTTCCATTTGACCCTATCGGTGGATATATTTCCTCTTTTTCAGCTTTCATTATTGGCTGGTTCAGAGGGTTTCTGTCGTGTGCTAGCTTCATATTGTGCATGCCGGAAACGTACTTCGGGTTGGTTACTTCACTTTACTTCGTCTGATTCCTTCCAAATCTTGGCCTGCAGGTTACACTACTTCTTTTTTTTAGATGTGGAATGCCTTAATGCCTTCCTTCCAGCATATATTTTCCCATCAACTCTGACTCATTGATCTGGGAATAAGGTCTAGAGTCCTTTTGGCAGTAATTTAGGGTTTGCAGTCATTAGTGGTGTTGGAATAGGGTCCTCCAAAGGCTGCGAATTGGGACAGTTTTGAGTATTTTTGTATATTTTTGGCATATTTTAGTCTAGCGCAGTCGATTTGGGGTGGGTCAAAGCCCCGAAAGCATTGTAATGGGTCAAAGGGTAGACCTAGAGTCCACAAACCATGGTTTGTGGACCACAGGAAATATTAGGCTATATCGTTATAAATAGAAGGACATTTTGAGTCATTAGGATGATATAAATCAATATTGGTGTGAATTACGAATTAGGAGATCTGTTTGGGTTATTGGGGGAAAGGACTCCCGCAGGATGTGTGTGCGGACCCTGCTACTGTGTGCACAGGTTGGGTTTTGGGTATTGTAAAAGGATCTGAAGGATTAATGAAAGTGGAAGGTTGTTGGAATATCTGAATCTGTTAATGCAAATCTATGATATATGCTACCTTATGCATGGTTATGTGTTAAGCTATGAAAGTAACTGTGTTATTTTCTTATGCTGCGTTGACATCTGATCTGGATCTGTCTGTTATACTTTATGTAAGAATATATGTGATAGTTGCGTTATTGTTCCGTGAAGTTATGATTTATTGATTACTGTGATTATAATTGGTATTGCGCATGTGGATGTGAAGGGATCTATAGATCTAGGTTCTATGATATACGATCTGGTAATTGTGAAGTCGAACATAGCTTTGTTTGACTTACCTACCCTCTCCCAAGGTGTGGAAACTTGGTTCTAGCACCCTCCCATACTGCTTCGAGTGAGACTTTGGCCTACCCAAGCAGCTCATTGCTGAAAGGGCCAGTAGTATAGGGGTTTATTGGAAAACTTTAACGTCCGAACCTAGGTCAGGACCCCTCGAGCCAACAAATGGTTCCGTTGCCGGGACTAGGAGCATTTTGAGAGAGGGATCAGGTAATACCAAGGCCGTATTGGAAACCTGAAAGAAAAGAAATTGATGAATGGTTTGAAAAACAAGTTTAGGAATTCGCAGTAAAAGAAAACCGCAGTAGGAGGTTGACCACCAAAGAGTGGAAGAATAAGTATACTTTCACAGAAATCTACGAGGTCTTCTTTGTAACAATTATGATCGAGCTCTAGGAGTGGCTTGCAAGGTTTGTCAAATTTCAGAAGTGTTGGAAGGATGAGCGAGTCACACAATGGACCCCAGAATTGATCCAGTAGTTAGAGAATACTGATAACACCATCACTCGCATGGTGGACCAATGGATGGATGGTGTGCTAGGAGGGTTTGTGAAAGAATTTTCCATCGATCAGTTCGCCTCCTACTCTGAAGCAAATCGAAGATTCTTCAAGGGCTTCTGGGGTAAGTTTCTGAAGACCTTACCATTACTGATTAAGATATTACTGTCCTTTGTAGCCACACCGAATGAATGACCTCTGATCTGGACGAGAGTATGACACGAAGTGGCAAATACTATCAGAGAAACCAAAAAGGAGATAGATCTATCTACAGTCCGGTAAGAGAAGCAGCTACGCAAAGTCCTCCAGCCACACCACTTTCAAACCAGCATAGGGGTAAGAATTCACCTACACCCCCGCCACCACCGGAAGATGACATGGCTGCGCACATGAAGTTTCCTACCTTTAAGGGCATGGGAGATGAAGACATGGATTAGTTTTGGTTTGTCACAGAATCGGTATGGATTGCGCAGAATGTAGCTAGTGATGCGGTGAGGAGGGCACATATGTCCCTTGCCTTCGAAGGAAGAGCTTTGGATTGGTACATAGGATATATTGGCCTACATGTGAACGCAACCAT
This sequence comes from Pinus albicaulis, assembly GCA_034641835.2. Lineage (NCBI taxonomy): Eukaryota > Viridiplantae > Streptophyta > Pinopsida > Pinales > Pinaceae > Pinus > Pinus albicaulis. The sequence continues at coordinate 1,001,123,398 of CM076572.1, forward strand.
TGAAGAGATTAAGAATGCCTTGAAACAACAGTTCAGGAAGCCTAAGTCCTACTCTCAAATAGTGGTTGATCTAAAGGATTTCAAGCAAGGACCTTCTAAGTTTGTGTGGGAGGCTGATCAGCAACTAAAGAAGGTGATCAGAGAAGGAGGATTTTAGTATGATGACAGACAACACATGGAATGGTTCATTGCTATGCTGCTGCCTCACCTGTGCGTACTTATGGGTCACCAAACTTTCAAATCACAGGAAAAATCCCTTGAGGTCGCTATGAAGTTAGAAGTTGTGCCCAGAGATGATACCCAGCTGGGCGTACAACAGATCCAAGGACAACTGGAGGCGATGCACATGGAGATCCAGAACCTATGAAAGGAGTGAGGAGAAAAGGCTAGCCTTGAAAGATGGTGCATACGATGTATGAAGAATGGTCACAACAAGGATAACTGCCCTCTATTAGCAAACTATATGTAGGTCAAGGGACCTAGCCCGTTGCGCCCTAGGGAAGTTGCAGGATCAAGTGGGTCGGCGCTATGGTGCAAGGATTGTTGCATTGCGAGGATGCACAACACAAACCACTGTCCCCACCTTGCTACATATGTCCTAGAAGTAAAGCAGCAATGGTGCAGGTTCTGCAGGTCGGTAGGACATGATGAATAGAACTGTCAGACGTATGATTTGATGATTGATCAAGGAAACCTTTATAGGGTACATTCGGTCCATCCTCGCCAAGATCCCTCTCGAGCATAGGTGGCTCCCCAGCCAGGGGTAAGGGAGGCGGAAGAGGTGGAAGCGCGGGTTGGGGACGAGGGCAACTAATCTATTATAACTATGGATAAGTAGGAAACTTTTCCAGGGACTATCCAAACCCCACAAGGCAGTCCTTCCAGTATTGTAGAAAACTGGACCATGTGATTGAAGAATGTCCAATCTTGATAGAAAAGATGCAGGAGAAGCAGCCGACACCTACGCAGAATGTGCAGGTTAAGACTGAACTACGAGACAAATATCCAAGCATGAATGTCGGAACACGCAGTGGGATGGCCACCGGGGGGCCTAGGGAAAAGACTGCAACTGAACCTCTGATCCAACAAGCAGTTATCAAGCAAGAAGGTTTGGATCTAAAAAAGGAAAAAGAAACCTTTGTGTAGCTCGCAAAGACTTTGCTGAGGCAGAGGCGTCTACTTCGCAACCGCCAGGAGACCTCAAGGCAGATGAGGAGGTCAAACCCTTTTTACTGGAAATTATGATGCTACTGCACAACCCAAAGGTAGTGGAAAATCTTTAGGAATTAATAGATAGTTGCACAACACGACCTAGCCTACCTCTGGAAATTAAGGACGCACAACAACTATACAGATATAAGAAACGCACCAGTAGGGAAATGCGACTGACTGCGCAGATCGGTGATTATGAGATGGATCAGGTTATTTTGGACCTAGGGTCAGATGTGAATGTATTACCTAAAAATACTTCGCAATGAATGGGGAAACCTAATTTGGAATGGTCCACTATCCAGCTGCGTATAGCCAACAGCAAAAGATCATACCGTTGGGGAGACTATCGAAAATTGTGGTGGATATCACAGGGGTCAAGGTCTGGGTTGATTTTGAAGTCATTTAGATTGTAGAAGATACAGACCCCTACCCTATGCTTCTAGGTTTAGACTGGGCCATAGATATGGGAGGTATCATTAACCTAAAGAAGAGAAGCATGGTATTTGAAAATAACAGTATGAGGGTAATAGTACCATTAGATCCTGCGGAAGGCAAACGGTACACAGAGTTGGTGCGCGACAAAGAGGATGTAGATCATATTTACAAGTTGACTGCATGGGATGAAGACTAGATCAACCCTACAGCGGATGGTGTACTCTGCTGGGAAAAGGACAGTGAGTGCTTCTCCGACCCCGACAAGGAGATAAAGAACTGGCACAATCGGTTACATGATGTCTCTACGATGCGATGTCTTCAGGTCACAAGGAACTTCCACTGCATTTCCTCAGAGGTAAGAGATCTACCCTATTTTGATGGTTCTAGTAACGTTATGGACTTTTTGCGGGCATTTGAAGCCAAGATTCCTAGGGAATGAAGGTTATGGGCCCTTAACCTAGCTATGTGTGCAACCCCTGCACGATGGTGGGATACACATAAGGGAGCGTTCTAGGAGTGGGAGGATTTTCGAGACATGATGCTCCTGCGATTTGAGATTCCGGCAGAGGTGCGGGTACAGATGTTCCTTGGCCCAAGAGATCCGCGTGAACACGTGATTGCATGGATGAAGACGTGGGGCGACTGAACTACAGAAGATTTGGTTCACTTATTCATTCATGCATTGGGTCCAACCCCTACTGCATGGTACTTGGATGCAGAGCTACATCAACACACCCACCATTAGGAAACTCTAAAGGGTGACTTCATAGAAACATTTAAACCGATAGGGGGTTCCGACGTGCTTGACGAAGCTCTTCAAGACATAGATACATTTGTGTTTGGAAAATCCAGCTCCTCTGTAGTATTCAAGGCACCGACATGGGAAACGCAGTTGCAGGATATTGTCAACTGTTGCAACTTGGAAAGGGAGGAAGGTGAAGATGATCCGCGATATGTCTCTATCCCGGAGTCAGAAGGGGAGTGTGCCATTAAAGGACCTCCATTGCAAGAAGTAGATGTCACTGAGCCTCTCAAGCTGCGCGAAGTAAAAATTGGGACAAAAGAGCACCCTAAGTTGGTTAAGATTGGGGACTACTAGGATGAGGATACAGTAGGAAAAGTGGCCGAATTACTTACACAACATCAAGACTTGTTCCCGACAAAGTTTTCAGAGTTGAAGGGGATCACAGGGGACTTAGGGGTCATGCATATCACTCTCAAACCTGATGCGCAACCCATAAAGCAGTGACCTTATAGGTTGAACCCCAAGTACAAGCAAAAGGTCATGGATGAACTCGATAAAATTCTTGCTGTGGGTATCATCGAACCTGTTGAACAGTCAGACTGGGTCAATCCAATGGTGGTTCAGAAGAAAAAAACTAAGGGGGAGATTCGGATCTGTGTGGACCTACACAAGTTGAACGATGTGTGTGTTCATGATCCATTCTCGACGCCATTCTCAGATGAAATCTTAGACAACGTGGGAGGAAAATAAGCATACTACTTCACGGATGGGTTCTCAGGATACCATCAGATCAGAATCGAACCTAAGGACTGCAACAAAACCACGTTCGCCACTAAGTGGGGATATTTTTAGTATACTGTCATGTCGTTTGGACTAAAAAATTCCCCTGCTATCTTCTCGCGGTTCATTGTTGCAGTGTTCAAGGAATTCATCCACAAGTTCCTTGAGGTGTATTTCGATGATTGGACTGTCTTTGCCCTGGTAAAGGCACACGTATCAAACTTGCACATGATGTTGGATACCTGCCGGAAACACCAGATTTCCCTAAATATCAAGAAGTTTATCTTCTGTGTACCCTTCAGAATCTTGATCTGCCACATAGTCTGTCAGCAAGGACTGATGGTAGATCCTGCCAAAATCACAGTTATCATAAACTTGCCAGTACCAACCATGGAGAAACAGTTGCACTCGATCCTTGGACACACGGGCTACTACAGAAAATTCGTTCAAGGCTATGCGCTGATTACTACCTGTATGGAAAAATTTCTTAAGAAGGATATTTCGTTCTTTTGGAATGACGAATGTCAAAAGAGCTTTGAGCTACTTAAAGAAAAGATGGTCTCGACACCTATTCTCATATTTCCTGATTGGGAGAAGTTATTTCATGTTCACGTCGATGTGTCTGACATTGCTCTCAGGGCTGTCCTTACGCAACTGGGAGAAGGAGATATTGACCATCTAGTTTCCTTTGCAAGTAGGAAACTCTCTGGTGCGAAACACAACTACTCCACCAAAGAGCAGGAGGGATTGGCTATGGTCTACGCTTTGCAGAAATATCGATGTTACTTGTTAGGAGGACACTTAAAAATGTTCACAGACCATTCATCTTTAAAGCACCTGGTAAATAAGCCTGTGTTGGGGGGGAAGATACGCCGATGGCTACTGCTATTTCAGGAACATGACTTTCAAATCATCGTCAAGCCGGGAAAGTTGAATGCTGGGCTGGCTCACTTGTCCCGAATAGAGAGTGGTGAGGAGCCAACCGACCTGGAAGTCGAATTGCCTGATGTGTAGCTATTTTCTATTAAGGTAGTAGATGCATGCTTCGCTGATATCATTTAGTTCTTGACTACTGGGATGACACCTCCAGAATACTTTGTACAACAGAAAAAAGAGTTAGTCACCCAGGCAGCAGATTTTACCATCGTCTCAGGTCATTTTTATAAGATGGGAGCAGATGAAGTATTGCGGTGATATGTTTTGGAGCATGAAAGGCATGCTATCTTGATAGAGGCTCATGACAGAGTAGCAGGAGGTCACTACGCAGGGAAAGAAACAACGTAAAAGATCTTGAGAGCTAGGTTATGGCGGCCAACCCTGCATAGTGATGCCCACAACTATTGTAAAGCCTGTGATATGTGCCAATGAACAGGGAGGCCATCCCGCAAAGATGAAATGCCCATTCAACCACAAATGGCTCTACAAGCATTTGATAAGTGGGCTATCAATTTCATCGGGCCTATCAACCCACCAGGGAAGAAGACGAGTGTGCGCTACATTATTACTGCCACTAATTATGTAACCAGGTGGGCTGAAGCACAAGAAGTAAAGGATTGTACTACGGATACCGCTGCACATTTCATATTTGAACAAATCTTGACCAGATTTGGGTGTCCGAAGATCCTCATGAGTGACAGAGGTATGCACTTTGTTAATGAAACAATCCAAGCTTTGAATGAGGAGTTCCGGATCCATAATGTGAAGAGCACACCATATCACCCATAGGCCAACGACACGGTTGAAGCTTTCAATAAAATCTTGGAGAAAGAAATGACAAAGGTATGCAATGCGGATCGGAGCGATTGGGACGTGCGCATCCCATCGGTCCTATGGGCCTATCGAACAACTTGCAAGAAGCTGACAGGAAAAACCCCATTCAGGATGGTTTATGGTAAAGAAGCCATTATGCCCATGGAGTATATTGTTCCTAGTCTGTGTATCGCAGCATTTATGAACATGGTAGAACCTGACATCATGGAGGAGCGATTAGCACAACTTATGGCTTTGGAGGAAGATCAATTTCTTGTGGATTTCCATCAGCAAGTCTAGAAGGCTCGCGATAAAGCCTGGCATGATCGACATATTTGCCAAAAAACATTCACAGAGGGTGAATTGGTCCTCTTATACAATAGCCAGTTTGCAAAGCATCCCAAGAAGTTTTGGCAGCATTGGCTTGGTCCTTACACATTTAAAGAGATCATGGATGGCAGAGCTGTTAGACTAGCTACCCTACGCGGTGATATGCTACTAGGTTATGTCAATGGTAATCGGCTCAAACCATATTGGATCAAATGACTAGATGGCCGGAGCAACCGTACAGGTGTAGGTGGAGACCCCACCACCACAGTGACTCAGGACGAGTCACAAGATTGTGTTAGGGGACTATTGGAACAAGGTCCTCCAAAGGTTGCGAATTGGGACAGTTTTGAGTATTTTTGTATATTTTTGGCATATTTTAGTCTAGCACAGGGACTTTGGGGTGGGTCAAAGCTCCGAAAGCATTGTAATGGGTCAAAGGGTAGACCTAGAGTCCACAAACCATGGTTTGCAGACCACAGGAAAGATTAGGCTAGATCGTTATAAATAGAAGGACATTTTGAGTCAATAGGATGATATAAATCAAGATTGGTGTGAATTACGAATTAGTAGATCTGTTTCGGTTATTGAGGAAAAGGAATCCTGATGGCTGTGTGCGTGGAGATCCTCAGTCCTGTTGTGTGCGGACTGTGCTGCTGTGTGCGTAGGTTTGGTTTTGGGTATTGTAAAAGGATCTGAAGGATTAATGAAAGCGGAAGGTTGTTGGAATATCTTAATCTATTAATGTGAATCTATGATATCTGCTACGTTATGCATGGTTCTGTGTTAAGCTACGAAAGTAACTATGTTATTTGCTTATGCTGTGTTGACATCTGATCTGGATCTGTCTGTTATACTTTATGTAAGAAAATATGTGATAGTTGTGTTATTGTTCTGTGAATTTATGATCTGTTGATTACTGTGATTATAATTGGTATTGTGCACGTGGATGCAAAGGGATCTATAGATCTAGTTTCTGTGATATAAAATCTGGTAATTGTGAAGTCGAACGCAGCTCTGCTTGACTTACCTACCCTCTCCCAAGGTGCAGAAACCTGGTTCCAACACCCTCCCATACTGCTTTGGGTGAGACTTTTTCCTGCGCAAGCAAGTCATTGCCGAAAGGGCCAGTAGTATAGGGGTTTGTTGGCAAACCTTAACCTCCAAAACTAGGTCAGGACCCCTTTAGCTAAAAAATGGTAGACTCTTCGCTATCGATGGTGAGGATACATCATTACCTCCTGATTGATAGATTCTTTCAAGTGTTTGACTTCAACTCATTCATTCGTACTTGCTAGATTGTACTGGGGCACCTTGACACCCATTATCATTATCAGTGGGTTGTCTCGTGTTTGTTAATGGTATACATCAATGACTCGCAATCAAACAATTTCTCACATGGTGACCTTAGCTCATTATTCCCATTGCATAGAATTGTTCCATGGTGACAGGTGAAGACCTCGGGTTCACATCAGCATGCTTTGGTTCACTTTGACAACTCCTTCAGTTTTCTATCAGTGACATCATCCACCCTTATATGTTTCAGTTTCATCACATCAACATCTTATATGTTGGCTCCCGATTTGCGTGTTGTGCTATTTGTTCCAACACTTATGATTTGGTACTTGGAGATTTAGTGGTGACTTTCGTGATCAGATATCTGTTGCAGCATCATTGATCAATCTTCTATATGTGATACTTGGAAATTATTTTTACTTATACTTCTGGGGAGTGACCAGATGATTCACTATGTGCACTACATTTCAGCTATACTTGTATACATATTGGATCCACTCCATGCTTCATATGCAGACATTCTTTTCTTTCATTGAGCTTGGGTATGCCCACCGCAGACATGAGCTATCTTTTTTATTTCTATCACTAGTTTTTTGGCAGGCTGAAATTTTGTGATGTCCTCTCTAGTCCTTGTAAGGTTCTTTCTATGCACATAATACATTTCAACCATCATGTACCCCTTTTGACCTCATATATTAGGGGGCATCTATTATAGAATCATTTATCACCATTATATACTTGATGACTTGTGCATTGGCCTTGGGCCAACCCTTCCATTCGGACTTGGTCATATTTATCTAAAAAACAGTTTCTCAAAACCCATATGCGACTTTGCCTAGAATTTTACGCGTATACCCGCGAGTCCATACATAGAGAACCGCGTATGCTATTTAAATTAAAAAATATATACTTTCCCTACTTTTGAGGCAGGGTTTATTGTTGTTCCTATAACTTAACTACCCCAGCCTATGGCCTAATTGTTCCCCAACTAAAAAAACTAATTTGAGGAGTATAAAAACGCCTAAAGGAGGAGAGATAATTATAGATATTATACCCTGTTATAGCCCTATCCAAGTCTGATATTTCCCCTATGCCTCCTGCACTTCCCAGATTTTTAGGAAACCCTTATTTCCTTGAGATGTTCACTCATCCTATGTGACATCCATTGTGCACTATTCTTGGAAGAATTTTTACGAGGCTAGGGTTGGACGGATCTACAAGGTAAAGCAAGCTACTGATGGGAGTGTTGAGAAATATAAGGCCAAATTTGTGGCTCGAGGCTTCTCATAGATCGAGGGGATAGATTATGAAGAAACCTTTGCACTTGTCGCAAGTTATTCTTCCATAAGGACCATCCTTGCCCTCTCAACGCATATGGGCTGGCGCATTCATCAGATGGATGTGAAGATTACGCTTTTCAATGGGATCATTGAGGAAGAGGTGTACATAGAGCAACCTGAAGGTTTTGAGATATTCAACAACGATTCGCATGTGTGCCAACTCAAAAGATCATTGTATGGGCTGAAGCAAGTACCCCATGCTTGGTACACTCAGATAGATAGCTATTTCACCGAACTGGGCTTCACCAAAAGTGAAGCAAATGCAAACCTATACCAAATTGTGGTGGAGGGTAAGCTTTTAATCATTGTTCTTTATGTTGATTTAATATTGACTGGTGATGAGCATCTGATACACTCATGCAAGGAGGATATTGCAAAGGAGTTCGAGATGAAAGATATGGGCCTCCTTCATTATTTCCTTGGATTGGAAATATGGAAACGAGATGGTGAAATTTTTGTGTCTCAAGGCAAGTATGCAAGGGAGATACTGGGTAAGTTTCACATGGAGGGTTGTAAACCCATGGATACTCTTCTTACAGGAAACTGGAGGAAAGAGGATGCTACCTCTAGAGAGGTAGTGAATGCTACTGTCTATCAACAGTTAGTGGGTTCGCTAATGTATCTAGTGAACACGAGACCAGACATCTGCTATGCGGTTAACCAACTGAGTCAAGCTATGGTTAAGCCTACCAAGCTCTTTTGGAAGGCAGGAAAGCATGTCCTAAGATACTTGAGGGGCACATCAAAGTATGGTTTATGGTACATACAGATGTATAAGGTGAAGTTGCATGGCTTCACAGATGCAGATTGGGTGGGAATCCCATCAGATAGAAAGAGCACATCAGGGGGGATCTTTAGCATTGGATATACAACTGTTTCTCAGTACAGAAGGAAGCAGATATCTGTGGCACTCAGTTCAGCAGAAGCAGAATACATGACAATGAGTCAAGCTGCATGTGAGTCTATTTGGATGAGAAAGATATTGGTTGGTTTTTTTGGTTCTCATTTAGATCCGACAGTGATTCATTGTGATAATTAGAGTTGCATTAAACTCTCGATGAATCCTTTGTTTCATGATCTATCTAAGATTATAGATATCTAGTACCATCATCTCAGATATTGTGTGCATAGGATGATCATGTTTTTTGAGTACATTCCTACGGAATATCAAGTGCAGATATTCTGATGAAGGCGCTCACTAGGAACAAATTCGAATGCCATAGAGACAGGATCGGGGTGAAGAATAATCCCTTTCTTGTTGAGAGGGAGTGTTGAGATTCAACAAGAAGATCCTAGTGAAAATGAAGCAGCTACACTAGGATGCAGCCTCAAGCTATTTTTAGGTGGATGTCTATTTATATATGCATGAGAAAATTCTATTTATAGATTGCATGTCTACGTATAGATGCATGTTGACGATTATTATCCCTTAATATTGGTTGGACAATAAACAATAACTTATTCTCAATGAGAACTTGGAAATATTTAACTGAAGTGGAAAATCAATTAGCTAAAGGAATTTTGATTTAAGAGTTTGGTTGGTGGGACATGCAAGTGGACTTAGTTGTAACTGAGTGATTCAAAGTTGTAACAGAGTTGGAAGTGCAGTTATGAAAGTTGTAAAGTAGTTTAACTCAGTGAAGTGAGTTAAACTCACTTGTGCTAGTTGTAATTGAAGATACACTAGTGAGAGATCAAGAGAATTAATTATTAATTAATTCAAAATCACCGATCTCACATGCAACTGGAGATTTACTACTCTTAACTTCATGCATGTTAGATCCAGTGGAGACCCAGTTGAGTTCTAGGTGAAAGGGAAGATAACTATCAGTTGTGACATTAACTGGTTGCACACATGCAACCACACACACATTGGATGTGCCCATGAGGATAGCGCAGTCAAGGCAGGAAAGATTTCATTCATTCAGGGATTTCTATCAGCAGGGATTGTGCATTGGAGGTAGGTTATCTGGAGACAGTAAATTGGCTAAGGAACTTGCCAATTTTTGTATGACAGTGTGAGATAGTTAGCTCATGTACTGAGAGCTCTTGGATTATAAATTTGTATGTAATTGTTTCATGATCCATGATACAATACATAATCGAAGATAGTGGGGTTTTTATCTATATGCTTTCCCCGAGTAAATTATCTGTGTTATGTGTGATTGATCTTTCTTCATGATATTGTGATTGGAGATTGTGTTTTAAATTTCCACAAATATAACTAGAAGCGATTATGTATTTAATAGTATCATATTGTTATATTAGGAGAATCCAGGCAATACATGTATTTTGTATTAAATTTCTACATTATCTTGGTCTTCGGGTGCTACCTATATCTGATTGTAACCACTAAAACCATCCAAGAATGAGAAATACTTCTTTCTTGCTAATGTATCCAATACTTGATCTATGAAAGGTAATGGAAAATGATATTTTAGAGTATCTTTATTCAACTCTCAATAGTCAATGCATACCCTCCACTTACCATTCTTTTTAGGTACAATCACCAAGAGAGAAACCCACTGACTGTCTGAAATTGGGTAAATGAATTTTACATTCAACAATTTTTGCAATTCTTCTTTCACAATTTCCTTAAGATTTGGATTCATCCTTATTTGAGGTTGTCTGATAGGCTTACAATTTTCCTGAATGTAGATATGATGTATACAAGTGTTACGACTAATTCCTTTCATATCAGTGTATTCCCATGCATATGTAGAAGAATGTTGTTGTAATGTTTTGATTAAATTTTCTTGTTGTAATATTTCCAAGTTTTTGTTTATGTTCAAATATTTTCCTGGAAAGATTTCAACCATAGAGTTACCAAATTCTTCCATAGAATATAGAGACATCTACCTAGATGACAAGTATTCAATATTGCATTATTCTTGAAAATGATCATGTTCATATTCTGAAGATGATTCAAAGTCTTCTATTGAATTTAAGATTTGACTATCTTCACTAATACAAGAAATAGTAAAGAGAGGTTGTATATCATTTTCATCATCAAGCAATTCTTCATCTTCTATTTCTGTGATTGTTTTTGCTGGAGGATATAAAATGAATTTCTTTGTTGAATTACCATCAGAGATATACATGTCACCATATCTACAACTAATGAAAGAATCAGTTGTAACCAACCAAGGTATTCTTAATATTAGTGAATGTCCTCCTAGATTGTTCTTGGGGGTTAAAATCATAAAATCAATCGAATACTCCCAAGAGTCTAAGGATACTGAAATGTCTTCTAATACACCATATGGCTTGATTATTGATTTGTCTGCTAATTGCAGTAATGTAGGTGTATACTGAAGATTTGGAACCTTGATTTGTTTCATGGTTTGTTTGTTCATGATGTTTATGGCTGCTCCTAAATCAATCAATGTATTTGGAATTTAAATACCATTGATATGTGTTTTTACAACTGGATTTCTTGGATCTAAATATTTTTGTATGGCAATTTTTCCCATCATAATGTCTGCAATTTTTCCTACTAATTGAATTATTTTTATTTCTTTTGTTTTTCTTCCTGTTTTCTTCATGCTCAACTCTCTTATTGTTTTGGCTAGAATTGGAATATCTTTAATGGCCTGTAGCAAAGGAATTTTGATACAGACATTTTTCAATTCATCTAAAAACCATAATTGAGCGGCATTATTTGTTTTTCTACCCCTCTATCAACTTGTAATATTTCAGGAAAAGGAGGATTAGAAATAGATATTGATGGTTGCTCTATGATAGGAGTTGACTTTATTCATTTTTCTTGTTTTTCATTTTTAGAATTCTGGTTTTGTGGAAGAGATGTCCCTTCTTCAGAAATTTTATTTTGTTGTAGATAGTTTTCTTCATAAAATTTATCTTGTTCTTGAATAATAACATAAGGATTTTTCCTTTCTAATATTCTACCAGATCTAAGTTGAACATCATTAAGATCTAGTGGATTAATCATGTAAGTTGGAAATTTTTGTCCTTCTATAATGTAAGCATTTTGATAATTTTTATTATTTGGGTTTGGAAATGGCTGGGCAGGTAGTTTGTTTGGTATTTTTGGAAATGGTAATGAAAGTTGTGGGTTTTGTTTTTGGAGTTGGGGTTGTTGATTTTATTGTGGAAATTTTTGGGGAGGATAGTTTGGATAGGATGGAGGATATTGGTAGTATTGAGAATATCTACCATAGGTATTTTGCATTCCTTGTGCCCAAGTTTGAGGTTGGGACTATTGAGGTATAAAAGGTGTCTTTTTAACGCCTATTTATCCTACATTAATTATCAATCCAGGAATGAACTTTTATTTCAAGAGTGTACTCAGTCTGAGGCAGCAATTTATCCAAGATTAATGCCTTGCAAGATATAGTAAAATGTTTCAAATGAAAAAGTAAATGGAAGCTTGAAAGAGAAATCTAACTACAACAACATAAACTCAAATGCTCTGAAATCCAACTTATTCACTCAGAAAACATCAATCCAGGATACAGTAGCAATAACTCATTCCTCTAGAAATTGATGCAATTGAAATCAAACTGGAACAAGACAATCAATCTGGGAAAGAGGAAGCAATAACCAATGTTCTCTACAATTGATAGTCCTGCTTTAAAGCAATTAAAAGGAAATAGAAATTGAACTAAAGCTGCTATTGAAAGTAAACTAGGAAAACTCTTTAAAAGCAAACTCTTGCAATCTGTAAACTAATGAATTGGAAATGAACAACACACTGGAATTGAACAACAATGTAGATGGGTAGCAAATTGTAAATTAAAAGAATTGAACAACAAATCCTAACTAATGGGATTGAACAACAAAACTCTATTAAATGGCAAACCCTATTGAACAGCAAACTGAATAGCGAAGCTTTGTATCTGCACTCTTATTAATTGGAAGAATCTGTGTAGACTTGGAATCGACCAATGGAATTCAGTAAAGACATTAGGAAGGAGGAATACTTAGATCTACATAAAAATTTATAAAGCTCTATCCAAAAAATTGATCCAAAAAACAATAAATTTATTGGTAATATTCTTTTTATTTCTTTTGTTTTTCTTCTTGGTTTCTTCATGCTCAACTCTCTTATTGTTTTGGATAGAATTGGAATATCTTTAATGGCCTGTAGCAAAGGAATTTTGATACATACATTTTTCAATTCATCTAGAAAATCATAATTGGGAAACATTATTTGTTTTTCTACCCCTCTATCAACTTGTAATATTTTAGGAAAAGGAGGGTTAGAAATAGATATTGGTGGTTGCTCTATGATAGGAGTTGAGTTTATTGGTTTTTCTTGTTTTTCATTTTCAAAATTCTGGTTCTGTTGAAGAGATGTCCCTTCTTCAGAAATTTTATTTTGTTGTAGAGAATTTTCTTTATAAAAATTATCTTGTTCTTGAATAACGACAGAAGGATTTTTCCTTTCTAATATTCTACCAGATCTAAGTTCAACATCATTAAGATCTAGTGGATTAATCATATAAGTTGGAAAATGTTGTCCTTCTATAAAGTAAGCATTTTGAGAATTTTTATTATTTGGGTTTGGCAATGGTTGGGCAGGTAGTTGGTTTGGTATTTGTGGAAATGGTAATGAAAGTTGTGGGTTTTGGTTTTGGAGTTAGGGTTGTTGATTTTGTTGTGGAAATTGTTGGAGAGGATAGTTTGGATAGGATGGAGGATATTGGTAGTATTGAGAATATCTACCATAGGTATTTTGCATTCCTTGTGCCCAAGGTTGAGGTTGGGACCAAGGTTGCTACCAAGAATTCCAATTATTTGGTGGGGGCTGAGTATACATTTGGTTTTTAAAACCTTGAGTTTGTTGCCCCTGCCATGGTCTTCTAGAGCCAAAGCAAATAGGTTCTACTGGGTTTTAAGTTAATTTCCTGAAAAATAGCCTTAAGACCTAGAATTGAAGGGCAACTCTTAGTTTCATGACTTTCTGAGAAAATCACACAGGTCTCTATGAATTTTACATCAAGAGGACATTCTATTAAGGCATGATTCTTTCTGCATTTAGGAAAGAAAACAACTAAGGCAATAGTCTTTCTGCTTGTTTTTTAATTTAAGGGTGTTTATATGTTCACTAAGACTCCCTAAGATATCTGTTTTAAATTCATCAAGAATATTTCCAATTTCTGCCCTACTTATTGTTCCAGTTGTAGATTTATTCACTCTAGAGAGAGAAGGATCTTTTGGATTTTTCCCAATTCTTAATTTTCCCCTTGAGACATGAATACATAATTCACCAATTTTAGGTAATGTGAGTTGAGAGATGTCTCCCCTCCCCATCATGTTGAGAATGCCTATCCATTCATCTCTTATGGCTTTAACAAGAGGGATTTTAAAGTTTCTTGATCTAAGTTTTCCATTCTAGATCTTTTTATGTTGTAATTGAATCTTTCAATTATATCCTCTAGGTTCTCATCCTCTTTTTTCATCATCTTGAATACTTCATCCTTCTGATTAATGGGTATGAAATAATCCAAATATCTTTCTAAAAAACCTCTTTTCATATCATTCCATGTCCTAATAGATTACGTGACTAAACCCATCAACCATTTTAAAGTTTCTCCTTTAAGCGTTGTAGGAAATAGCTTTAGTTTTTGAGAGTCTTGTAAGTAGTCATAAGATCTACAAAAAACTTCAAATTCAAACAAAAAGGTTTCAAAATATTCACTCTTTAATTCATGTAAATTTGGAAGAATGGAAAGTGAAATATTTTTCATTGTGCCATTTGTATCCTCATCAATTATAGGAAATCCAAAAGAATTATCATTTTCCCTATTTCTTTTGTTTCCTTCACCTCCTCCTCTGTTCCCTCTACCTCGTCCTCCACCTCTTCCTCCTCCTCTTCCCCCTCCAAATAGTACATTTTACCCATTTAAAATTTCTCCTTCTCCTTCTCCTCCTCCTGCCATTGTAGATTCCTTAGAGCTAATATAAGGTTCTAACTGTAAAGTTAATTGATCTTCCTATGGTTCTTCTATCAATGGGATATCGAAGAAAGTTTCTTCTTTTTCTTCCTCACTAGGAATTTCTAATTCTTCAGCTAGAATGTGTTCTCTTGTAGAGGTGAAAATGGTTACTCCTTTTGTTGGAGATCTAGGATCTTCTTCCTATAAGACTACCTCAATGGATGAAGTAGGAGATCCTCCTGGTTGGATTTCTGACCTTAAGACTTCAGGAATTCTATGTCTAGTGAAGTATGGAATATGAGTTTGAGATGGTGGTGTAGCACTACGTGGTCTAGGTTGGGTGAGTGGTGTTGTGGGAATCAAACACATGCCTCTAGTTATGAATCTACCCCTAGAATCTCTTTCTCTACGCATATCAATTTTTTTAGATGTAAGAAATAAGGCTCCCTAATTACACTTCCCCGGGAACGATGCCAAAATTTTTAGCCAATTTAACGTCTTAAATTGCTTATCATAAATCATCAACCGAGGTTAGTAATCTGATGAAGTGTGGTGCACTACTTATGCTTAGTTAACCTTCTTCTTACTTCATTGTGTATGTTTTTATTTTTTTTGGGGGCTTTTGTTTCTTTATGTCTAAAGGAGTTAATATTAAGAAATGATAACTATGAAATGAATCAACTAAATCTAATGAATTTTAATGTTAAAAACTAGTTTTGAAAGAAGGAAGAAAAGGAAATTTTCTTTAACTATTCTAATTTGCATAAAAATGAATCAAACTTTAAATGGTTAGAATTTGATCTAAAACAAAGTATTTATTCTAATGACTTTGATATTTTTGGGATTAAAGGTAATTCTAATCTATCTTATTCTAATTCTACTCCATGGATTGAAAGCATAAATCCTATGATTAAGAATTGAAATGACAATGCTAATCTAAATGGAAAGAAAATTCAAAGAAATTGAAAAGCAACTACTGTATGACCAAATACTCAATCATCCAATTTTGGAAGAATGAAAAAGTCATCTTCTTAATATGATTTAACAAGAAATTGATTATACATTTAATTTAAAGATTTAATCTAAGAAAGAAATTAAAAAAGCACGTAAAGGCAACTCAACCACTGTATGACTAAATACTCAATCATCCAATTTTGGAAGAATGACAAAGTCATCTTCTTGATATGATTTTAGCAAGCATTTAATTATACATTTAATTGAGAATTTAATCTAGGAAAGTAGTATAAAAACATGTAAGGAAAACTAAGATCATTGTATGCTCTAATGCTTCAAACGCAATCCAATTTGGGAAAATAGAAGAACTACTTTCTTGATATGATTTTGGTAAGAAAAATATTACACTGTTATTCTAACACTAACTCTAAGAAAGCATTCATAAATTTAATATATGAAACAATAAACAATTTAATCTAAGGATCAGCTGCAAAGCAATGTAAATTTAACTAGGAATTAACAAAACAGAGCTAATAAAATTAAACTAGAAATAACTAATGAAACCTCCTTTGTGTGTAGGGGCCCTCTGCAACAGAACATGTTGAAATCCTAACAGAATATGTGCGCATCAAGAAGGAACTGGAACAAATGAACATGGTTTTCGTATTATAAAAGAATAGTGTCTCAAATCATACACAACTTTCACAAAATTAACATTGTCCTTCAGTTTCAAAACGACCGATATTTAAACAAATTAAATGTAACTTTCTTGAGGTATTTCCGCCTACAGATGGAAATTACAACTGAAACATAGAAGCAAAATCTAAGTAGTTAACTCTTGATTTGCTACGTCAGAGCAAATCGAGAGTCTTTTGTTCTCGGATCACGTCCTTTGACCGAACTTTGACCACGAGCATGGGCACCTTTTTCTATCGAATTCAAACAGGTGGATAGGATGAGATCCATGTGTGGATCATTCTAAAGATGCCCATGTGACTCATTCCTTCATTCACTCCTCAAAACCTGTCAAATAATTAAAGTGGCTGCGAAAACAACAATTAGCTGCAGAATAACATGTGTTCTGTAGCTAAGTTACAAAAATTCATTCAAATAACAAAAAAAATCAAAATACAAAATAGAGACCATTCAAATGCATTCTCTGAGATGAAATATGTCATTTATCATTGATTGGAGTTATGGATTTATGAAAAGGTAGGGAAAAGTGATGAGAAAGGATGTCAGAGAAAGAACAATTTTGAGGTTCAACATAAGGCAAGATGAAATGAACCAAGAAGTGAACAAACCAAAGGTTTGAGAGAGAAATGAGGATTAAAAAAAACACCCTAAAAACAATGAGACAAGCAAAAACCTTGGAAAAACTAGTGAGATAGGGGGAAACTTACCCAAAATATATAATAGGGGAGGTAACCAACACAAAGTGCGGGTCCTTTGTGCATTCCAAGCCATGAATATATCGATGTCTACATCCTTAATGTTGCAGTTCAACCACCTTTGGCGAAATTATAATTGAATGTGAATAATATCATCACAAAAGGGAGGATGAGTTTGATAAGACCATGTTTAACAAATCTTAATGGCCATGTAACATGCGTGAACTCATACCTTGCCATCTACCTCTGCTCCATAAATAATGGGTTTATAATGGTTTGAAATATTTCCTTCGAGATTTTTTCAATCGACACCCAACATGTAGAAATCTAGAAAATAAGGACATGGGAGTGAGCTTTGGTACACTTATTTGTGCTCAGGCCATGAGACCATTCAATATAATCTCTCAATGTGCAATCACACATTCGACCACCACACCAATATTCCCCCATGGCTCCAACAAAAACCCTCATAAGATTTAAACCTTGCCAATAATAAAAAACTTGTCGTTTTCCACTATTCAATCCAACCCCTTCAAAAAAATTCTATTTAATTTTCTTACTATATATTTCATTTTATATCATAAAATATCTCTTTTCTTTTCAATAAAAATATTAAATACATTTTCAATACCTTAACATCAACTTACGCTCACCCATGTTGAATAACCAACTCATTTAATGCAAAGAAACTAGTTCAATTAGGAACGATTACAAGTCTAAATGACTTTGCCATCCTCATTAAGTTTGTACTAGGTGACATTAAAATTCTAACGAATCCTCAATATCCCAAACACATATTATGGCTAAGTAATAGGAAAAAATAACTCTTACAATAAAATTGTTGATGTAACCATTTAAACACTTTTAAACTCGAAGTTTACCAATTAGTGTTTCTAAAGAGTGGGAACACATATTATGGCTAAGTAATAGGAAAAAATATCTATGACAATAAAACTATTGATGTAACCATTTAAACACCTTTAAACTCGAAGTTTTACCAATTAGGGTTTCAAAAGAGTGGGAAGGTTGTACATAGTTTTACATCCTTAATGTTGCAGTTCAACCACCTTTGGCGAAATTATAATTGAATGTGAATAATATCATCACAAAAGGGAGGATGAGTTTGATAAGACCATGTTTAACAAATCTTAATGGCCATGTAACATGCGTGAACTCATACCTTGCCATCTACCTCTGCTCCATAAATAATGGGTTTATAATGGTTTGAAATATTTCCTTCGAGATTTTTTCAATCGACACCCAACATGTAGAAATCTAGAAAATAAGGACATGGGAGTGAGCTTTGGTACACTTATTTGTGCTCAGGCCATGAGACCATTCAATATAATCTCTCAATGTGCAATCACACATTCGACCACCACACCAATATTCCCCCATGGCTCCAACAAAAACCCTCATAAGATTTAAACCTTGCCAATAATAAAAAACTTGTCGTTTTCCACTATTCAATCCAACCCCTTCAAAAAAATTCTATTTAATTTTCTTACTATATATTTCATTTTATATTATAAAATATCTCTTTTCTTTTCAATAAAAATATTAAATACATTTTCAATACCTTGACATCAACTTACACTCACCCATGTTGAATAACCAACCCATTTAATGCAAAGAAACTAGTTCAATTAGGAACGATTACAAGTCTAAATGACTTTGCCATCCTCATTAAGTTTGTACTAGGTGACATTAAAATTCTAACGAATCCTCAATATCCCAAACACATATTATGGCTAAGTAATAGGAAAAAATAACTCTTACAATAAAATTGTTGATGTAACCATTTAAACACTTTTAAACTCGAAGTTTACCAATTAGTGTTTCTAAAGAGTGGGAACACAATATATTTAAACTCGAAATTTACCAATTAGTGTTTCTATAGAGTGGGAACACATATTATGGCTAAGTAATAGGAAAAAATATCTATTACAATAAAACTATTGATGTAACCATTTAAACACCTTTAAACTCGAAGTTTTACCAATTAGGGTTTCAAAAGAGTGGGAACGTTGTACATAGTTTTACTTTTGGACAAGCATTTATGCATCCTTGATTGAGGAAATCCTTTTAATAAATGAAAATAAGATATTGTTCTTACAAATAATAAGTTTTAAGTTTTAAATTTTGAGTATATTATAAGTTTAAATATTTATTAACTTTAAATTAAGTTATGTTAATGAATTATTTAATAATCATTATTGATATTTTATAAATTTAATCATGTTTGAAAAATAGATTATGTAAAAATTATATTAAAATTTTTGATGAATATTAATTTGGAGTTGATTTTATAGTAAGTGGATTTTTTATGGTATTTTTTGTCTTTTTGTTTTAGTTTTTTTTGAATAGTGAGAAAACTTATTATAATTTAGTTGTCAAATCAACAATGAGTACAATTATTATTCAATGTTATCCATGAGTGCAAGTTGACTCATCATTGTTATTAAAGAAAAACCACACCACTTGGAATTACTCATTTCACAAAAAGAAGCAAATTGTCTCTTAAACCATTAATTTATTTTTTTATCTTTGAGAAAAATAAACTCTAAGCATAACAAAGCAAATTTGAAACAAACTCTCAACCCATCCCAACCCAACCCAACCATGTTTGTTATGTCCTCTCATAATATATTTATTAATAATTAAACTATATAAATATCATTTATATATAAGAAATAGTAAATATTTAATTTTTTATAAATATCATTATTTTTCGAGAAATGAAAACCCTTCAAACAAAACTCAAATATAAAACAACAAACACTTACATCGGCCACATCCTACCTAAGATAATACTTATCTCTGTGCAAAATATCTACACCCATTTTCTTTTATATTCAACTGCCCCCACTTTGCTAATTACAATTATTGTGTGCCTTAGATTGGTGTAAAAGAATTTTATATACACATGGTTCACCCAATAGAGATTACTGGACAGAATTTATGTGGGGTCCATATTTAACTTTTATATAATAACACATCGTTTTTCTTGTACGCTTGTCATGCTTTGACTTGCAAATATATTAAAAAAACATTTTAATATCAAGCGAGATGGTCCATATTAAATTGATCATTTCAGTGGAAGTGAAATCTTTGAATTGTCATACGTTTGAGTGTGAATGCCAACAAGGATTGGTCATTTGACGTGTAGGAGTGTGAATGCCAACAGGGATCTTTGAATTTTCATACAACTTGGGGTGACGGTGCACACTTTGAGCCTCACAAATTTAATTATTTAATCATTCGATGGGGGCCTTCCCCTCCGTGAATAAATTGCCACCATTCCAATCCATAAATGTTACTAGAGAGAGCCTATCATTCCACCCTGGAAATCTAATGATTTGAGGGAATCTTTCAATCTGAATCACATCAATCAAGAGTAGGGAATAGGGTAGAAGAAAAAGGTTTAGAAATGTCAGTTGGGAGAGCCCATTGTTCCAACTTGTAAAGTTAATCTTTTTTATGGGGATATTTCAATTGTATTATATCATTGACTTATAAATTAATCATTTATTTATGGGGATCTTTTCATTGTAATTATATCAATCAAGAGTAGAGAACAGTGAAAAGGAGAAACGTTGTTTTTTCTCTTTTTCTTTTTTTTAATTGCAATTACATCAATCAAGTAAGGGAGAGCCTATCTCTCCAACTTGCACATTTAATTATTTATGGAGATCTTTCAAGTATCAAAAGATTTGTTTTTTTCTTTATTATATAATAAAAAGATGAGATTTGTTTTTTCCTTAGTTATATAAATCAAAAGTAAGGATTAGGAAAAAAAAGAAATATGAGCAAGGAGAATGTTGGTTTGTTTATGTTTATGTTTACGTTTATATTTATATTTGAAATATTGATAAAATATAATGTTGCATCTTTTTTGGTTAATAAGATAGACATATTTTAAAAAACGTATATATATTAAAATATTGAAATTCCATATAATATATCATAAAAGATATGTCATTTTTCTATGTATCATTGTGTATATGATGTATAAATAATGATTAAGGAATTCACTTTTGCTTGCATATTTGGTGCTATCTATTTTCACCTTATTAGTAGTGAGAGAGCAATTGAGGAGCTTATATCTTAACGTTAACTTTACAAATTGAGATATTTGTATCTGAAGTTCTTTCAATTTTTGGATTCGCATATCCATGCGTTAAAGTTTATGAGTCTCTCCACTAATTTGCACATGCATAATTGCGTTGCAATTATAAAACACAATGTCTCCCCCTCCATCCATCGAATAAGGTTCATTTGAATACATAAAGTATTCATCATCTTTATATCCCATAGTTTATTTGTTTAAATGACAATAAACTTGGCCCATGGTATGAATAATTGATTGATTTTCCATCCTTTGCTTGTTATGTTGTGAAAACCTTGTTGTTGGCGTGAAGGGACCATTTAAACCATTAACACTATTTCCAATTATCCAAGAGTGTACCAAACACATTCTGCATCCTTCTTGACCATCTCCTTTGCACCAAATGAGCCATATAATCATGTCATAAACTTCCCTCTAGTGGTTGGAACTCTACCTTCTTACCTAACAACATAAGAAATCCGAGTTCTCATGGATTCAAAGTCCTAATCATTTTTTTGATGATATGGGTTTATTGAAGATTAGGAAAACCCCACAAAGGTCTTATTTGACCCTTCATATAACTTGGACCATAATGGAACTTTACTTATTTGTGGAATTCATGTGAAATTTTTATCAAATTTTTGCTTGAAAAGAGAGATCATCCTTTTTTTACAATATTAACTTGTTCTTACACATATACTCTAATATCCAACTCACATCCATATAAATGTCACATCTAATTATAATTTATTATTACTTAATATTTTACTTTTAAATTTGAATATTCAACCTCCACAATTAATTTGATAAATAACTTATTAGCAACTAATTAAAGCAATTTGGTATTACATTTATACATTTCACTCAATATCAAATCCCTTATAATGAGACTACATACATTTCAATCAATGTCAAATGCCTTGTAATGAGACTACATTTATACCTCACTTAACATAGGACTCATCATGATAGTATAATAAACCAATCATTTAATGACAACATGAATGCTACTAACCAAAAGTTCTTAATGGAATAAAGCCATGACATCCTAAGATCCAACGGTTTTAAATAAGTCAATGCTACTAGATAAATTTCAAGAAAACCCTATAAAAATATATAAAAATAAATTGTATAAACCAAAGTGTCTCACACCATACAAATATAATTACATACTTTTCACACTATCAATACTCTAATTCACACTTTAATAGGAATATCACTTCCTATAAATACTTCTTTGCTTGCTCACTTGTATCGTTGCATTGTTAGATCCTTGCCAAGACATCACTCTATAATTTATTAACCAAAATATATTTTTTTGAATTTTTTAATCAATACGGAAATTTTTTCCTTTTATTTTTATAAAGGTGGGTGGAGCCTTTACAAAGAAATTTATGGGCACTATTAGATTTATAAAAGTAAATTTTTAAATCAATTTTATAAGATAAAATTATAATAGATTTTAAAACTAAAATATGTTAAATATTTAATAATGTGTACATTTATATACCTTTAGAGTAAGTTTGTTGATAGATAGTGATATTTTTTATGAAGAGTTTTGCATTTTGTTTTTTATTTTCATCATAGTTAATTTACTCATGTAAAAACTTGAAGGGGCTTGAGAGGAAACCTTAGGACAAGAAGGTGTAGTGGAGGAATTAGTGGCTTATATTAAGGATGAAGAAGAAATTTTTCAAATTTTTATCTTAACTCTAAGAGAAGAATCTGTGTAGACTTTGAATCGACCAATGGAATTCAATGAAGACATTAGGAAGGAGGAATACTTAGATCTACAGAAAAATTTATAAAACTCTATCCAAAAAAATGATCCAAAAAACAATAAATTTATTGGTAATATTATTTTTATTTCTTTTGTTTTTCTTCTTGGTTTCTTCATGCTCAACTCTCTTATTGTTTTGGCTAGAATTGGAATACTTTTAATGGCCTGTAGCAAAGGAATTTTGATACATACAGTTTTCAATTCATCTAGAAAATCATAATTGGGCAACATTATTTGTTTTTCTACCCCTCTATCAACTTGTAATATTTCAGGAAAAGGAGGGTTAGAAATAGATACTGATGGTTGCTCTATGATAGGAGTTGAGTTTATTTGTTTTTCTTGTTTTTCATTTTCAGAATTCTGGTTCTGTTGAAGAGATGTCCCTTCTTCAGAAATTTTATTTTGGTGTGGAGAATTTTCTTTATAAAAATTATCTTGTTCTTGAATAACAATAGAAGGATTTTTCCTTTCTAATATTCTACCAGATCTAAGTTCAACATCATTAAGATCTAGTGGATTAATCATATAAGTTGGAAATTGTTGTCCTTCTATAAAGTAAGCATTTTGAGAATTTTTATTATTTGGGTTTGGCAATGCTTGGGCAGGTAGTTGGTTTGGTATTTGTGGAAATGGTAATGAAAGTTGTGGGTTTTGGTTTTGGAGTTAGGGTTGTTGATTTTGTTGCAGAAATTGTTGGGGAGGATAGTTTGGATAGGATGGAGGATATTGGTAGTATTGAGAATATCTACCATAGGTATTTTGTATTCCTTCTGCCCAAGGTTGAGGTTGGGACCAAGGTTGCTACCAAGAATTCCAATTAGTTGGTGGGGGCTGAGTATATATTTGGTTTTTAAAACCTTGAGTTTGTTGCCCCTGCCATGGTCTTCTAGAGCCAAAGCAAATAGGTGCCCCTGCCATGGTCTTCTAGAGCCAAAGCAAATAGGTGCCCCTGCCATGGTCTTCTAGAGCCAAAGCAAATAGGTTCTACTGGGTTTTAAGTTAATTTCATGAAAAACAGCCTTAAGCCTTGGAATTGAAGGGAAACTCTTAGTTTCATGACTTTCCGAGAAAATCACATAGGTCTCTATTAAGGCATGATTCTTTCTGCATTTAGGACAGAAAACAACTAAGGCATTAGTTTCAGCTTTCTGCCTGTTTTTTATTTTAAGGGTGTTTATTTATTCACTAAGACTCCCTAAGATATCTATTTTAAATTCATCAAGAATATTTCCAATTTCTACCCTACTTACTATTCCAGTTGTATATTTATTCACTTTAGAGAGAGAAGGATCTTTTGGATTTTTCCCAATTCTTAATTTTCCCCTTGAGACATGAATACATAATTCACCAATTTCAGGTAATGTGAGTTGAGAGATGTCTCCCCTCCCCATCATGTTGAGAATGTCTATCCATTCATCTCTAATGGCTTTAACAAGAGAGATTTTAAAGTATCTTGATCTAAGTTTTCCATTCTAGATATTTTTATGTTGTAATTGAATCTTTCAATTATATCCTCTAGGTTCTCATCCTCTTTTTTCATCATCTTGAATACTTCATCCTTCTGATTAATGGGTATGTAATAATCCAAATATCTTTCTAAAAATTCTCTTTTCATATTATTCCATGTCCTAATAGATTACGTGACTAAACCCATCAACCATTTTAAAGTTGCTCCTTTAAGCGTTGTAGGAAAGAGCTCTAGTTTTTGAGAGTCTTGTAAGTAGTCATAAGATCTACACAAAACTTCAAATTCAAACAAAAAGGTTTCAAAATATTCACTCTTTAATCCATGGAAATTTGGAAGAATGGAAGGTGAAATATTTTTCATTGTGCCATTTGTATCCTCATCAATTATAGGAAATCCAAAATAATTATCATTTTCCCTATTTCTTTTGTTTCCTTCACCTCCCCCTCTATTCTCTCTACCTCTTCCTCCACTTCTTCCTCCTCCTCTTCCCCCTCCAAATAGTACATTTTATCCATTTAAAATTTCTCCTTCTGCTTCTCCTTCTCCTCCTCCTGCCATTGTAGATTCCTTAGAGCTAATATAAGGTTCTAACTGTAAAGTTAATTGATCTTCTTCTGGTTCTTCTATCAATGGGATATCGAAGAAAGTTTCTTCTTTTTCTTCCTCACTAGGAATTTCTAATTCTTTAGCTAGAATGTGTTCTCTTGTAGAGGTGAAAATGGTTACTCCTTCTGTTGGAGATCTAGGATCTTCTTCCTATAAGACTACCTCAGTGGATGAAGTGGGAGATCCTCCTGGTTGGATTTCTGACCTTAAGACTTCAGGAATTCTATGTCTAGTGAAGTATGGAATATGAGTTTGAGATGGTGGTGTAGCACTATGTGGTCTAGGTTGGGTGAGTGGTGTTGTTGGAATCAAACACCTGCCTCTAGTTATGAATCTACCCCTAGAATCTCTTTCTCTATGCATATCAATTTTTTTAGATGTAAGAAATAAGGCTACCTAATTACACTTCCCCGGGAGTGATGCCAAAATTTTTAGCCAATTTAATGTCTTAAATTTCTTATCGTAAATCATCAACCGAGGTTAGTAATCTGATGAAGTGTGGTGCACTACATATGCTTAGTTAACCTTCTTCTTACTTCATTGTGTATGTTTTTATATTTTTTGTGGGGGTTTTGTTTCTTTATGTCTAAAGGAGTTAATATTGAGAAATGATAACTATGAAATGAATCAACTAAATCTAATGAAGTTTCATGTTAAAAACTATTTTTGAAAGAAGGAAGAAAAGGAAATTTTCTTTAACTATTCTAATTTGCATAAAAATGAATCAAACTTTAAATGGTTAGAATTTGATCTAAAACAAAGTATTTATTCTAATGAATTTGATCTTTTTGGGATTAAATCTAATTCTAATCTATCTTATTCTAATTCTACTCCATGGATTGAAAGCATAAATCCTATGATTAAGAATTGAAATGATCATGCTAATCTAAATGGAAAGAAAATTCAAAGAAATTGAAAAGCAACTACTGTATGACCAAATACTCAATCATCCAATTTTGGAAGAATGACAAAGTCATCTTCTTGATATGATTTAACAAGAAATTGATTATACATTTAATTTAAAGATTTAATCTAAGAAAGCAATTAAAAAAGCACGTAAAGTCAACTCAACTACTGTATGACTAAATACTCAATCATCCAATTTTGGAAGAATGACAAAGTCATCTTCTTGATATGATTTTAGCAAGAATTTAATTATACATTTAATTGAGAATTTAAACTAGGAAAGTAGTATAAAAACATGTAAAGGAAAACTAAGATCACTGTATGCTCTAATGCTTCAAACGCAATCCAATTTGGGAAAATAGAAGAACTACTTTCTTGATATGATTTTGGTAAGAAAAATATTACACTGTTATTCTAACACTAATTCTAAGAAAGCATTCATAAATTTAATCTATGAAACAATAAACAATTTAATATAAGGATCAGCTACAAAGCAATGTAAATTTAACTAGGAATTGACAAAACAGAGCTAATAAAATTAAACTAGAAATAACTAATGAAACCTCCTTTGTGCGCAGGGGCCCTCTGCAACAGAACATGTTGAAATCCTAACAGAATATGCGTGCATCAAGAAGGAACTGGAACAAATGAACATGGTTTTCGTATTATAAAATAACAGTGTCTCAAAGCATACACAACTTTCACAAAATTAACACTGTCCTTCAGTTTCAAAACGACCGATATTTAAACAAATTCAATGTAACTTTCTTGAGGTATTTCCGCCTACAGATGGAAATTACAACTGAAACATAGAAGCAAAATCTAAGTAGTTAACTCTTGATTTGCTACGTCAGAGCAAATCGAGAGTCTTTTGTTCTCGGATCACGTCCTTTGACCGAACTTTGACCACAAGCATAGGCACCTTTTTCTATCGAATTCAAACACGTGTATAGGATGAGATCCATGTGTGGATCATTCTAAAGATGCCCATGTGACTCATTCCTTCATTCACTCCTCAAAACCTGTCAAACCATTAAAGTGGCCGTGGAAACAACAATTAGCTGCAGAATAACATGCGTTCTGTAGCTAAGTTACAAAAATTCATTCAAATAACAAAAAACATCAAAATAAAAAATAGAGACCATTCAAATGCATTCTTTGAGATGAAATATGTCATTTATCATTGATTGGAGTTATGGATTTATGAAAAGGTAGGGAAAAGTGATGAGAAAGGATGTCAGAGAAAGAACAATTTTGAGGTTGAACATAAGGCAAGATGAAATGAACCAAGAAATGAACAAACCAAAGGTTTGAGAGAGAAATGAGGATTAAAAAAAACACCCTAAAAACAATGAGACAAGAAAAAACCTTGGAAAAACTAGTGAGATAGGGGGAAACTTACCCAAAATATATAATAGGGGAGGTAACCAACACAAAGTGCGGGTCCTTTGTGCATTCCAAGCCATGAATATATCGATGTCTACATCCTTAATGTTGCAGTGCAACCACCTTTGGCGAAATTATAATTGAATGTGAATAATATCATCACAAAAGGGAGGATGAGTTTGATAAGACCATGTTTAACAACTCCTAATGGCCATGTAACATGTGTGAACTCATACCTTGCCATCTACCTCTGCTCTATAAATAATGGGTCTATAATGGTTTGAAATATTTCCTTCGAGATTTTTTCAATCAACACCCAACATGTAGAAATCTAGAAAATAAGGACATGGGAGTGAGCTTTGGTGCACTTATTTGTGCTCAGGCTATGAGACCATTCAATATAATCTCTCAATGTGCAATCACACATTTTACCACCACACCAATATGCCCCCATGGCTCCAACAAAAAACCCTCATAAGATTTAAACCTTGCCAATAATAAAAAACTTGTCGTTTTCCACTATTCAATCCAACCCCTTCAAAAAAATTCTATTTAATTTTCTTACTATATATTTCATTTTATATCATAAAATATCTCTTTTCATTTCAATAAAAATATTAAATACATTTTCAATACCTTAACATCAACTTACGCTCACCCATGTTGAATAACCAACCCATTTAATGCAAAGAAACTAGTTCAATTAGGAACGATTACAAGTCTAAATGACTTTGCCATCCTCATTAAGTTTGTACTAGGTGACATTAAAATTCTAACGAATCCTCAATATCCCAAACACATATTATGGCTAAGTAATAGGAAAAAATAACTCTTACAATAAAATTGTTGATGTGACCATTTAAACACTTTTAAACTCGAAGTTTACCAATTAGTGTTTCTAAACAGTGGGAACATATATTGTGGCTAAGTAATAGGGAAAAATATCTATTACAATAAAACTATTGATGTAACCATCTAAACACCTTTAAACTCGAAGTTTTACCAATTAGGGTTTCAAAAGAGTGGGAAGGTTGTACATAGTTTTACTTTTGGACAAGTGTTTATGCATCCTTGATTGAGGAAATCCTTTTAATAAATGAAAATAAGATATTGTTCTTACAAATAATAAATTTTAAGTTTTAAATTTTCAGTATATTGTAAGTTTAAATATTTATTAACTTTAAATTAAGTTATCATTATTAATTATATTATCGTATCATTATAAACCAAATCATTTATAGATTTAATCATATTTGAAAAATAAGTCATGTAAGTTATATTACAATTTTTTATAGATAAATAATTTTGATTAATTTTATACTAAATGGATTTTTACTGGTATTTTTGTCTTTTGTTTTTAGTTTTTTGAATAGCGTGAGTAAACATATATCTAGTTGTTATCAAATCTCAACAATAAGTACAATTCGCTGCTAATCTTTATCCATGATGCAGTTGACTCATCATTGTTATTAAAGAAAACCACACCATGGAATTACTCATTTATGAAAAAGCTTACACTCTATAGTCTATCTCTAGCTCTTAAACCGTGCATTTATTTTTTTCTTGTTTGAAAAAAATAAACTCTAAACATAACAAAACAAATTTAAAACATACTCTGACGCATTTACAACTGTTATATATGGATATCTATAATATATTTATTAATAATTAAATTATATAAATATCATTTATATACAATAAATAATAAATATTTAATTTTTTATAAATATTATTATTTTTCGAAAAATGAAAACCATTCAAACAAAACTCAAATATATAACAACAAACACTTACATCGGCCACATCCTACCTAAGATAATACTTATCTCTCTGCAAAATATCTACAACCATTTTCTTTTATATTCAAGTGCCCCCACTTTGCTAATTACAATTATTGTGTGCCTTAGATTGGTGTAAAATAATTTTATATACACATGGTTCACTGAATAGAGATTATTGGAAAGAATTTATGTTGGGGTCCGTATTTATATGGTAACACATCGTTTTTCTTGTACGCTTGTCATGCTTTGGCTTGCAAATATATTAAAAAAACATTTTAATATCAAGCGAGATGGTCCATATTAAATTGATCATTTCACTGAAAGTGAAATCTTTGAATTGTCATACATTTGAGTGTGAATGCCAACAAGGATTGGTCATTTGACGTGTAGGAGTGTGAATGCCAACAAGGATCTTTGAATTTTCATACAACTTGGGGTGACGGTGCACATTTTGAGCCTCACAAATTTAATCATTTAATCATTCGATGGGGGCCTTCCCCTCTTCCAATAAATTGCCACCATTTCAATCCATAAATGTTACTAGAGAGAGCCCATCATTCCACCCTAGGAATCTAATCATTTGAGGGAATCTTTCAATCTGAATCACATCAATCAAGAGTAGGGAATAGGGTAGAAGAAAAAGGTTAAAAAATGTCAGTAGGGAGAGCCCATTGTTCCAACTTGTAAATTTAATCATTTTTTATGGGGATATTTGAATTGTAATTATATCATCAACTTGTAAATTAATCATTTATTTATGGGGATCCTTCCATTGTAATTATAGCAATCAAGAGAGAGGAAATGTTGTTTTTTTTTAATTGCAATTACATCAATCAAGCGAGGGAGAGCTCATCTCTCCAACTTGCACATTTAATTATTTATGGAGATCTTTCAAGTATAGAAGATTTGTTTTTTTCTTTATTATATAAATAAAAAGATAAGACTTGTTTTTTCTTAATTATATAAATCAAAAGTAAGGATTAGGAAAAAGAAGAAATATGAGGAAGGAAAATGTTTGTTTGTTTGTTTATGTTCATATTTATATTTGAAATATTGATGAAATATAATGTTGCATTTTTTTTTGTTAATAAAATAGATATAATTCAAAAAAAGTATATAATAGAATATTGAGATTCCATGTAATATAGCATAAAATATATGTCATTTTTTAATGTATCATTGTGTATATGATGTACAAATAATTATTAAGGAATTCACTTTGGGGGTCTTCCCCTTGTTCAATAAATTGCCACCATTCCAAACCATAAATGTTACTAGAGAGCCTATCATTCCACCATGGAAATCTAACCATTTGAGGAAATCTTTTAATCTGAATCACATCAATCAAGAGTAGGGAATAGTGTAGAAGAAAAAGGTTTAGAAATGTCAATACGGAGAGCCCATTGTTCCAACTTGTAAATTTAATCATTTTTAATGGGGACATTTCTATTGTAATTATATCACCAACTTGTAAATTTAATCATTTATTTATGGGGATCTTTCCATTGTAATTATATCAATCAAGAGTAGAGAATAGGGAAGAGGAGAAATGTTGCTTTTTGTTTCTTTTATTTTTTTTAACTGCAACTACATCAATCAAGTGAGGGAGAGCCCACCCCTCCAACTTGCACATTTAATTATTTATGGAGATCTTTCAAGTATCAGAAGATTTGTTTTTTTCTTTATTATATAAATAAAAAAGATGAGATTTGTTTTTTTCTTAATTATATAAATCAAAAGTAAGGATTAGGAAAAAGAAGAAATATGAGCAAGGAGAATGCTTGTTTGTTTGATTATGTTTATATTTATATTTGAAATATTGATAAAATATAATGTTTCATTTTTTTGGGTTAATAAGATAGACATAATTTAAAAAACGTATATATATTAAAATATTGAGATTCATGTAATATAGCATAAAAGATATGTCATTTTTCTATGTGTCATTGTGTATATGATGTATAAATAATAATTAAGGAATTCACTTTTGCTTACATATTCAGTGTTATCTATTCTCACCCTATTAGTAGCGAGAGAGAAATTGAGGAGCTTGAATTTTTGGATTCACGTATTGATGAGTTAAATTTTATGAGTCTCTCCACTAATTTGCACCTGCATAATTGCGTTGCAATTATAAAACACAATGTCTCCCCATCCATGCATCGAATAAGGTTCATTTGAATACATAAAGTATTCATAATCTTTATATCACATAGTTTATTTATTTAACTGACAATACACTTGGCTCATGGTATGAATAATTGATTTATTTTCCATCCTTTGCTTGTTATGTTGTGAAAACCTTGTTGTTGGCATCAAGGGACCATTTAAACCATTAACACTATTTCCAATTATCCAAGAATGTACCAAACACATTGTGCATCCTTCTTGACCATCTCCTTCACACCAAATGAGCCATATAATCATGTCATAAACTTCCCTCTAGTTGTTGGAACTCTACCTTCTTACCTAGCAACATAAGAAATCTGAGTTCTCATGGATTTAAAGTCGCAATCATTTTTTCAACAATATAGGTTTATTGAAGATTAGGAAAACCCCCCAAGGGTCTTGTTTGACCCTTCATATAACTTGGGCCATGATGGAACTTTACTTATTTGTGGAATTCATGCCAATTTTTTTTTAAATTTGTGCTTGGAAAAAAAATCATCCTTTTTCTACAATATTAACTTCTTCTTATACATATACTCTAATATCTAACTCACATCTATATAAATGTCACATCTAATTATAATTTATTATTACTTAATATTTTACTTTTAAATTTGGATATTCAGCCTCCGCAATTAGTTTGATGTACATCTTCAAAGGTTTTCATAAATAATTTGTTAGCAACTAATTGAAGCGATTTGGCATTACATTTGTACATTTCACTCAATGTCAAATCCCTTATAATAAGACTACATTTATACCTCTCACTTAGCATAGGACTCATCATGATGATACTATACAATAAACCAATCATTTAATGACAACATGAATGCTACTAACCAAAAGTTCTTAATGGAATAAAGCCATGACATCCTAAGATCCAACGGTTTTAAATAAGTCAATGCTACTAGCTAAATTTCAGAAATAAACCCTATAAAAATATATAAAAATAAATTGTATAAACCAAAATGTCTCACACCATACAAATATATTACATACCTTTCACACTATCAATACTCTAATTCACACTTTAATACTTCTTTGCTTGCTCACTTGTATCGTTGCATCGTTACATTGTTAGATCCTTGCCAAAATATCACTCTATAATATATTAGCCAAAATATATTTTTTGAATTTTTTAATCAATACGGAAATTTTTTCCTTTTATTTTAATAAATGTGGCTGGAGCCTTTACAAAGAAATTTATGGGCACTATTAGATTTATAAAAGTAATTTTTAAAATCAAATTTATAAAATAAAATTATAATAAATTTTAAAACTAAAATATGTTAAATATTTAATAATGCGTACATTTATATACCTTTAGAGTAAGTTTGTTCATAGATAGTGATATTTTTTTAATGAAGAGTTTTGTTTTTTGTTTTTTTTAATTTTCAACATTCATGTAAAAACTTGAAATGGCTCGAGAGGAAACCTTGGGACAAGAAGGTGTAGTGGAGGAATTAGTGGTTTAGGACAAGAAGGTGTAGTGGAGGAATTAGTGGTTTATATCAAGTATGAAGAAGAATTTTTTTTTAAATCTATCTTCACTTTGAGAGAAAAATTGGTGTAGATTTGGAATCAACCAATTGAATTTAGTGAAGATATTAGGAAGGAGGAATAATTAGGAAGGAGGAATACTTCGATCTAGAGAAAAATTTATAAAACTCTATTCAAAAAATTGATCCAAAAAACAATAAATTTATTGGTAATATTGGCATTATAAGTGGTATTTATATGGAACTAGGTTGAAATGAAGCATGCAATGACATGAAGTTAAAAGACATAATCTTTGAAGTCTAAGATATAAAGGAAAAGGATGAAGATTTAATTCCCAATAGGAGGATCCTCTATGATTGAAAATTTTGAGTCACAATATGTCACAGTCCTAAGATATTGACATTTCCATCTAATCAAGGTAAGGTGTGCGGAGAACCAACCCTCTAAAGACAATTTATAGGAGGAGTAAATTGAGGAAATGATCATTTAATGAATCAAGTGGAAGAAACACAATCTTCAGTGTGTAAAATCAAAGGGAGAGAAGGTAAGGCTAGTTGTAGTGGAGGACATATGGCTTTCATCAATGATAGGGTTGGTGAACAAAGCCTTAACTCATATATTTGCAGGAAAATAAGTGCTAAACGATTCATTTTAATGATGGATAGAGAATGAAGGGCAAGAATAACTTAACTACATATCAATTTACTATATCTTGGTTCATGATTGGTTGGTGCTTGAATTTAGGAATGGAAAATATGTTGAGATGGTTAAGGAAAAAAAGGTTTTGGGGAGTGTCCTACCTAGACATTAGACGACATTCTAACATTGATTTGCAAAAGAAACTGACAGAATTGCAAAATTTCTAGGTTAAAATGTTGGGGTTACTAATGGAGTTATTTAACATTTACATCTTGAAGGTAATAAGATTTATTTTAGGTAAATTTGAAGATGCCAAAGATAATTATATTCAAAAGGAGGATAAGGGAATGAAATATCCTAGTAAAAATAAACATTCGAGTGGGTTTAGTAGAGAAAAAAAAAATAGAATGGAGAAAAATGGACTTACACACAACCTTTGGATTAGTGGGATATACCATTTCAATGTTTGAATTATAAAGAAATGGGGAATTTATAGAGAAAATTCCCAAATCCAAGCCAAAAAATTTGAGGAAGAATGAATATGGATTAGATTTTTCAAAGGAAGTCCTGGGATTTTCAAGAAAGGAGATAGAAGGAAAGGCCATCGGGAATCAAGTAGAATTACAGGGGAATAAAGAAAAAATATAGAAGGAACAAATATCTAGAAATGTGGATATATAGAAAGAAGGCATTCATAAAAGCTTAGATTTGCAAGCAACAATGGAGTAAAGTGAATTGAAAGGTATGAAATTAATTCTATTTATTCTATTTCTTTGTCTTTCGTGGAACATAATAAGGGTGACAAAGTAAAATTAATAAATCCTTCAAGGAGGAAATCCAAGTTCATCTTGAAAACCTACACATATATCAAAATGGTTATGCGTAACCCTATATTTGGGGTGAAGTAAAGGAATTTCCCAATGTATTAAATGAAACTTTGATTTGTTACAGAATAAACCCAAAAGTAGGAGCATATAGGACCTTAAAATTAGGTATGGTTCTAGAAGAATCTAAACATTTTATTTCCCAAAAAAATTAAGTCCAAGGGTTGCTAAAACACTAAAACAAGGCTATTGATACATGACAACTCTTATAAAGGAAGGAAGTCCTTTTCATCCCTATAAATAAAAAATCCAAAATATAGATCAAAGAAGGAAAACAAATATTAATATAAGGGGCCCTTAGAGTAATGAGTGCCTAAGAGAAGGTGAAACCATGATAATCCTATCCATTAAATATGAGAGGGGTAAGGGTGCCCATAAAACGTTATCCCTCAAAAAACACTTCAAAAATTATAACCCAAATGTTGTGTTGATTATAGAGACTATGTATGAAGGTCAAAATCAATGAAAATTGTGTCATCTCATTTAAAAATTGGTCATTTAGTTATATATATGAAAAAGGTAAATTAGGGGTTTATTTATAGCATGAAACAATTCTATGGAACTCATACAATCTTCCTTTCAAAGTGTATGTATAAAGACAAAGTTAGAGTATATAGTATCAACTATTGCATTTTCTTTACCCTCTTATAGATAATCTTACAATCATGTCCCAACATCTTGTTGACCCACTTAAGATGCTTTGGTGATGATAACCTTTGCTTTAGAAATTACATCAGACTATAATGGTCTATCTTGATCTGGAAACACAATCCTATTAGATATGGGTGCCAAGTATCCACTATAATAAGGAAAACCATCATTTTCATCTCATATGCAGACTTGTGCAAATTATGGTCACACCACTAGTTACTACTGAATGAAAAAGGACATCCATCTTGCATATAAATTTCTCCAAGTCCTTTTACCAAGGAGTTTCATTCTAGGACAACCTTATTAGTAAATTCTATCACTAGCAATACTAAAGTAGTGTGCATGACATCTTTAAAGATAAGAAGGATTTCTTGGTGGCCTTGGTTCATACAAAGGCGTTAGTTTGAGTAGTTATTTTAAAGAAGCAACAATTTTTTCAATATTTTTAAAAAAACTTCCTATAGTGGTTGGTAAGTAATAAAAAGCCATGTAGGTTCTTCTACATCTTAGGCTACAACCAATATTATATAGCCACAAAATTCTTTGGGTCTACTCATACTCCACCTTAAATATCAATGTGACCCAAGTCTTCAACTTTTCAAGCCCCAAAATAACATTTGGAGCATTTCATGAATAATTGGTGGTCTTGCAAGAGTTGAAATTCTCTTTCAAAATGCTCTATGTGATAACCCTATATTTTCTACAGAACAAGATATCATCAAATAATTCTAACACGAAAATGTGTAGAAAGGGTTCGAATTTTTTTTCATGAGGCTCTTAAAGGTGGATGGAGCATTGTGAAAGCCACAAGGTATCATTAAAAACTCATAATGATCCTCATGTTTGTGGAATGTTGTATTAGGGATGTATTTCTCCTTCATATGAATTTTGTGGTATTTGGTGCAAAGGTCAAGTTTAGTGAAAAACTTGGCTTCATGACATTTATATTAGAGGTCATCAATAACTACGATACAAAATGTGTCTTTGATGTTTAATTTGTCAAGAGGCCAAAAATTAGGACACATACGCCAATTCCTTATTTAATATCAAGACCAATAAATATCAATATAATTTGGTAATAGGACATATGAATCTAGTCTCTAAAAACTCCTTGATGATATTTTTTATTTCATTCTTCTAAGCAAAAGTGTGCACATTGGGCGCTAGACTACTAGGAATTAGTGTAATTCCATGGTCATGCTCCCCTCATGAATGTGGTAAACCACTTATTACGTATTGTTTTTTATAGAGGACCAATTGCAAATTAGGGCGAGTCTCCTATGGGAGGTTGTTGTGGGGGGGTAAGTAGGGGAGAAGCGGGGTGGGTGGGTATCCACTACTTGTATGACATTGAAATGTGAAATAATGCTAGAGTGGAATTTCTTCATTTATTTATCCATCCAATGAGAGATGGTAATTTGAAGGGATCTATATGTAAGCCCTTTGAGGGTATGTTTGTGGCCCTCCTTAAGGAAGATAGTGTATAAATCCTTGAAATCCATGGTGCCAGTTCCTAAAGTACATAACCTTTTTATTGTTATAATTGTATCGCAACCACCCATTTCAATAGAACACATGTGAGTATGGACCAATAATCCATGTTTCCCATGTTTCAAATATGAACCATGGGACCACTTGAGATAGTTTCAAAGTGTTATTCCCAACTTATATCCTTATGATTAGTGGATTTAAAGGAGTATTTTCATACATACCATGATCACTTATTATTGGGTTCACAAAAATAGAGTTACTAGAGAGTTAGACCCATACAAGTAGCACAATGTAATGAATATTTCGAGATGGGTCTTACATAATGGCATATAAG
The DNA here is from genome assembly GCA_034641835.2 of Pinus albicaulis. Lineage (NCBI taxonomy): Eukaryota > Viridiplantae > Streptophyta > Pinopsida > Pinales > Pinaceae > Pinus > Pinus albicaulis. The sequence goes on from CM076572.1 coordinate 1,001,160,232, forward strand.
ACCTAATTTTTTATTTTTTATTTTTTTACATTGGTGGGAGTATTACTCCCTATTGAATATTACTACACTAAAAGAATTTCCAAATTCTCTAGGAATTTCATTGGCCAACTATAGGAGGTGGTTTTTATAGGGTCCTCATGACAAATGAGTGTCACATGCTATATATCTCTAATATATTGAAGCATTTCCATAATATTACTCAGTTAAATATTTCACATTACCAACCAAGGGGATATATCATACCCTTAGCCATATTATATTATACCCTAGTACATGAGAGTGATCTCCCTAAATGCTTATCTTAGTGTACAATGACAACATGATGACAACTAGTTTATCTAGGGCTAGATTTAGTTAGTCTAAAGGGCTTTAAATATACCCAATGGTATGTGGAAGACTAATGTAGGAAAATCTAATAATCCCACACTTTCACTATAAATGTAGTAACTACACAATTTTTGAGAAGAGTGAGCTTATGTCCTTCATAACAATGTAATTGATTTTCCTACTAGTTGGCAATTCTACAAGTTCTTCTTTAAAATTTCATCAATTACATACACTTCAACCCACACAGCTTATTAATCCAGAAAACAAAATAATGGAGTTTCCACAGGAATGGAATTATACCTTCTACATTGGTTCATACAGTTCATACATCTATTAATTGAATGCGTAAACCTTAAACTCACGAACCCAATGAAAAATATGGAGATTGCAACATGTATAGGCCGGAAGCTATATTCCTGACTTCCAATTGATATCACATAAACTTAACAATGTGGATAGTATACTGGTGTAAGTATTCAAATCATGCAAAAGGCATTGTTTAAACATATGCGTTGCTTACCATAAAAACACAGAATTCTATTCATAACACTGCCAATACTTTGACAGTGGTAGTGGTCTACCCGTCTCACAGCTCCTATAGTGCTGGTGGCTATCACCTATACAGCATTGGTATTTACCAATTCGAACACCACGGATTTAACTCTACTTCAAAAGAAAATGCGATATCATTTGTTTTGATTTCTCATGCCTCATAGATGGAATGGTAACTGTCGCTTTGACTGGTTAATTCCCTTCGGCTTTGCAAGAATACGCCTCAACCCCACACACCTGAAGTTCCACGGCTTGGTGTTTCATATCTCTCCGTGTACGTATCCCTCCATTCAGCAATCAAATTTTTGCTACGATTTTCATAATCCTTGCTTCTACGTTGATTAATTTCGCATTAGTGACAGTGCTCTCAACGAGTATTAAAATGTTGTTCTGTGCCACTTTAAATTAAAGCTCTACGTTGGTTCATCCACACGAAGTTTCCTGCTTTGGTTAGCTTCAGGACTAACAATAAAGCTCTTTAAAGATTTTAATCTTTGGGCTTCGACCCATCTGCATTCACAATGCATATATATATATATATATATACACACACCACAGCTAATTGCAAACTCAGAAAAATTTAACAATGAAACTTCTAATCAAATAAAACACTATGTGGGCTAATAATCATTAACTGCCCCTCTGCAATTACAATCTCTAAACTCACATTCTCTTCTTCTCTCCCTTTCACACTCTCCATTTTCATCTTCAGCTTCCTCTTATTTATACAAATATGTGAAACTATTCTTCTTGGAATAGTATTGTTCTAGAATTCCTCAACAAACTAATGCCTCCCTATTTTTAAGCATTTGCCCCTATATTGGCTCTATTCCACACAGGGAAAGAAACCAATTTCTAAAATTATACGAAATATAATTAAATATAAAGAAAACTAACAATGCTCCATAAATAAATAATAAATTTAATAAAATAAATTATTACACTACTCCTAAGTCTATTTTATTTCAAATTAGCCACAACATGTGACCAAAACCGTCACATCACTAGCTAGGCTCCTGATGCTCCTGCATCAGACTCCTGGGGAAGAAAAATTGATCTTGTAGTACTTTGGAGTCGATCCCTAATCTCTGTAGTTCTGTTGTAGTCATCCAACTGGCGTCTTCCACTGGCTGTCCTTTCCACTTGACCAAATACTGATAATAAGTTTGGTTTCTGGTTCTCTTTGACACTTTCTTTTCCCTTTTTCCTGCTTTGGGCTTTCTTATGTTATGGCGTCTCCTTGTGGTTTTTCTTCTGGTTCTTGGTATAGGTACAAATCTGCAATACAGGACTAAGTCACCCACTTGGAATTCCCTTTTTCGCCTCCTCATATCTGCTCTCTGTTTGTCTTTGCTAGTGCATTCCTGCCATTTTCTTTTGACATCTCCCTCAAATATGCTTCTAGGAGTTAGCCAATTTACCACTACTTGGATTCTCTTCGGATCCATTTTCAACTCTTCTTTAGAGACTGCATATTCCTCCAAAACTTCATTCATCAACCTGACGATGATTTTATTTATGGCTCGATAATCTGTGCTCATGCGCTATTCACCTTCTTTCTTTGGACTGAGTACTGTTGGTACAGTACATGGACTAAGGCTTCCTCCGATGAACCCTTTATCCATCAACTCTTGCATTTGTCTTCCAGCTTCGGTATTTTCCGGTGGTGTTAACTTGTAGGCTGCTTTATTCGGCAAACTGGCTCCAGGTATTAGATGAATATGGTGACTAATAATCCTGATGGGTGGGAACTCATTTGGCAACTCATCCACAACAATATCAACAACATCATTCAACAGATTTTGAATTTCTTCAGGTAAATCTTCTAAATTTTTAGAAGTTAAAATTACCTTGGGTTTTCCAACACTAACAAAATGCATCTCCTTACCCTTCTCATCTTCCTGTAACAGGGTCTTCCCACTCATCAACATAATGTTGTTTCCAGTTGATTCTTCATCAACTTCAGCTTTCAATGGTAGCAATGTATGCTTGTTCCCATCTTTCTCAAAAGTATAAGTGTTTCTTCTACCATTGTGTATGGCATTTCAGTCAAATTGCCAGGGTCTCCCTAGCAATATGTGACATACATCCATCGACATTATATCACATAAAATAACATCCTTATAAGTACCAATCTGAAAGTCAACTTTACATTTTTCAGTTATAATAATTCGATGGCTTTTCTGAAGCCACGATACTTTATAAGGAGTGGGGTGTACTGTTCTCTCCAACTTCAACTTATCTACCATTTCTGTAGAAACAAGGTTATCAGTACTACCACTATCAATTACCAATTTGAAACACTTACCCTTTGACTTACATACAATTCTGAACAGATTCCTTCTTTGAGCCGGTTCTTTGGGTTCTTTAGCTTCTTTAAGCAATACCCTCTTCGGTAAAAAGGATTCTTAGGCTTTAGGTGGTTCCTCTTTGGCTACAATTTGAGGAATTTCTTCCATGGCTTTAGCAACGTTCACATTGTGCTTAGTTGCTGATCTATTGTGAGGACAATCCCATTGCACATGTCCCTATTCACCACATGCAAATCACTGAACATCTCTTCCTTGGCCTCTGCCTCTGGACATGAACCTTTCGCGACCAAAATCTCCTCTTTGTGGTGATCTATTGCTCGCACTCCCTGCCTCATTCTGAGAGTGTTGAAATTGGGATTCAAATGTTCCCCCTTCTTTTTCCGGACTCTTGTCTTTATTTCTCTGGTTTTGTTTGCGTAACAATTTTTCCTCGGCCCTCAAGGCTACTTGATATGCATCTTCAATCATCCTCAAATTTAATAAGCTGATCTCATCCTCTATTTCATATCTCAAACCATTTATATATCTAGCTACCTTTTCTAGATCATCTTCAACATGGCCAGATCTAATACTCAGCTTATAAAATTCTTCAGTATATTCTTTGATGGTCATCCCCTTCTATCTTAAATTTTGCAATTGTCTAAACAAATTTAATTGATAATCCTTCGACATAAACTTACCTTTTAGCTTAATCACCATATTATCCCACTGTTTGATTTTGGGCTTCCCTTTTCGCTCCCTCGACAGTTGCAATTCATCCCACCATAGGGCTACATGGCCTTTCAGTCTTGTGGCTGCAAACTTTACTTTCTTCTTGTCGTCGACTTCTTCATAGTCAAAATATTTTTCTAATGAACTGATCCAGTCCATTAGTACCTCCACGCTAAGACTTACATCATATAAAGGTACCTTTACCTTTGGTATGCTATTGACCTTTGCGAGCATCTTCATGACTTTGGCGGCCTCGCTTTCTTCCTCCACTTCTTCATCAGTGGTCTCTTCTTCCTCAGCACTGGCAACTCCACCATCTATCCCTCTCCTCTGGTTAGTTTCCATGGTATCTATTCTCGTGCATAAGTGCCGGATTGAATCTAGCAAAACTGCGTTTGCTATAGGTCTCCCTCGACCTATCCCAGCTCCACCTATTCCAGCTCCTCTTCTGGGTGGCATTCTCTGCAATGCTAAAAAATCCACTCAATAGGCTCTGATGCCAAATAATGTAGGAAAATCTAATAATCCCACACTTTCACTATAAATGTAGTAACCACACAATTTATGAGAAGAGTGAGCTTATGTCCTTCATAACAATGTAATTGATTTTCCTACTAGCTGGCAATTCTGCAAGTTCTTCTTTAAAATTTCATCAATTACATACACTTCAACCCACATAGCTTATTAATCTGGAAAACAAAATAAGACTACCTCAGTGGATGAAGTAGGAGATCGTCCTGGTTGGATTTCTAACCTTAAGACTTCAGGAATTCTATGTCTAGTGAAGTATGGAATATGAGTTTGAGATGGTGGTGTAGCACTATGTGGTCTAGGTTGGGTGAGTGGTGTTGTTGGAATCAAACACCTACCTCTAGTTATGAATCTACCCGTAGAATCTCTTTCTCTATGCATATAAATTTTTTTAGATGTAAGAAATAAGGCTACCTAATTACACTTCCCCGGGAGTGAAGCCAAAATTTTTAGCCAATTTAATGTCTTAAATTTCTTATCATAAATCATCAACCGAGGTTAGTAATCTGATGAAGTGTGGTGCACTACATATGCTTAGTTAACCTTCTTCTTACTTCATTGTGTATGTTTTTATATTTTTTGGGGGGGTTTTGTTTCTTTATGTCTAAAGAAGTTAATATTGAGAAATGATAACTATGAAATGAATCAACTAAATCTAATGAAGTTTAATGTTAAAAACTATTTTTGAAAGAAGGAAGAAAAGAAAATTTTCTTTAACTATTCTAATTTGCATAAAAATGAATCAAACTTTAAATGGTTAGAATTTGATCTAAAACAAAGTATTTATTCTAATGAATTTGATCTTTTTGGGATTAAATCTAATTCTAATCTATCTTATTCTAATTCTACTCCATGAATTGAAAGCATAAATCCTATGATTAAGAATTGAAATGACAATGCTAATCTAAATAAAAAGAAAATTCAAAGAAATTGAAAAGCAACTACTGTATGACCAAATACTCAATCATTCAATTTTGGAAGAATGACAAAGTCATCTTCTTGATATGATTTAACAAGAAATTGATTATACATTTAATTTAAAGATTTAATCTAAGAAAGAAATTAAAAAAGCACGTAAAGTCAACTCAACTACTGTATGACTAAATACTCAATCATCCAATTTTGGAAGAATGACAAAGTCATCTTCTTGATATGATTTTAGCAAGAATTTAATTATACATTTAATTGATAATTTAATCTAGGAAAGTAGTATAAAAACATGTAAAGGAAAACTAAGATCACTGTATGCTCTAATGCTTCAAACACAATCCAATTTGGGAAAATAGAAGAACTACTTTCTTGATATGATTTTGGTAAGAAAAATATTACACTGTTATTCTAACACTAATTCTAAGAAATCATTCATAAATTTAATCTATGAAACAATAAACAATTTAATCTAAGGATCAACTGCAAAGCAATGTAAATTTAACTAGGAATTGACAAAACAGAGCTAATAAAATTAAACTAGAAATAACTAATGAAACCTCCTTTGTGCGCAAGGGCCCTCAGCAACAGAACATGTTGAAATCCTAACAGAATATGCGCGCATCAAGAAGGAACTGGAACAAATGAACATGGTTTTCGTATTATAAAATAACAGTGTCTCAAAGCATACACAACTTTCACAAAATTAACACTGTCCTTCAGTTTCAAAACGACCGATATTTAAACAAATTAAATGTAACTTTCTTGAGGTATTTCCGCCTACAGATGGAAATTACAACTGAAACATAGAAGCAAAATCTAAGTAGTTAACTCTTGATTTGCTACATCAGAGCAAATCGAGAGTCTTTTGTTCTCGGATCACGTCCTTTGACCGAACTTTGACCACAAGCACAGGCACCTTTTTCTATCGAATTCAAACAGGTGGATAGGATGAGATCCATGTGTGGATCATTCTAAAGATGCCCATGTGACTCATTCCTTCATTCACTCCTCAAAACCTGTCAAACCATTAAAGTGGCCGCGGAAACAACAATTAGCTGCAGAATAACATGCGTTCTGTAGCTAAGTTACAAAAATTCATTCAAATAACAAAAAACATCAAAATACAAAATAGAGACCATTCAAATGCATTCTCTGAGATGAAATATGTCATTTATCATTGATTGGAGTTATGGATTTATGAAAAGGTAGGGAAAAGTGATGAGAAAGGATGTCAGAGAAAGAACAATTTTGAGGTTGAACATAAGGCAAGATGAAATGAACCAAGAAATGAAAAAACCAAAGGTTCGAGAGAGAAATGAGGATTAAAAAAAACACCCTAAAAACAATGAGACAAGCAAAAACCTTGGAAAAACTAGTGAGATGGGGGGAAACTTACCCAAAATATATAATAGGGGAGGTAACCAACACAAAGTGCGGGTCCTTTGTGCATTCCAAGCCATGAATATATCGATGTCTGCATCCTTAATGTTGTAGTGCAACCACCTTTGGCGAAATTATAATTGAATGTGAATAATATCATTACAAAAGGGAGGATGAGTTTGATAAGACCATGTTTAACAACTCCTAATGGCCATGTAACATGTGTGAACTCATACCTTGCCATCTACCTCTGCTCTATAAATAATGGGTCTATAATGGTTTGAAATATTTCCTTCGAGATTTTTTCAATCAACACCCAACATGTAGAAATCTAGAAAATAAGGACATGGGAGTGAGCTTTGGTGCACTTATTTGTGCTCAGGCTATGAGACCATTCAATATAATCTCTCAATGTGCAATCACACATTTTACCACCACACCAATATGCCCCCATGGCTCCAACAAAAAACCCTCATAAGATTTAAACCTTGCCAATAATAAAAAACTTTTCGTTTTCCACTATTCAATCCAACCCCTTCAAAAAAATTCTATTTAATTTTCTTACTATATATTTCATTTTATATCATAAAATATCTCTTTTCTTTTCAATAAAAATATTAAATACATTTTCAATACCTTAACATCAACTTACGCTCACCCATGTTGAATAACCAACTCATTTAATGCAAAGAAACTAGTTCAATTAGGAACGATTACAAGTCTAAATGACTTTGCCATCCTCATTAAGTTTGTACTAGGTGACATTAAAATTCTAACGAATCCTCAATATCCCAAACACATATTATGGCTAAGTAATAGGAAAAAATAACTCTTACAATAAAATTGTTGATGTAACCATTTAAACACTTTTAAACTCGAAGTTTACCAATTAGTGTTTCTAAAGAGTGGGAACACATATTATGGCTAAGTAATAGGAAAAAATATCTATGACAATAAAACTATTGATGTAACCATTTAAACACCTTTAAACTCGAAGTTTTACCAATTAGGGTTTCAAAAGAGTGGGAAGGTTGTACATAGTTTTACTTTTGGACAAGTGTTTATGCATCCTTGAGTGAGGAAATCCTTTTAATAAATGAAAATAAGATATTGTTCTTACAAATAATGAGTTTTAAGTTTTAAATTTTCAGTATATTGTAAGTTTAAATATTTAATAACTTTAAATTAAGTTATGTTAATGAATTATTTAATAATAATTATTGATATTTTATAAATTTAATCATGTTTGAAAAATAGATTATGTAAAAATTATATTAAAATTTTTTATGAATATTAATTTGGAGTTGATTTTATAGTAAGTGGATTTTTTATGGTATTTTTTGTCTTTTTGTTTTAGTTTTTTTTTAATAGTGAGAAAACTTATTATAATTTAGTTGTCAAATCAACAATGAGTACAATTATTATTCAATGTTATCCATGAGTGCAAGTTGACTCATCATTGTTATTAAAGAAAAAACACACCACTTGGAATTACTCATTTTACAAAAAGAAGCTTTCACCCCTTCAAATTGTCTCTAAATCTTAAACCATTAATTTATTTTTTTATCTTTCAGAAAGATAAACTCTAAACATAACAAAGCAAATTTAAAACATACTCCCAACCCATCCCAACCCAAACATGTTTGTTGAATCCTCTCATAATATATTTATTAATAATTAAATTATATAAATATCATTTATATACAATAAATAATAAATATTTAATTTTTTATAAATATTATTATTTTTCGTAAAATGAAAACCATTCGAACAAAACTCAAATATAAAACAACAAACACTTACATCGGCCGCATCCTACGTAAGATAATACTTATCTCTCCAAAATATCTACACCCATTTTCTTTTATATTCAACTGCCCCCACTTTGCTAATTACAATTATTGTGTGCCTTAGATTGGTGTAAAATAATTTTATGTACACATGGTTCACTGAATAGAGATTATTGGATAGAATTTATGTTGGGGTCCATAGTTATAGTAACACATCGTTTTTCTTGTACGCTTGTCATGCTTTGACTTGCAAATATATTAAAAAAACATTTTAATATCAAGCGAGATGGTCCATATTAAATTGATCATTTCAGTGGAAGTGAAATCTTTGAATTGTCATACGTTTGAGTGTGAATGCCAACAAGGATTGGTCATTTGACGTGTAGGAGTGTGAATGCCAACAGGGATCTTTGAATTTTCATACAACTTGGGGTGACGGTGCACACTTTGAGCCTCACAAATTTAATCATTTAATCATTCGATGGGGGCCTTCCCCTCTTTGAATAAATTGCCACCATTTCAATCCATAAATGTTACTAGAGAGAGCCCATCATTCCACCCTGGAAATCTAATTATTTGAGGGAATCTTTCAATCTGAATCACATCTTGATAGAGCCCATTGTTCCAACTTGTAAATTTAATCATTTTTTATGGGGATATTTGAATTGTAATTATATCATCAACTTGTAAATTAATCATTTATTTATGGGGATCCTTCCATTGTAATTATAGCAATCAAGAGAGAGGAAATGTTGTTTTTTTTTAATTGCAATTACATCAATCAAGCGAGGGAGAGCTCATCTCTCCAACTTGCACATTTAATTATTTATGGAGATCTTTCAAGTATAGAAGATTTGTTTTTTTCTTTATTATATAAATAAAAAGATAAGACTTGTTTTTTCTTAATTATATAAATCAAAAGTAAGGATTAGGAAAAAGAAGAAATATGAGTAAGGAAAATGTTTGTTTGTTTGTTTATGTTTATATTTATATTTGAAATATTGATGAAATATAATGTTGCATTTTTTTGTTGTTAATAAAATAGATATAATCCAAAAAAAGTATATAATAGAATATTGAGATTCCATGTAATATAGCATAAAATATATGTCATTTTTTAATGTATCATTGTGTATATGATGTACAAATAATGATTAAGGAATTCACTTTGGGGGTCTTCCCCTCTTTCAATAAATTGCCACCATTCCAAACCATAAATGTTACTAGAGAGCCTATCATTCCACCATGGAAATCTAACCATTTGAGGAAATCTTTTAATCTGAATCACATCAATCAAGAGTAGGGAATAATGTAGAAGAAAAGGTTTAGAAATGTCAATAGGGAGAGCCCATTGTTCCAACTTGTAAATTTAATCATTTTTAATGGGGACATTTCTATTGTAATTATATCACCAACTTGTAAATTTAATCATTTATTTATGGGGATCTTTCCATTGTAATTATATCAATCAAAAGCAGAGAATAGGGAAGAGGAGAAATGTTGCTTTTTGTTTCTTTTATTTTTTTTAACTGCAACTACATCAATCAAGTGAGGGAGAGCCCACCTCTCCAACTTGCACATTTAATTATTTATGGAGATCTTTCAAGTATCAGAAGATTTGTTTTTTTCTTTATTATATAAATAAAAAAGATGATATTTGTTTTTTTCTTAATTATATAAATAAAAAAATAAGGATTAGGAAAAATAAGAAATATGAGCAAGGAGAATGTTTGTTTGTTTGATTATGTTTATATTTATATTTGAAATATTGATAAAATATAATGTTTCATTTTTTTGGGTTAATAAGATAGACATAATTTAAAAAACGTATATATATTAAAATATTGAGATTCCATGTAATATAGCATAAAAGATATGTCATTTTTCTATGTGTCATTATGTATATGATGTATAAATAATAATTAAGGAATTCACTTTTGCTTACATATTCGATGTTATCTATTCTCACCCTATTAGTAGCGAGAGAGAAATTGAGGAGCTTGAATTTTTGGATTCACGTATCGATGAGTTAAATTTTATGAGTCTCTCCACTAATTTGCACCTGCATAATTGCGTTGTAATTATAAAACACAATGTCTCCCCCTCCATCCATCGAATAAGGTTCATTTGAATACATAAAGTATTCATAATCTTTATATCACATAGTTTATTTATTTAACTGACAATACACTTGGACCATGGTATGAATAATTGATTTATTTTCCATCCTTTGCTTGTTATGTTGTGAAAACCTTGTTGTTGGCGTCAAGGGACCATTTAAACCATTAACACTATTTCCAATTATCCAAGAATGTACCAAACACATTGTGCATCCTTCTTGACCATCTCCTTCACACCAAATGAGCCATATAATCATGTCATAAACTTCCCTCTAGTTGTTGGAACTCTACCTTCTTACCTAGCAACATAAGAAATCTGAGTTCTCATGGATTTAAAGTCGCAATTATTTTTTCAACAATATAGGTTTATTGAAGATTAGGAAAACCCCCCAAGGATCTTGTTTGACCCTTCATATAACTTGGGCCATGATGGAACTTTACTTATTTGTGGAATTCATGGCAATTTTTTTATAAATGTGTGCTTGGAAAAAAAATCATCCTTTTTCTACAATATTAACTTGTTCTTACACATATACTCTAATATCTAACTCACATCTATATAAGTGTCACATCTAATTATAATTTATTATTACTTAATATTTTACTTTTGAATTTGGATATTCAACCTCCACAATTAGTTTGATGTACATCTTCAAAAGTTTTCATAAATAATTTGTTAGCAAATAATTAAAGCGATTTAGCATTACATTTGTACATTTCACTCAATGTCAAATCCCTTATAATGAGACAAATATCAAATCCCTTATAATAAGACTACATTTATACAGAGAAATTTATGGGCACTATTAGATTTATAAAAGTAATTTTTAAAATCAAATTTATAAAATAAAATTATAATAAATTTTAAAACTAAAATATGTTAAATATTTAATAATGTGTATATTTATATACCTTTAGAGTAAGTTTGTTGATAGATAGTGATTTTTTTAATGAAGAGTTTTGTATTTTGTTTTTTTTATTTTCAACATTCATGTAAAAACTTGAAATGGCTCGAGAGGAAACCTCAGGACAAGAAGGTGTAGTGGAGGAATTAGTGGTTTATATCAAGGATGAAGAAGAATTTTTTTTTAAATCTATCTTCACTTCGAGAGAAAAATTGGTGTAGATTTAGAATCGACCAATTGAATTTAGTGAAGATATTAGGAAGGAGGAATACTTAGATCTAGAGAAAAATTTATAAAACTATATTCAAAAAATTGATCCAAAAAACAATAAATTTATTGGTAATATTGGCATTATAAGTGGTATTTATATAGAACTAGGTTGAAATGAAGCATGCAATGACATGAAGTTAAAAGACATAATCTTTGAAGTCCAAGATATAAAGGAAAAGGATGAAGATTTAATTCCCAATAGGAGGATCCTCTATGATTGAAAATTTTGAGTCTGAATATGTCACAGTCCTAAGATATTGACATTTCCATCTAATCAAGGTAAGGTGTGTGGAGAACCAACCCTCTAAAGACAATTTATAGGAGGAGTAAATTGAGGAAATGATCATTTAATGAATCAAGTGGAAGAAACACAATCTTCAGTGTGTAAAATCAAAGGGAGAGAAGGTAAGGCTAGTTGATCCAGGTGGATATTGGTGGCCACCTGCCTATTCCACTTGGGCCCCCACCATTTTCCCTTTCAGTTTTTCAGTTTCGACATAACTTACTATTTTTAGCAGTTTTTTGGGTCCTGAATTTCCGGAGCCATTTTAAGGCCCTAAATGATGTTTTTTGGGCATCGCGCATCCAGTGAATATCATTCCATTTCGGAATGATATTCATGGCGAAAGTTGTAGTCCTCGGATAGAGCTTTCTAATGATGTATCATGTGCGTCAAACGGAGATAGTATGCCAAAGTTACGTCCCTGGGAAGTTGAAACACCAATTTACCCAAACGAGGCCCATAGTTTTGGCGCTTCATCTCCTAGGGTTAGGTTTTTGGATGTTTAGGATTCTCCATTGTTTCTAAATAATAAATAGGCCCTCGAGCCTCATTGTAACTCAGTTCAGAGGCCTGTAGCTGCCACATCTCTTCTCAGAGATAGCTACCAGTGCCCTAGCTAGTTTTATTTCCATTATGTCTGTAAGCAAATTTCAGTTCTTTGATATTAATGAAATGAAGTGTTATTTCCGCTGCATCTCTGTTTTTATGGTTATATGTTTATTCTGTTGCATTCCTGCATAAATCCATATCACTAGTTGTAGTCGAGGACATATGGCTTTCATCAATGATAGGGTTGGTGAACAAAGCCTTAACTCATATATTTGCAGGAAAATAAGTGCTAAACGATTCATTTTAATGATGGATAGAGAATGAAGGGCAAGAATAACTTAACTACATATCAATTTACTATATCTTGGTTCATGGTTGGTTGGTGTTTAAATTTAGGAATGGAAAATATGTTGAGATGATTAAGGGAAAAAAAGGTTTTGGGGAGTGTCCTACCTAGACATTAGACGACATTCTAACATTGATTTGCAAAAGAAACTGATAGAATTGCAAAATTTCTAGGTTAAAATGTTGGGGTTACTAATGGAGTTATTTAACATTTACATCTTGAAGGTAATAAGATTTATTTTAGGTAAATTTGAAGAAGCCAAAGATAATTATATTCAAAAGGAGGATAAGGGAATGAAATATCCTAGTAGAAATAAACATTCGAGTGGGTTTAGTAGAGAAAAACAAAATAGTATGGAGAAAAATGGACTTACACACAACCTTTGGATTAGTGGGATATACCATTTCAATGTTTGAATTATAAAGAAATGGGGAATTTATAGAGAAAATTCCCAAATCCAAGCCAAAAAATTTGAGGAAGAACGAATATGGATTAGATTTTTCAAAGGAAGTCCTGGGATTTTCAAGAAAGGAGATAGAAGGAAAGGCCATCGGGAATCAAATAGAATTACAGGGGAATAAAGAAAAAATATAGAAGGAACAAATATCTAGAAATGTGGATGTATAGAAAGAAGGCATTCATAAAAGCTTGGATTTGCAAGCAACAATGGAGTAAAGTGAATTGAAAGGTATGAAATTAATTCTATTAATTCTATTTCTTTGTCTTTCGTGGAACATAATAAGGGTGACAAAGTAAAATTAATAAATCCTTCAAGGAGGAAATCCAAGTTCATCTTGAAAACCTACACATATATCAAAATGGTTATGCATAACCCTATATTTGGGGTGAAGTAAAGGAATTTCCCAATGTATTAAATGAAACTTTGATTTGTTACAGAATAAACCCAAAAGTAGGAGCATATAGGACCTTAAAATTAGGTATGGTTCTAGAAGAATCTAAACATTTTATTTCCCAAAAAAATTAAGTCCAAGGGTTGCTAAAATACTAAAACAAGGCTATTGATACATGACAACTCTTATAAAGGAAGGAAGTCCTTTTCATTCCTATAAATAAAAAAGCCAAAATATAGATCAAAGAAGGAAAACAAATATTAATATAAGGGGCCCTTACAGTAATGAGTGCCTAAGAGAAGGTGAAACCATGATAATCCTATCCATTAAATATGAGAGGGGTAAGGGTGCCCATAAAAAATTATCCCTCAACAAACACTTCAAAAATTATAACCCAAATGTTGTGTTGATTCTAGAGACTATGTATGAAGGTCAAAATCAATGAAAATTGTGTCATCTCATTTAAAAATTGGTCATTTAGTTATATATATGAAAAAGGTAAATTAGGGGTTTAGTTATAGCATGAAACAATTCTATGGAACTCATACAATCTTCCTTTCAAAGTGTATGTATAAAGACAAAGTTAGAGTATATAGTATCAACTATTGCATTTTCTTTACCCTCTTATAGATAATCTTACAATCATGTCCCAACATCTTGTTGACCCACTTAAGATGCTTTGGTGATGATAACCTTTGCTTTAGAAATTACATCAGACTATAATGGTCTATCTTGATCTGGAAACACAATCCTATTAGATATGGGTGCCAAGTATCCACTATAATAAGGAAAACCATCATTTTCATCTCATATGCAGACTTGTGCAAATTATGGTCACACCACTAGTTACTACTGAATGAAAAAGGACATCCATCTTGCATATAAATTTCTCCAAGTCCTTTTACCAAGGAGTTTCATTCTAGGACAACCTTATTAGTAAATTCTATCACTAGCAATACTAAAGTAGTGTGCATGAAATCTTTAAAGATAAGAAGGATTTCTTGGTGGCCTTGGTTCATACAAAGGCATTAGTTTGAGTAGTTATTTTAAAGAAGCAACAATTTTTTCAATATTTTTAAAAAAACTTCCTATAGTGGTTGGTAAGTCATAAAAAGCCATGTAGGTTCTTCTACATCTTAGGCTACAACCAATATTATATAGCCACAAAATTCTTTGGGTCTACTCATACTCCACCTTAAATATCAATGTGACCCAAGTCTTCAACTTTTCAAGCCCCAAAATAACATTTGGAGCATTTCATGAATAATTGGTGGTCTTGCAAGAGTTGAAATTCTCTTTCAAAATGCTCTATGTGATAACCCTATATTTTCTACAGAACAAGATATCATCAAATAATTCTAACACGAAAATGTGTAGAAAGGGTTCGAATTTTTTTTCATGAGGCTCTTAAAGGTGGATGGAGCATTGTGAAAGCCACAAGGTATCATTAAAAACTCATAATGATCCTCATGTTTGTGGAATGTTGTATTAGGGATGTATTTCTCTTTCATATGAATTTTGTGGTATTTGGTGCAAAGGTCAAGTTTAGTGAAAAACTTGCCTTCATGACATTCATATTAGAGGTCATCAATAACTATGATACAAAATGTGTCTTTGATGTTTAATTTGTCAAGAGGCCAAAAATTAGGACACATACGCCAATTTCCTTATTTAATATCAAGACCAATAAATATCAATATAATTTGGTAATAGGACATATGAATCTAGTCTCTAAAAACTCCTTGATGATATTTTTTATTTCATTCTTCTAAGCAAAAGTGTGCACATTGGGCGCTACACTACTAGGAATTAGTGGAATTCCATGGTCATGCTCCCCTCATGAATGTGGTAAACCATTTATTACCTATTGTTTTTTATAGAGGACCAATTGCAAATTAGGGCGAGTCTCCTATGGGAGGTTGTTGTGGGGGGGTAAGTAGGGGAGAAGCGGGGTGGGTGGGTATCCACTACTTGTATGACATTGAAATGTGAAATAATGCTAGAGTGGAATTTCTTCATTTATTTATCCATCCAATGAGAGATGGTAATTTGAAGGGATCTATATGTAAGCCCTTTGAGGGTATGTTTGTGGCCCTTCTTAATGAAGATAGTGTATAAATCCTTGAAATCCATGGTGCCAGTTCCTAAAGTACATAACCTTTTTATTGTGATAATTGTATCGCAACCACCCATTTCAATAGAACACATGTGAGTATGGACCAATAATCCATGTTTACCATGTTGCAAATATGAACCATGGGATTTCTTGAGATAGTTTCAAAGTGTTATTCCCAACTTATATCCTTATGATTAGTGGATTTAAAGGAGTATTTTCATACATACCATGATCACTTATTATTGGGTTCACAAAAATAGAGTTACTAGAGAGTTAGACCCATACAAGTAGCACAATGTAATGAATCTTTCGAGATGGGTCTTACATAATGGCATATAAGACCTAATTTTTTATTTTTTATTTTTTTACATTGGTGGGAGTATTACTCCCTATTGAATATTACTACACTAAAAGAATTTCCAAATTCTCTAGGAATTTCATTGGCCAACTATAGGAGGTGGCGTTTATAGGGTCCTCATGACAAATGAGTGTCACATGCTATATATCTCTAGTATATTGAAGCATTTCCATAATATTACTCAGTTAAATATTTCACATTACCAACCAAGGGGATATATCATACCCTTAGCCATATTATATTATACCCTAGTACATGAGAGTGATCTCCCTAAATGCTTATCTTAGTGTACAATGACAACATGATGACAACTAGTTTATGTAGGGCTAGATTTAGTTAGCCTAAAGGGCTTTAAATATACCCAATGGTATGTGGAAGACTAATGTAGGAAATCTAATAATCTCACACTTTCACTATAAATGTAGTAACTACAAAATTTTTGAGAAGAGTGAGCTTATGTCCTTCATAACTATGTAATTGATTTTCCTACTAGTTGGCAATTCTGCAAGTTCTTCTTTAAAATTTCATCAATTACATACACTTCAACCCACACAACTTATTAATCCGGAAAACAAAATAATGGAGTTTCCACAGGAATGGAATTATACCTTCTACATTGGTTCATACAGTTCATACATCTATTAATTGAATGCGTAAACTAAACTCACGAACCCAATGAAAAATATGGAGATTGCAACATGTATAGGTCAGAAGCTATATTCCCGACTTCCAATTGATATCACATAAACTTAACAATGTGGATAGTATAATGGTGTAAGTATTCAAATCATGCAAAAGGCATTGTTTAAACATATGCGTTGCTTACCATACAAACACATCATTCTATTCATAACACTGCCAATACTTTCACAGTGGTAGTGGTCTACCCGTCTCATGGCTCCTATAGTGCTGGTGGCTGTCACCTATACAGCATTGGTATTTACCAATTCGAACACCACGGATTTAACTCTACTTCAAAAGAAAATGTGATATCATTTGTTTTGTTTTCTCATGCCTCATAGATGGAATGGTAATTGTCGCTTTGACTGGTTAATTCCCTTCGACTCTGCAAGAATACGCCTCAACCCCACACACCTGAAGTTCCACGGCTTGGTGTTTCATATCTTTGCGTGTACGTATCCCTCCGTCCAACAATCAAATTTGTGCTACGATTGTCATAAACCTTGCTTCTACGTTGATTAATTTCGCATTAGTGACAATGCTCTCAACGAGTATTAAAACATTTTTCTGTGCCACTTTAAATTAAATCTCTACGTTGGTTCATCCACACGAAGTTTCCTGCTTTGGTTAGCTTTAGTACTAACAATAAAGCTCTTTAAAGATTTTAATATTTGGGCTTCGACCCATCTGCATTCACAACACACATATATATATATATATATACACCACAGCTAATTGCAAACTTAGAAAAATTTAATAATGAAACTTCTAATCAAATAAACCACTATGTGGGCTAGTAATCATTAACTTCCCCTCTGCAATTACAATCTATAAACTCACATTCTCTTCTTCTCTCCCTTTCACACTCCATTTTCATCTTCAGCTTCCTCTTATTTATACAAACATGTGAAACTATTCTTCTTGGAATAGTATTGTTCTAGAATTCCTCAACAAACTAATGCCTCCCTATTTTTAAGCATTTGCCCCTATATTGGCTCTATTCCACACAGGGAAAGAAACCAATTTCTAAAATTATACGAAATATAATTAAATATAAAACAAACTAACAATGCTCCATAAATAAATAATAAATTTAATAAAATAAATTATTATACTACTCCTAAGTCTATTTTATTTCAAATTAGCCACAAAATGTGACCAAAACCATCACATCGCTGGCTAGGCTCCTGATGCTCCTGCATCAGACTCCTGGGGAAGAAAAACTGATCTTGTAGTGCTTTGGAGTCGATCCCCAATCTCTGTAGTTTTGTTGTAGTCATCCAACTGGCGTCTTCCACTGGTTGTCCTTTCCACTTGACCAAATACTGATAATAAGTTTGGTTCCTGGTTCTCTTTGACACTCTCTTTTCCCTTTTTCTTGCTTTGGGCTTTCTTATGTTATGGCGTCTCCTTGTGGTTTTTCTTTTGGTTCTTGGTATAGGTACAAATCTGCAATACATGACTAAGTCACCCACTTGGAATTCCCTTTTTCGCCTCCTCATATCTATTCTCTGTTTGTCTTTGCTACTGCATTCCTGCCATCTGCTTTTTACATCTCCCTCAAATATGCTTCTAGGAGTTAGCCAATTTACCACTGCTTGGATTTTCTTCGGATCCATTTTCAACTCTTCTTTAGAGACTGCATATTCCTCCAAAACTTCATTCATCAACCTGATGATGATTTTATTTATGGCTCGATAATCTGTGCTCATGCGCCATTCACCTTCTTTCTTTGGACTGAGTACTGTTGGTATAGTACATGGACTAATGCTTCCTCTGATGAACCCTTTATCCATCAACTCTTGCATTTGTCTTCCAGCTTCGGTATTTTCCGGCGGTGTTAACCTGTAGGCTGCTTTATTCGGCAAAATGGCTCCAGGTATTAGATAAATATGGTGACTAATAATCCTGATGGGTGGTAACTCATTTGGCAACTCATCCACAACAATATTAGCAACATCATTCAACAGATTTTGAATTTCTTCAGGTAAATCTTCTAAATTTGTAGAAGTTAAAATTACCTTGGGTTTTCCAACACTAACAAAATGCATCTCCTTACCCTTCTCATCTTCCTGCAACAGGGTCTTCCCACTCATCAACATAATGTTGTTTCCAGTTGATTCTTCATCAACTTCAGCTTTCAATGGTAGCAATGTATGCTTGTTCCCATCTTTCTCAAAAGTATAAGTGTTTCTTCTACCATCGTGTATGGCATTTCGGTCAAATTGCCAGGGTCTCCCTAGAAATATGTGACATACATCCATCGGCATTATATCACATAAAATAACATCCTTATAAGTACCAATCTGAAAGTCAACTTTAAATTTTTCAGTTATAATAATTCGATGGCTTTTATGAAGCCACGTTAATTTATAAGGAGTGGGGTGTACTGTTCTCTCCAACTTCAACTTATCTACCATTTTTGTGGAAAAAAGGTTATCAGCACTACCACTATCAATTACCAATTTGAAACACTTACCCTTTGACTTACATAAAATTCTGAACAGATTCCTTCTTTGAGTCGGTTCTTTGGCTTCTTTAGCTTCTTTAAGAAATACCCTCTTCAGTAAAAAGGATTCTTCAGCTTCAGGTGGTTCCTCTTTGGCTGCAGTTTGAGGAAATTCTTCCATGGCTTTAGCAACGTTCACATTGTGCTTAGTTTTTGATCTATTGTGAGGACAATCCCATTGCACATGTCCCTATTCACCACATGCAAATCACCAAACATCTCTTCCTCGGCCTCTACCTTTGGGCACGAACCTTCTGTGGCCAGAATCTCCTCTTTGTGGTGATCTATTGCTTGCACTCCCTGCCTCATTCTGAGAGTGTTGAAATTTGGATTCAAATGTTCCCCCTTCTTTTGCCGGACTCTTGCCTTTATTTCTCTGGTTTTGTTTGCGCAACAGTTTTTCCTTTGACCTCAAGGTTGCTTGATAGGCATCTTCAATCGACTTCAAATTTAATAAGCTGATCTCATCCTCTATTTCATATCTCAAACCATTTATATATCTAGCTACCTTTTCTAGATCATCTTTAACATGGCCAGATCTAATACTCAGCTTATAAAATTCTTCAGTATATTCTTTAATGGTCATCCCCTTCTGTCTTAAATTTTGCAATTGTCTAAACATATTTAATTGATAATCCTTCGACATAAACTTAACTTTTAGCTTACTCACCATATTATCCCACTGTTTGATTTTGGGCTTCCCTTTTCGCTCCCTCGACAGTTGCAATTCATCCCACCATAGGGCTACATGGCCTTTCAATCTCGTGGCTGCAAACTTTACTTTCTTCTTTTCGTCGACTTCTTCATAGTCGAAATATTTTTCTAATGAACTGATCCAATCCATTAGTACCTCCACGCTAAGACTTACATCATATAAAGGTACCTTTACCTTTGGTCTGCTGTTGACCTTTGCGAGCATCTTCATGACTTTGGCAGCCTCGCTTTCTTCCTCCACTTCTTCGTCAGTGGTCTCTTCTTCCTTAGCACTGGCAACTCCACCATCTGTCCCTCTCCTCTAGTTAGTTTCCATGGTAGCTATTCTCGTGCACAAGTGCCGGATTGAATCTAGTAAAACTGCGTTTGCTATAGGTCTCCCTTGACCTATCCCAGCTCCACCTATTCCAGCTCCTCTTCTGGGTGGCATTCTCTGCAATGCTCAAAAAGCCACTCAACAGGCTCTGATACCAAATAATGTAGGAAAATCTAATAATCCCACACTTTCACTATAAATGTAGTAACTACACAATTTCTGAGAAGAGTGAGCTTATGTCCTTCATAACAATGTAATTGATTTTCCTACTAGCTGGCAATTCTGCAAGTTCTTCTTTAAAATTTCATCAATTACATACACTTCAACCCACACAGCTTATTAATCTGGAAAACAAAATAATGGAGTTTCCACAGGAATGGAATTATACCTTCTACACTAGTTCATACAGTTCATACATCTATTAATTAAATGCGCAAACCTTAAACTCACGAACCCAATGAAAAATATGGAGATTGCAACATGTATAGGCTGGAAGCTATATTCCCGACTTCCTATTGATATCACATAAACTTGACAACATGAATAGTATACTGGTGTAAGTATTCGAATCATGCAAAAGGCATTGTTTAAACATATGTGTTGCTTACCATACAAACACAACATTCTATTCATAACACTGCCAATACTTTCATAGTGGTAGTGGTCTACCCGTCTCACGACTCCTATAGTGCTGGTGGCTGTCGCCTATACGACATTGGTATTTACCAATTCAAACACCACAGATTTAACTCTGCTTCAAAAGAAAATGTGATTTCATTTGTTCTGATTTCTCATGCCTCACAGATGGAATGGTAACTGTCACTTTGACTGGTTAATTCCCTTCGGCTCTGCAAGAATATGCCTCAACCCCACACACCTGAAGTTCCACGGCTTGACGTTTCATATCTCTGCGTGTACGTATCCCTCCATCTAGCGATCAATTTTTTGCTACAATTGTCATAAACCTTGCTTCTGCGTTGATTAATTTCGCATTAGTGACAGTGCTCTCAATGAGTATTAAAATTTTGTTCTGCGCCACTTTAAATTAAAGCTCTACATTGGTTCATCCACACAAAGTTTCCTACGTTCGTTAGCTTCAGGACTAACAATAAATCCCTTTAACAATTTTAATCTTTGGGCTTCGACCCATCTGCATTCACAACGCATATATATATATATATATATATATATATATATATATATATATATATATATATATATATATATACACCACAGCTAATTGCAAACTCAGAAAAATTTAATAATGAAACTTCTGATCAAATAAACCACTGCATGGGCTAATAATCGTTAACTGCCCCTCTGTAATTACAATCTCTAAAATCACATTCTATTCTTCTCTCCCTTTCACACTCTCCATTTTCATCTTCAGCTTCCTATTATTTATACAAATATGTGAAACTATTCTTCTCGGAATAATATTGTTCTAGAATTACTCAACAAACTAATGCCTCCCTATTTTTAAGCATTTTCCCCTATATTGGCTCTATTCCACGCAGGGAAAGAAACCAATTTCTAAAATTATGCCAAATTTAATTAAATATAAAACAAACTAACAATGCTCAATAAATAAATAATAAATTTAATAAAATAAATTATTATACTACTCCTAAGTCTATTTTATTTCAAATTAGCCACAACATGTGACCAAAACCATCACATTGCTGGCTAGGCTCCCAATGCTCCTGCATCAAAGACAATTCTATAGATGGGTGTTGTCGAATGTCATACTGGTCAAATCGGTATTAGTATAGGCTACAAGGGTACCCAACCAAGTGACATGACTTGTATTTTCTACATGCATTATTTCTGAACTATTGTTTTACCTTCCAAAAACAATTTCTATGTTATTTAGTTGGAACACATCTATAGCCTAAAATGAAGTCTACTGAAATGTGGAGGCATTTTGGCTAAATAAAGAGCTTTGATACCACTTGTTAGCACATTTCTTTGCTAAGTCATGAGTCTATTTTAATTTTTTTTTTTGAGGATTAGACTTCGAAAATTTCCAAAAAAAAAAATGGTCATTATCGAAATTTCTGGTAGCGCCTGTTTTAGCCTTTTCGAACAGTCTGTTATATTCCTGTTTCTATCTTTATTTCCTTTTTTCTGATGCTGTCGTAAATTCTAGTAACATCCTCTGTTTTTAAAAATAAACGAAAAAGTGCATCCGCTTTTTGTCAAGCCACGTGTTTTAGTGTAAATACATTTCAAATATTTTTTAAATGTTTTATATCTTGTGATATGATTTGTATGCATTCATTTAGTTTAATTCAAGTCATGATATACATGTAATGCTTAGGTGTCAACTCGAGGTAATAAACCCAAACGTTAATCTCATCTTATCTAACAGCCAAGTCAGTTAATATCATGTCAAGGTATGTGTTTTCGAACAGAGGAGATCGTGGATCATCAACCTTAACGCAATGATCATTTTGTTGGTCGCACTTCAGTGCTGCCAGAAATTTCAACCAATAATCAACAAGACAACGGAGGTGACTACCAGTCACAGATCCCCTTGCCTCAAGCCATTTGCATCGTTCAATACGAAGATGCGCAACCAACTGAAGATAATGATGGCCATCACATGGTGCACACTATGGTCAAGAATATTTTCCATAATGAAAATCGATTTTCATGGGGTAATGAACCATGGTTGTTGTTTTAAAACCACCGAAAAAGAAGGAGCATTATCAGTTGAGAGTCTAGTTGTTGGAGATCAAATTGCATAGAGTAGCAGTTTGAGGAGGAGTCTAGATTTCAGACAGGATTTCAAAGGAATACACAAGAAACACTTGTAAGGTGAAACTCTTCTAGGTTTGCCACCCATCAGTTTCAAGATATAGAGTCATTAATTTCTGAAGATGACTAAAAGAGGAGGCAAAATAAAATGAATTGGTCCACATGGTGTAGACCAAGTGGATGAAAATTCGAAGGTGAGAAGCTTGTTTATCCAAGCAGGGTGGTATTCTTTGTGCACCAGATTAGGAAGCTCTCGCTTAGGAGTAGCTCAATAGGTTGGAAACTCTTTCAATGGACAAGAAGCCACAATCTATGTTATTACATTACAGGTTTTAGAAGACTAAATTACTGAAACATTTAACCTTCTACATGAAGGAGAGAGGTGGTTTAAAGGTCAGGTTATCACTGGAGGAGACCTCAATAGTTTCCTCAAGAATGCACATAGAGATCCAAGTTGGGCCAAGGGAATTCCAAGCAGCTATCTCAAAAATAAATGGGCAAAAGATGTTAAAATTATCAAGATATACCTCACTTGTGAAAGGAGGGATACAATTTTGTTTCTTTATTATATGAGGTTTCTTTTTCATGTTGTAGGTATGAAGACCTTAAATCTACCATAATTCTTGCTGAAGAGTTTGACAAAGATGCCATCAATGATCCAAACTCACTATGTTGTTTTATAATATAGCTTGTATCATCAAGCTCTCATCAAGGTTCTAGTTGAAGAAGAGTTAAGGAAAAGAAATCAAACCTGGGACCATTTCTTGTTTTACAGGGTAGGCCAACCTACACCTACACCTCTAGTTTCAAAACAACACCCTCAGCCTGCAAAATGAACCAAGAGGAAGGCTAATAAGGAAAACATCCATAAGGCCAAGAGCAGGAAAGAAAGGGTTTCTTCAGTTAAGGCTGAGACAAATTTGGAGAAAGGAGAGAGCTCCTCAACAAATAAACCTAAGTCTGTGAAAATGGTGCCCCCCATTCCTCCTTTTCCTAATGTCTACACCAGAGCCCAAAGAGGAAGTTCTGCAACTATAGAGAAATCTAAAGCGCAGATGCTACCGAAAATTACGAAAGAAGATATTTAGCAGAAGATGCAGAAAGAGTATCGACCTAAAAAATCTAATGAAGAGATTCTCAAAGATGTTGGATATGAAATCAGTAGTTAAAAGAAGAAAGAAGAAGCCAAACCTGTTGCTGGTATCAGAAAAAGGCATACCAGATACAAAACAATTTTAGGCTTAAGTCCAAGGCTCTACACAATCCAAGCTTAATGACAGAGGTCATTTATATAGAAGGTAAATCTGAAGGGTAAAAGACAAAAAAATCCAAGAAGAAAAACAAAAACAAAACCCCTTCAGAACAGCACTCAGAACCCTCAAAGAGAAGAAAGATACAAAAGGGTTCTAAGGAGGAGAAGGCCACTATCAAGGAAGCAGCCACAAGAACAACTAGATCAAGATCAGCTGCTGATAGCAAGACAAACCACATGGAAGGAAGGTCAACAGGTTTTTTGATACAAACACACAACTTAGATGTCAAAGAATATAAGTCTGCACAGGTTTTTCAAAAATTTATGTGCATTTTTTAAAAAGAAACAGAGCACTACTGGAAATTTCGGTAGCATTCCAGTTTTTACGCAGTTAGAGGTTTTTACTAGAATTTTTGGTAGCACCTGTTTTAACTGAATTTTGACACGTGTCAGCAAAATGTTCTGAGCCAATTAAGGAAGGATAAGGACCCATAACCAAATGGATATAACAGGCGATGGTGAAAGGTGGTCATGAGGTTGTTGGAGATCTTATTAAAAGAAGATACATGGTTATGTAAATACCAAAGACACAAGTAGACAAATCAGCAGAAAAAGGGGTAGCATGACAACACGCTTAACATTTCAGCCCATATTTATTCTCTTCTTTCTTCTACATCTATCCTTTCAATTAGATTTCGGTGGGATATGGTTGTAATGTTTTATGACACCTATGTAATGTTAGTAGTGTTTCCTTATTTTTAGAAGAGATGGATTTGGTGCCTCTCTTTCTATATATACCATTTGTAAATACCATTTCCAGGTTGGATGTTGGTCTACCTGAAGACTGAATATAATAAAGAAAATACCTTTTACTTCATTATGGAGGATTTTGTGACTCAAGGACCATCTAATGTATGGTGTGTCTTCTTTCTTTGTTAATTTCTTCTAATTATGAGTTGCAACAACTAGTAAGGCGTGAGTGAGAAACTATTAAAGGAATTAATAGTAAATTATCTACTTTCAGCTTTCTACAATTCATATATGTGTTGTAGAACATGTTAGTGAAGATTTCATAAAGGATTTGTGGAATACTTTATACATGAAATCTAATTTCTGAATGTTCTTTACAATGCATAAACAAGGTTTGTGTAAATAGCCATCAATATAGTTATGTGACAGATTTAGGATATGAATATTTCCTAGAATAAGTACTAGTTATCCATCTTCTCTCATTTGTTACACTCTGCTCCCTATACTACTAATTTACCCATACAATTTATACTTGCCACAGATTTCCAAATGCATGAAAGTCTTAAATGATATAAAAATCATTTCAAAATATTTGAGAAGCCATCCCACCACTCAAAAAACCCTTTAAAATTTGAAATGAACTATGATGTGTAAGGTTTACTCCTTTTGTAGCCAAGGAGTGACTCCTTGCACTAACACCACTTATAATGTTTCTTAACCTTGAGACTTCAAACATAAACTAGTATATAGATAATATAATCGTAGAAAACTTGATACAAGAGAAAAATAAGCCGACATTTGTGAAATTTACCCTTGTATTATGATAATTGGAAAAAACAGAGAAATATCCACATGCCTCTTAAGGTGGGATGACCTTTCATTGAGAAAAGCTTCGAATACAATAATATTGTAATATTCCCAATTAGTCCTAAGCTAATGGGAATATTCAATTTTGTTTTGGTTTTCTGTTTCATGAATAAATGGTAAAGGAGGATCATAAAACTCCTAAAAACAATAAATAAATCAATGCCACATGTGAACCAAGCTAAATCTGGGCTATGTAAATGAGCCCCCTTAGGTGTGAAAGGGGCTGAAACTTTTGACTGGGTCAACCATGACCAAATCAACATCGTTGTCTTGGAGGAATGGCCTTCAATGATGCACAACGTAGTTTTAGATGAAGATGGTTCATGTGAAAGGAGTCATTTAAATGAAGGTGGTTTAGGGTTTGCAAGCTCTCAACTTATAAAAGGAAGAGGATGACAGCATGAGAAGGTTGTTGATGTGATTGCATTTTTCAGAGTATATTGTCTATTTAGACATATCTCATTCTCCTTGCTGCTTAGTAAAGAATAGTGTTGTTTAGCACAAGGATTTCCTGTTTAGGAATCCCATCTCTTTCCTTGAGAGGCCTCTAGGAAGAGCTTTGCATTTCTTGTCCACTATTAGGCTAAAGGCCAAGCTTCTACTTCCAACTACAACACAGATCCTGTTGAGGGTTTGGTTGTCTTTGTAGGTTGCAGCAAGTGGAGGCTATATCTACTCAGATCTAGGCCAATCTAGTGCCTCTTTTCAGTGGGAAAGTCTTCTATTCCATTGGCAAGAGAGTATTGGATCATTGGAGCATCAGATCCAGATCTTGGCATCAGGCCAAAATTATCTTAAACCCTATAACGCAATTTTACTTCCAGATCTGCATTTTTCTGTAGGTGTTGTTGCAGGGATTTTTGGCATAACATTTTGGAGGAGTGTTTTTCATGTGTTGGGGATCTTCCCTTCACATTTGAGATCCATTGGCTGGGATCATCATATTGTATCTATCAAATTAGATCTAAATATTCCTGAATATTTGAAGATTTCTGCAGATTTGTAGTTTTAGATCTCAGATTTACTCCGTCTGCTTCATGTATTGCTGAAAACCCCAAGGGGTATTTGAAGGAGAGCCTTTATAGTGTATGGATCTGTCATAGATCTTATTGTTCATGAATTATTTTTCTCTAGATATAAGTTTTAATCAACAGCTATTGCAACCTAATAAAAATAATGTTTTCAAGGTAGTTTCTGCTCATATGTATGGTTGTTGCACCTCTTTTTGAGGATTTTTCTTCATTGGAGACTTCTATTTCCTATTTTACATCTAATGGGCTTCATTATATATTTTATTTGATGTTCTAAATGCTAAAGAAGGGTCTCCATATTGGCCTCCTGCTCTTACTTAGATGATTTGTGTTATTTCTCTGCATTAATCTTTAATTATTGTTGCTTTCCCCATTGGGAATATTACAGTGGTATCAGATCATCATCTTGGCACATCTTGTGCATTCTAAGAAGCCAAAATGTATTTTCAAGGAAAGAAAAGACTGAAGAAGAAGTTTGATTACTTAGAAGACAAAAAATACAAGGGTCAAACCCCTTTATCTGGAAGAATGAAAGGGAAAGAGTTCTCAAAAACTCTGTTCCAAACTATGCATGAGCTGAAAAGTGAAATTAGGGGAATGAGGAATGAAAGAAATGCAGATCCTTTGAAGATATTTGCACATGAAGGAAGCCCCAGTTCTTCATATTATGTGTATGAGCATTCAGCCACACAATTAGATCCACAACGTTGTAGCATGCCTACATTTCTAGCAAGAGGAGAAGCAGAAGGAGGGACACCAAATGAGGAGACTCTTGGTGACTATCTCCAATAATATGAATCTCAGTCTAAAAGATTCAAAGAGAATCTAAGCTTCCTAGAGTTTTGTCAACTTAAAGAAGAAAGAAGATCCAACATATACAAGAGAAGAAGAGGGTGCATGCAACACACTTTGGATAGAACCTTTCTGCCTACATTTGATGGATCACCTGAGAGCTCAGCCAAGTCTTGGGTAAGGAAGCTAGACCAATTTTTCCAGTTTCATCAAGTTTAAGAAGAAGAAGCCAAAAAAGTAGTAGCATTGCACCTCCAAGGTAAGGCTTATGCTTGGTGGTTATTTGAATCTTCTTCATTGAGAAATGTAAACATCTCTACTTATGCAAAGTTCACTAGGAGGTTAGTGAAAAGTTTTGAATTGAAGACATCTAAAACTTCTTTGGGTAAGAAAACTAAGTCCAAGAATTCAGAAACTTTGCATAAGATGGAAGGATCCATGAATATAACTCCATTTTAGAAGATTTTTGAGGGAGTTAAAGATCTGCTACATGATTTGCCAAGGGAAAATTCCCCATTTCAGCAAGAACATTCTTCTCAAGAAGAAGACATGAGGATCCCTTTTTCAAGAAGAGATCAAGAGAAAAGATCTCTTAATGATAAGGTATGCTTCATTGATGAAGAGAAGGAAGAAGAAGAGATGGAAATATCCTCCAGCGCTGTGACAACAGGAGGAGATCTATTTCTATTGGGAGAGGGAGGTGAAGCAATTTCTTCCACTAGGAGGACTCTTGTATCTTTGCAAGAAGCTCCCAAGGATCTTGCACACGAAGAAAATGAGCAGCAAGTGTCAATGATGATAAACAATGAGACAAAAAAATGGAGGAAATGTGTTCCAACATTGCATACAGTTTTGGGAACACACACTATGATAGATCATCCCTTTGTGGTCAAGACTCCTGACACCAAGGAGATGTTGGGTGTTCATGAGTTAACTAGATCTAAAGGAAGCACTTTAGACTGTGATATCTTATATAAGGTAGGAGGAGAAGAACAGAGGAAGGATCACAACGCTGTCATGACAGGAGGTGATCCACTATTACATGGAGGAAAATATGGGGAAATTTCTCCAATCAGGAGCACTCTTGCATCCATAAGAGTGATTCCCCATTTTCATGAGATTTCCACACAAAAATCAGAGATGGATTTGTGCAGTGGAAGCAATGGTAAGATGTTCCCATCTGTTATTCACATGGGGATGAGCCATGAGACATCATTATCTTGTGGTAAACCACCTGAGAGACCACCTGATTCAGATTAGGTGAAAGATGTTTCATGCATTGATGCTCTATTCATGGGTCCAAGAAGGAAGGGAGCACTAGAAGACCATACTACAGTGCTGAGAGTATGGGGGAAGCTCAAGGAGAGGGAAAGTATTTTTCCCTTATCACCATTATCTATTCTCTCATCTCATACTGCGCTGAGAAAGGATGCTACAAGGATGAAGAATGACACCATCATGGAGCAAGGAAGGCAATCCTTGACTATGAAGAATCAAGAGACAAACTCATTTGGAGAGCACTATTCCATACATGATATGAGATGGTGGTCACACATGCATGCTTTGGAAAAACCAAGGAGGTTTTGTATAGATGATAGCCTTCCATGGGAGACTAACTTCCAAGAACTTCCATTTTCTTTTGAGCATGTGCGTATGCAAGAAGGGCAGCATGGAAGGAATAGCAACCTTCCACCTTATACCTTTGGCATGGGATATGTCAAGGAGGAGAGGAATGGGAGGCATTACCTTCCAACATACACCTTTGGCATGGGAGATGTCAAGGAGAAGAGCAGCAACATGGAAGACATTATAGTTGACACATTATCAACACTGTCATTGTTGGAGAGGTTAGATCCATATTGGAAATCCCAAATGTTGGTGGAATATTCCAAGGATCTTCACACTTGCATGGTTCTTGATGACTCGCTACATGATGAGAGCTATTCAATCCTAGATGGAGTCATCTATAATCATGGTAGGATCTTCTTGTCTAGAGCCTCCAAGCTCAAGAAGAAGTTGCTACAAATGGCCTATGAAGAGTTTTGTTTCAGCCAAACATATTCCATGAAGCTCAACAATATCATCTTGAGGAGCTACTATTGGGAGGGCTTTAAGAGAGACCTATATCAACATTGTCAGAGATGCATGTACCATGTCAAGATGGAGTAGAAACATGACTCTAAGGAAGAGTTAAATCAACCCTCTTTTTCTCATCTTGAGGAAGGGGATAGATCCATGCGCAACTCCATTGGTATGAGGAGGATTGTTGGTGAAGAGCATGATCTTGTTACACATGTTTTATATTCTGATTTTATGCAATCTTCTACCATGTTTATGTAGGCCATGACTCCAAGGAGAATTATTATATCTTGTAAGCTTCATGGCCAATATTGGGCCACAAAAATTTCCAAATTTAGGCACTCCCTTGGAGGAAAAAGGGAGATTTTGCAACATGATGGGTGATTCCCTAACGCACCAAATATATCTCACTTTCAGCCATGGTGAGATGGTATGGGAAACAAGTAAGTGGTGGGAAAACTACTTACCACATCTAGATCTGATGCAGGTAGGAGATGCACTCACTGGTTCCACATGTGGGACTATGATCCACCTCCATATGCACAAATTTCTATTTGTATGTACATTGTTTTGATCCCCTACATTGATGATGTACTTGTAATTTTTATGGGGATGTATGGAGGAAGGAGGGAAGGTATGCATGTACCCTATGGGATGGATATTCTCCATGTACCTTATGTTTCATATTTCAGGGAGAACATTGGGCAAACCATGTTTGTTTCATGTGATCCTCCATATGGGTTTGAGCTATTTGCATCTCATGAGAACTTTGGAGGAGAAAGTCATGGAGGAATGGTTTGGTGAACACTTGGCTTATGGAGGAATATTAACTCATGTTTGTGTCACAAAAGGAGGAGGAGATGAGTTGCAGCACTCACCTTACCAGTTGCTTGAGGACAAGCAACATTTTGGAGGGGAGGACTGTAATATTCCCAATTAGTCCTAAGCTAATGGGAATATTCAATTTTGTTTTGGTTTTCTGTTTCATGAATAAATGGTGAAGGAGGATCATAAAACTCCTAAAAATAGTAAATAAATCAATGCCACATGTGAACCAAGCTAAATTTGGGCTATGTAAATGAGCACCCTTAGGTGTGAAAGGGGCTGAAACTTTTGACTGGGTCAACCATGACCAAATCAACAATGTTGTCTTGGAGGAGTGGCCATCAATGATGCACAACACAGTTTTATATGGAGATGGTTCATGTGAAAGGAGTCATTTCAATGAAGGTGGTTTAGGGTTTGCAAGCTCTCAACTTATAAAAGGAAGAGGATGGGAGCATGAGAAGGTTGTTGATGTGATTGCATTTTTCAGAGTATATTGTCTATTTAGACATATCTCATTCTCCTTGTTGTTTAGCAGAGAATAGTGCTTTTTAGCGCAAGGATTTCCTATTTAGGAATCCCATCTCTTTCCTTGAGAAGCCTCGAGGAAGAGCTTTGCATTTCTTGTCCACTATCAGGTTGAAGGCCAAGCTTCTACTTCCAACTACAATGCAGATCCTATTGAGGGCTTGGTTGTCTTTGTAAGCTGCAGCAAGTGGAGGCTAGATCTACTCAGATCTAGGCCAATCTAGTGCCTCTTTTCAGTGTGAAAGTCTTCTAATCCATTATCAAGAGAGTATTGGATCATTGGAGCATCAGATCTATATCTTGGCATCAGGCCAAACTTATCTTAAACCCTACAGCGCAATTTTTATTCCATATCTGCATTTTTTTGTAGGTGTTGTTGCAGGGATTTTTGGCATAACATTTTGGAGGAGTGTTTTTCATGTGTTGGGGATCTACCCTTCAAATTTGAGATCCATTGGCTGGGATCATCATATTGTATCTATCAGATCAAATCTGAATATTCCTGAATATCTAAATATTTCTGCAGATCTGTAGTTTTAGATCTCAGATCTACTCCATGTGATTCATGTATTGATGAAAACCACAAAGGGTATTTGAAGGAGAGCCTTTATAGTGTATGGACCTGTCATAGATCTGACTGTTCATGCATTATTTTTCTCTATATCTAAGTTGTAATCAACAGTTGTTGTAGCTTAATAAAAATAATGTTGTTAAGGCAGTTTCTGCTCATATGTATGGTTGTTGCACCTCTTTTTGAGGATTTTTCTTCATTGGAGACTTCTATTTCCTGTTGTACATCTAATGGGCTTCATTATATATCTAATTTGTTGTTCTAAATGCTAAATAAGGGTCTCCATATTGGCCTCATGCTCTTACTTATATGATCTGCGTTATTTCTCTGCATTAATCTTTAATTATTGCTGCTTTCCCCATTGGGAATATTACAAATACACATATATCACCGACATGCACTCACGAAAAACACATCCCGTCATCAAATTATATATGAAAACACAACTGCAACAATGAACATCACCAAGCATACACATCAAGAATATATACAACCTACATGCATGCATGACAACCACATTCCACCCATCTAGTCCAAGGGGTGAACCATGCTCTGATACCAATCTATAACACGCTCCTCCCACACTTACCCAAGCTTAAAATTCCACCGGGGTTAGTATGTGATGAAGATTTATTATGATATGATTCAACTTCCTAAGTGTAGTTAATGGAAGCGACGAACCAAAACTTTACATACCTCCTTCAGGTGCTATAGGACCCCTAGGAGCTAACCGACCCCCCCAGGTTTCAACCCTTGAGTTAACCCATCTTTTCACTGACATAGGCTCTCATTCGCTCCCTTGACAAGGAAAGCCAGTGGCTGAGACCCCCCAGCCACTCTCATGAGCCTGCATCCCAATGAATGTAGCATTTTTTACTCAGTTCTGTGCCAGTGACCTCGAGATTTGAGCCACTTTTTCAAGGCTAGGACCCAGGCCTCTACCCAAAACTTAATGAAACTCTCAGAGATGATAAATAATAAGGAGACAAGGCTTCTACTGTAAAATTTGAACAAGGACCTAACCTAACCCATCCTAACTATGACAAAAATTTTGTCAA
Organism: Pinus albicaulis; assembly: GCA_034641835.2. Classification (NCBI taxonomy): domain Eukaryota; kingdom Viridiplantae; phylum Streptophyta; class Pinopsida; order Pinales; family Pinaceae; genus Pinus; species Pinus albicaulis. The sequence goes on from CM076572.1 coordinate 1,001,193,296, forward strand.
GCACATCATGAACATGTAATGTACATGTCATAAGTACACATTTGAACATAGGTCAGGCCTCATACTAATCTGAGATTCATCAAGAAGGTTTGACACCCTCTCACAATAGCTACATTATCATCTATTAGGTCATACATTCATTAACTATTCATTTAATAATCAAAACATGATGAGAGCCATAACTCAAGTCTTTCATTAACCATGCTTATAACAAACATATAACCATAATAATAACAATGATAGAAAAACCATCAAGGCCACATAATAGCAAGTACATTTACTCATGAGATACAAGGGAAAGAGAGCTCTTGTTAACATAGGCAAAAACCAACCAAGTCAGGGACTTCCACGTACCACTCAACCATAGATTGGGCTTAACCAAATCATTCTTTCAGCTAATCACCCTTGTGCTGTATTCCAAGCATGAATGTGGGACTCACAACAAAACCAACCAGGGCTTCTCATGAATTACTATGTATCCTGCCATTATCGGTCAAGGGATTCCTAGGCCTGAAACCCTAATCTATACAACTAAGCTTTACCGTGTGTCCCTCCATATACCGGTCAAGGGATTCCTTGGCCCAAACAATAAGCATACACTACTAGGATTTATTTCAATCCTGCGATAAACTAACCAAGGGATTACTAGGCCCTAAACAAGAATGGATGCCGCCATATCTCTCCACCTAAACTGTGAGGAATTTTCCTGTCTCCACCCTTAGGATTTATCGTGTATCCAACCATTTACTGGTCAAGGGATTCCTATGCCTTTGGGAATTTTCCTGAGACCGCCCCACTCATTTTGGAAAACCATCTGAAAATCCAACTCAACCAAGTAAAAGAACCCCATCACACCATGGTTATCTAGAAATGGAAAGGAAATACTGAAACCACTAACACACCTAACAAAACCCATGCCAATGACAACAAGACAACCAAATACACAAATTCATGTACCACGCATGCCAAAACTAGCAGGGAAATGATACATGCAACATTATACTTGCAAGTAATCGCCTTGTAGCCACTTGATCCAACTATTCCTTCCTTGATCTTTGCTTCCCTTTGTCTCCTTGTCCTTCCTTTGTCCAATGCTAGAGTGTTCCAAGAATGCTTTAAGTGCGCACGAGTATGGGAGAGTAGAGAGAATAGAGAGAGCTCTAAAACTGAACTGAAAAAACTTGTGAACTGGTCCTTAGATGCCTTTTTATTAACGAGGCCTCTATTTTCTTCAATTTCTATTATTTTCTTCAATTTCTATTATTTTCCTTCAATCTCCTTGGAAGGCATTTTTTAAAGGCAAGGTCAAGGATAATTTTTTTTTTTAAAAGGCAGTGAGAGGCACTTAAAGGAAGGCAAGGGCAATTTTTTTTTAAAGGCATTTTTTAATTAAAAGGGGCATTCTTTATTTTGAAAATTGGTTCTGGAGATTACTGTGTTTTTTGCTGAAACAAGATGGCGAAAACTCAAAATGCCCGGTTTGAAATTGAGAAGTTCAATGGCAAAAACAACTTCGAGATCTGGAAGGTAAAGATGCATGATCTCCTGGTTCAACAAGGCATGGCAAAAGCACTGTTGGGGAGGAGCAAAAGGCCTTCTTCCATGACGGAGGATGAATGGGATGAGTTGGATGACAGAGCTCTGAGCGCAATTCGGTTGTGTCTGGCGGATGACGTTCTGTTCAACATTGTGTCAGAGAAGACCGCCGCAGGCTTGTGGATCAAGCTTGAAAAGCTCTACATGACGAAATCCTTGACAAATCGGATTCTCCTGAAGCGGCAGCTATACAGTTTGCGGATGAAGGAAGGTACCTCGGTTACTGACCATCGGAATGTTTTCAATACTCTATTGGTACAATTACAAAGTCTAGATGTAAAATTTGATTCAGAGGATAAGGCAATAACTCTATTGTGTTCATTGCCCGAATCGTGGGATCACTTTGTTACTTCCATAAGCTTTAGTACTGCAGCCGTCCTTGAGTTTGACGATGTGGTTGGAGCCATGTTGTCTGAGGAGACGAGGAAGAAGTCGAATGCTGACACCTCTACATCAGAGGCAATGATGGCTAGAGGTTGTTCTAGAGAAAGACGCTCAGGTAAGCGCAGCGATTCGCGTTCAAAGTCGAAAGGGAAGAAGAGCAAGGTGAAGTGCTGGTTTTGTGGCAAATCGGGGCACTTGAAGAAAGACTGCTGGAAGCGACAGCAAACAGAGAAGAAAGGAGATTCTTCGACAGAGAAGAAGGAGGCAAATGCGACAGATACAGGTTCGGCATCTGGTTCAGGTATGAGCGACGAAGTGTTGTATGTTAATATGTCAAATCATGATCAACATTGGTTGTTAGATTCCGGTGCATCAAACCACATGTGTATTCATAGAGAATGGTTTAAGACGTATAGATCAGTTAATGATGGAGTCGTGTACATGGGTAATGATGTCACATCTAATATTGTTGGGATAGGAAGCATACAACTGCAAATGTTTAATGGCACAACTAGAATATTAACAGATGTGAGACATGTTCCAGACTTAAGGAAAAATCTAATTTCACTGGGTGCACTTGACATGAATGGATATAAAACTGTAATTCAAGGTGGAGTTATGAAAATCTATAAAGGTATTTTACTAGTAATGAAAGCTAAGAAAGTAGGAAATCTGTTTCAGTTAGACGGAAGAACAGGGTCAGTTCATGTGTCTACGGTGTCTGAACATGACAGTAGTTCCATTCGCATATGGCATCAAAGGTTGGGCCATATGAGCGAAAGAGGGTTAAAGATTTTGGCTGATCGCAAGTTACTTCCTAATCTAAGGTCTGGAAAGTTAGATTTCTGTAAGCATTGTCTGTTTGGCAAACAAAGTAAACAAAAATTTAAAACAGGCAAACATACTAGTAAAGGCATACTTGATTATATTCATTCAGATGTTTGGGGTCCAGCCCCTACAGCGTCATATGGTGGCTCGTCATATTTTGTGTCGTTCATTGATGAATTTTCTAGGAAGGTGTGGGTCTACATGTTGAAAAGAAAGTCTGATGTTTTTTCAGTTTTCAAACAGTTTAGAGCATTGGTAGAAAACAGCACTGGTAGAACAATAAAGTGTTTAAGAACTGACAATGGTGGTGAGTTTACTTCCAAGGAGTTTGACAGCTATTGCAAGGATGCAGGGATCGAGATACATAAGACCACGGTTTATACTCCTCAGCAAAATGGAGTTGCTGAACGCATGAACATGACTCTTCTAGAGAGAGCAAGGAGTATGCTGAGTAACGCCGGGTTGCAAAAGGAGTTGTGGACGGAAGTAGTGGCAACAACTTGTTATGTGATAAACCGATCTCCATCGACGGCAATAGACTGCAAGATTCCGCAAGAGGTATGGAAAGGACACCCTTGTGACTATTCTAAACTCAGAGTGTTTGGTTGCGATGCATATGCTCTAGTACCTAAACATCAGCGAACTAAGTTAGATCCAAAGTCTAAAAGGTATATCTTTGTTGGGTATGGTGTTGGAACAAAGGGATATAGATTGTGGGATCCTACTACCCGCAAAATCATCATCAACAGAGATGTAAAGTTTGATGAATCCTCTCTTGTACAGTTAGATGTAGATAGAAAATTGAAACAGGATGATGTATTTGATTTTCAGCACATACAGTTTGACAGCACTTCTAATGATAGTCATGATGACCATAGTTCAGATACTAGTCATGAACAGGTTTCAGAACATGAACAGGGTTCAGGTTTAGATCATGAACAGGTCTCAGATACTAATCGGCAAGAAGTCCCTACAGGTGGTAGTCAGCCAATCGAGGAAGCACCAGAAACATCCTTAAGGAGGCCGACAAGAATCAAACGGCCACCGAGAAGGTATGATGATTATGTTACTTCAGTTGCTTTGACCGCTAACGATGATGAACCTCTGTGCTATCAGGAAGCAATAGAAGGTTCGAAAAGTGACAAGTGGAAAGCAGCCATGAAGGAAGAAATGATGGCCTTGAGTAAGAACGGCACATGGGATCTGGTTGAGCTTCCGAAAGACAGGAAAACTATGGGGTGTAAATGGGTTTACAAGCTGAAACGGGGTGTGAATGATACGGAAGACAGGTACAAAGCGCAGCTGGTTGCAAAAGGGTTTTCTCAAAAAGCAGGCATAGACTTTCATGAGATTTTTTCACCAGTGGTTAAAATTGTTTCAATTAGAATTGTGTTAGATTTAGTTGCTTTGTTTGATTTAGAGTTACAGCAACTAGATGTTAAGACTGCTTTTCTACATGGAGATCTAGATGAGGAAATTTATATGGAACAACCGGAGGGGTTTGTTCAGCATCGCAATGAGAAATTTGTCTGCAGGTTCAAGAAGTCATTATATGGCCTGAAGCAGTCGCCTCGGCAGTGGTATAAGAAGTTTGATTCTTTCATGTTGAGTCAGAAATATGTTAGAAGTGAATATGATCATTGTGTGTATTTCAAGCAATCGAAAAATGCCATGTTCATTATCTTAGTGTTGTATGTTGACGATATGCTTTTAGCAAGCAAAAGCATTGATGAAATCAACAGGTTGAAGACTCAGATGGCAAGGACATTTGATATGAAAGATCTAGGAGCAGCAAGACAGATTTTGGGCATGGAGATTTTCAGAGACAGGAGTAATGGTAAGCTGTGGCTATCACAACAGAAGTATGTTGAGAAAATACTTTTGAGGTTTGGTATGAACAATGTGAAGCCTGTGTCAGTCCCTTTTGCTTCCCATTTCAAGCTTTCTTCGGGTTTATGTCCTAATACAGATGAAGAAAAGGATTATATGTCTCGAATTCCATATGCCAATGTAGTAGGATGTTTGATGTATGCGATGGCTCAGGATTTACCGCATATACATTGCAAGCCAGTTGCCGCAGTGAATCGAATGAGGAGTAAAGAACACTGGTCAGCAGTGAAATGGGTGCTTCGGTATTTGAGAGGCACAAGTAGTTATCGTATCACTTACAATAAGAGTAGTGAATTTGTTTGCGGATATGTTGATTCCGATTTTGCAGGTGATTTGGATAAGAGAAGGTCAACTTCAGGGTACGTCTTTACTCTTGCAGGTGGAGCTATCAGCTGGATGTCAAAGCTATAGAAAATTGTTGCTTTATCCACTACTGAAGCAGAATACATTGCTGCTTCTCATGCTTGCAAAGAGGCGGTTTGGTTGAAAGGTTTGCTTGGTGAATTTGGTAGGTTGCAGGACAACATCAGGTTACTTTGTGATAGTCAAAGTGCAATACATTTGGCTAAGAATCCGGCCTATCATAGTAAATCAAAGCATATTCCAATTAAGTATCATTTTGTAAGACAGGTTATCACTGAAAGGGGAGTCTTTCTTGAAAAGGTGCATACAAAGGAAAACTGTGCAGACATGTTCACGAAACCAGTTTTGTTGGAGAAGCTGCGTTGGTGTTTGGCTTCTCTTGGCTTGTAGAAAAGATAAAATAATAAAGAACAGGGCATCAGGCTAATTGTTGTCAAGGTGGAGATTGTTGAGATTTTTCTGTTTTGAGTAAAATAGGCAAAAATCTCATTAGGTGACAAAAATTAGGAATTAGTTCCTAGATTAGCTCCAGTTTGTTGGGAGGGAGTTAATGCATCCTAAATTTGAGTTGAGAGGATTTATGAGGTTGTTAGATTCTCCTGCTATATAACAGGTATCCATACGTTTGTTTTGGAGAGTGTGTGTGGGTGTGTGAATTATGTAATCTCCTGTTTAAATAATAAAGATTGCCAATGCCCTGTTGTGTGGACGTAGCCCAGGAGGTTTGGGTGAACCACGGTAAAATCACTGTGTCTTCTTCTTGTGCATGATTAATTTGCTGTTGTTGTGTTATTCAATCTGCTGCACACTGTCCAACATTTTTCACCGATAACCAGACTTTCAGTATGAGATTTCTTAGATTGTTGGTAGCTTCTTGCATATGCAATCTTTGTTGGTTCTACTCGTTTTTTCATCGGTAACTAGACATCGTTTTTCACCGGTAACCAGACTTCCAGTATGAGATTTCTTAGATTTTCGGCAACTTCTTGCATATGCAATATTTTTTGGTTCAAAGCGATATATATTATCGTACACTGTTGCAATATTTGTGAGGGAAAAGTACTACATGAATTTTTTTTAACTTCTAACTTCAAAACTTAGTCTATGTGACTATGCTCGTTGATTGTTTTGTTTTCCTTTCAATTGCAAGATCGACAAATCTGATAGCCTCTTCTGTAAAATCGTCATCCAAAATAGTGTACATTTTGTTAAGAAGCATTAATGGGGAAACATCTCTGATTGCGGTGATGTGTTGGGTATGATTTTGTACATGTATCGGGCATCGAAATCACTATGAAAGATCAGGTGATTATATTTATTTTCCTCCACTCAGTTCTTTAATTTTGTGGTGTTCAAATGCTACGAGAAAATATATCTTATGTTGCTCTGCGCAAATGAAAATTTAACAACGAGTGACAATTTCAAACACTTTTTCTTCGAGTATGAGGTTTTAAGAGACTCCACTAGAAACTTTGACAGAAGGAACATGCTTGGCGAAGGAGGATTTGGTTAAGTTTATAAGGTATAATTCCAATGAGTTTATCCTCAATTATGTGTTGTTGGCAGTGTAATTATAATAAGCCTGACATTATCCCATTCTATGAGCAGAACAACACGTCCCCTCTATCCGCTAAAGAGGTAGACATATCTACATCTTTTTCCTAAATTCATTTTATAATTAAAGATGGTAAGCTTCTTTGGAAGTATTTTAGATGCAAAACTCAAAAAAATATACTAGCATAAGATTTAGTTGTGTACATTGTTTGTTGGTTCAAGTGATATAAGGTTCTGTCAAGGTATTTAACTGCGAGATGAAGTGGGATGAGGATCAGTCTTATGATTAGGTAGCATATACACTCGTATTAAACCGCTAACATATTTTTATTCGTTTACAGATGGAGCTTGAATTACCATGTTTTCCTATTTTATAATCAGCTGATTATCTTTGTAAAATGTTAATTTGATGAGACAAATATATTTATTAACATGCTAAATATATTATAGGTAATGTAAATCAGTAGTATTGAATTTTTCACTTTCGCCTCCGGGTATTTTTGTTTTTAGGTCATGCTAAATATATTACAGGTAATGGAAATTAGTAGTATTGAATTTTTCACTTTCGTCTCTAGGTATTTTTATTTTTAGGTCATAGTGGGAGCGTTGATAATTATGGAAATGAGTTGCAGCGGTTAGTTTATGTATCTTGTCAAAAGAGGCTTGGTTTCCAAAATTACAAGAAAGAGCAAATGAAGAGTTGATAATAATTATAAATATTTTTTTTTTCCTATGAAATTCATTAATTATTATGTTGAAAATGTTGATTTTTCTCCATTTCTCCACTTAGGTCTCAGTTTTTATTGTCTCTACATATGGCCTCCTCCTCTTGAAACTTGATCGTGACCATAACAAAGCTCTTCCTAAATCGACTCTTCATTAAAATGTTAAATTTCATTGTTTAATAATACTATCATTCAGATTCAACATGGATATTCACCTTTCAATTATTGGTGTTTGTAAAGTTCTAATTACAGTGTTTATATCAAATTTTCAGAAATGTTTCTTTTAAATTTTTATGTTTTTTTGAATAAATACACAAATCGATAAATTCTAAATAATTTATAAAAAATCATTTTCTACCTTATATTTTAGTGCACATATATTTGCTACATTATCACATGTTACATAGTGAGAGAATTAAATTTCCACACACTACTAAACTTACCTAAGAATGAAAATTAATTCTGAATAAGTCCATGTTTAAGAATTCAATGGTATGGTAAATTGTAAGAATTAAGGGATATGGTAAAATTTTGCTTGCATGGGTAAAGTCTAAACATTGTTTACATTATAGATTTTGTTTATTGAGGAGTGGAGAGCTTTGAAATTCATGTGAATTTATTTTTTGTTTGGATTCAGTCCATGCATAAGAATTCAGTGGTATGGTAAATTGTAAGAATTGAGTGGTATAGTAAAATTTTGTTTATTAAGGAGTGGAGAGCTTTGAAATTCATGTGAATTTATTTTTTGTTGGGATTTTCTAGTGTGTTATTTTTGAAGTAATTGGTAAAACAAAACAACTTTCTTTTCACCTCCATAGTTTTTTTTAATTTTTAAATATAATAGATAAAGGTTCTTAAAAAATAATGACCACTCCATTTAAAAAATATACATAACCATGAGAGATGCTAAATTCTCACGTAAAAGTAAGACGTTGAACTTTGAAAGAGGCCTTATTTTTATACATTTCTCTGGAGGAAGATGAGTTTGAGGTTTTTTTATGAACATGCCAATGAAATATTATTGCTTCATATTGAAAATAGTAGTGGTTAGGATGTCTTGCTTGCCTAAAAATAATATGTAATTTATAGCATGATCATAACTAATTTAACACCACTCCAAGTTAAAATAATAAAATTTCTAAAAAAAGAAAAGACATCTATTATAATTTATTAAAATTTACATATTTAAAAAAATAATAATAAAGCATTATAATTCTTTGACTACTTAGCATATCCAAACATGTACTAAGTGTTTAGAACGCTCCATTGTTGACAATATAGAAGTGTTCACATTTCATTTACTAGCAATTTAATTAATAAATGTCTTTTGATTGGAATTTAACAATATAATTTTCTTTATCCATTTTTGAAAATACAATAAAACAATGACAATATAGAAGTGTTCATATTTCATTTACTAGAAATTTAATTAATATATGTCTTTTGATTGGAATTTAACAATATAATTTTCCTTATCTATTTTTGAAAATATAGAAGTGTTCATATTTCATTTACCATCAATTTAATTAATAAATATTTTTTTATTGGAATTTAACAATATAATTTCTCTAAAGAGAGTCTTTCAGATTAATGACATCATTAGAATTTGGTTTCGAAGCAACTAAAATTATATCTTTTATCCAATAAAAAACACTACGTATGATACTACATTCTAATGATATTCTCAATGTAAATAATGTTTTTCCTTTCACCTCCATGGTTTTTTTTAATTTTTAAATATAATAGATAAAAGTTCTTAAAAAATAATGACCACTCCATTTAAAAAATATACATAACCATGAGAGATGCTAAATTCTCATGTAAAAGTAAGATGTGGAACTTTGAAAGAGGCCTTATTTTTATACATTTCTTTGGAGAATGATGAATTTGAGGTTTTTCATGAACATGCCAATGAAATATTATGGCCTCATATTGAAAATAGTAGTGGTTAGGATGTCTTACTTGCCTAAAAATAATATGTAATTTATAGCATGATCATCGCTAATTTAACACCACTCCAAGTTGAAATAATAAAATTTATTAAAAAAAGAAAAGACATTTATTGTAATTTATTAAAATTTACATATTTAAAAAAATAATAATAAAGCATTATAATTCTTTGACTACTTAGCACATCTGAACATGTACTAAGTGTTCAGAATGCTCCATTGTTGATAACATTGAAGTGTTCACATTTCATTTACTAGCAATTTAATTAATAAATGTCTTTCGATTGAAATTTAACAATATAATTTTCCTTATCCATTTTTGAAAATAAAGAAGTGTTCATATTTCATTTACCATCAATTTAATTAATAAATATTTTTTTATTGGAATTTAACAATATAGTTTTGCTAAAGAGAGTCTTTCAGATTAATGACATCATTAGGATTTAGGATTTGGTTTCGAAGCAACTAAAATTATATTTTTTATCCAATAAAAAAATGACAATATAGAAGTGTTCATATTTCATTTACTAGAAATTTAATTAATAAATGTCTTTTGATTGGAATTTAACAATATAATTTTCCTTATCTATTTTTGAAAATATATAAGTGTTCATATTTCATTTACCATCAATTTAATTAATAAATATTTTTTTTATTGGAATTTAACAATATAATTTCTCTAAAGAGAGTCTTTCAGATCAATGACATCATTAGGATTTGGTTTTGAAGCAACTAAAATTATATTTTTTATCCAATAAAACAAAACACTACGTATAATACTACATTCTAATGATATTCTCAATGTAAATAATGTTTTAAACATTAAATTCTGTGATGAGGCGGTTTGTTATAGCACTCATAAGGTGTTATAGCACTCATCACAGGTTCAATTCTCTTCCCGATCTTGGGTAATGTATCTGGACATGTTGATAAAAATGGAGTTAAAAAAAAAAAAAATGAAAAGTATTACCAAAGATGTTTTTGGACATCTTGATAAAGATGGAGTAAAAAAAAAAAAAGTGAAAAAAGAGAAAAGTTAAAGATACTACCAAACTTACAAACAAATAATGTTTTAAACATTAAAATTTGTGACCATAAAGTGTCTTTAGGAATTATTAGTATTATTTGTGAAAAAATGTCACTTTCTTTTAGATTCCTTACATTTAATTCAAGTCTTTAGTGCGACTTTTTGAAAGCTTTTACTGTGACTTTTTACGGTGTAATTTCTCTAAATTCCGGCAGGAATTTATTGAAAAGAGAAGTTTCATTGCTAACTTTGCACAATCTAAGTGCTCTAGAGGTTTTTGAGGGTGTTGAATCCATATATAGAGTCAAAAAACCATTTTGAATAACAAAAACCAAGATTTTACCCCAAAATTTTTCATCGGATTCCGACACGTGAAACTTCAAAAAGTCGCACTAAAGACAACTCCCATTTAATTCACATAGAGCACATATTTGATTCTTTGCATTTAATTCTAGAGCACATATTTGAGTGACACATTGTTCTCTCATGATTATTGATGCAATTTTTTCTCGAAATTTGTCCATATTCTTGAAGATTATCTCTGCGAGTTTAATCACTTTCTTTCATGAATGGGGCCTTGCATTTGAATGATATAACATTATGTTAACATAGAGCACATACTTCAATGAAATTTTGTTTTTTTTTTTAAAGTTTGAAGAGTATCTTTTAAGAATTTCATAATTGTATTTTTAAATTGTAATTAGTGAAATATTTTTCTATTTTATAATATGATATTTTTCAATTATTAATCTAAATAGATATGTTGTAAATAATACATTTTTAATTATCAATCATTTTTTCTCTAAATAAATTGAGATTAAAAGGTAGGAAAAAGGTAGATCCACCAGGTGTAGATCCACTAATGCAAAGCATCTAATTTGGGCCAAAACCCATTGAATCTATAGATGAGGGATCCACTAATGCAAAACATCTAATTTGGGCTAAAACCCATTGAATCTATAGATGAGGGCATTAAATTTATGGTAAGTATGTCATTTAACAAGTTGCTACAATGAAAAAGCATAAGTTTCACTTTTGCAGGAAAATAACAAACAAAATTTGATTAAGGTGTTATTGTTTCTAAGACATATTTTTTTAATGATGAGTAAAACCCTCTCTTGAATGCAAAACTCAATTTTATTCTTAATGAAAGTTCTATATTATGTTATAGACTTACAGCGTTTCCTTTGCAACATTTGGTGCAATTGCTAGCTTTATGTTTTAAGACTTACACTAACCTCCACCAATTCACTCTTATACGATAAAAGTTTCAATCAATTTTAATTTGGATTTTCTTATATTTTAAAACTTATACTAATATCAACAAATTTACTTTTATATCATGAAATTTTCAATCAATTTTAATTTGGATTTGATTTATGTTTTAGAACTTACATTACATTAATTTAGATTTAGAGTAATCCACTCTTATCTAAAAAAATCTTCAAACTAATTTAAACGTACTTCCAAACAAAAATAAACATATACAACATTTAACTAAAATCCCTCATCTTCAATTTTTCCCCTTTAAGTGACTTTTGTTTTTCTCCACCAGGAAACCTAAATTTTAATTCCACTCTGTTATTCCTTCCCTCTCTGATTTCAAATAAACTTTTATTGCAATCTCTGAATCGACCAGTCTCATCAAAATTGCAAAATAAAGAAATCATGGAGCTTACTTGCCCGGAAGATGAGGTGTTTTAAGTTAGATCCACAAAATGCCGGGGGCATAAACACCACCAGGCGGCCGCCAACTCCACCCAACTTTCAAAAGCAAAACTATGGATACCCTCGTTTCAAAAGCAAAAATACGTACAATACAAGAAACCTACAAAAGGTTCGGAAACTTCTTGCATTGGAAGGCACCCGAACACACTTGTTTTTCTATTTAATTCTGCTTGTAACTTACCATCCTCTCCATGGAGTGCATACAGCAAAACAATTCAGTTGGTGTGAAGATAGGCGTAACCAGAGGCAAACTCTTGTGCACTGAGTCCATGGGGGAGCAGAATAAATCAGGCAGGCTCATATTGGTGGCCATGGACGAGAGCGAGGAGAGCTTCAGCGCTCTCCAGTGGGCTGCTAACAACTTGTTTGCATCGCAGGATAGAGTCATTCTCATTCATGCTCAGCGCTCTCCAACTTCCCCTCTTGCAACAGCAAGCCCAGGTCAGTCTCTTCAAACATTTTTATTCCAGCTGTAATGGAGATCGGTGGGAAGTAATTCTCTGTAAATTAATGCAAGCTTTTGGGTTTATTGATTGAAAGAGTTTTACTCTGTTAGCCACAGAAAGCAGTAGAGTCAGCTTGTTGTGTAGATTCATCTCAGAGCTGTTCATGGCATTTCATCTTGAAGTGCCTTACTCTGTTTTGGGTTTGTTCTAGATGCCCTGTTCTGACTGCAGTTTGGTGTGAACAGTTTTCATGGTGCCAGTAGACGTGCTCAAGATGTTGGAAAAGGATATAAAGAAGTCTACCGAGAAGATTTTGGCCAGAGCAACGGAAATATGCAAAGCCAAAAATGTAAGGTCTACATTGGAATGAAAGGAGTTGGTGTGAACCAGATTGCAGGGTTGCTTCCAAATGAATATAAATCTAATATAGTTGTATTCAAGTTCAATTGAATGGTAATATTGAAAATCCTTTTCCCTTTGATCATTGGCTGACTGTATAGAATCCTTCCCAACCAGCCTTTAATTGGAAATTGCACAGGGAAGAGCTAGGTGCCCTAGAACTCCATCTTGGAGGGGAGGGGGGGCAATCTATCAATACTGTGTGTTTGTGTTATAACAGTTTTTTGAATCTAAATGGTGGAGTGGTTTATAATATATATGTGGAAATTGCACAGGGAGGATCAAGGTGCCCTAGAACTCCATCTTGTGGGGGGGAGGGGGGAATCCATCAATACTGTGTGTTTGTGTTATAACAGTTTATTGAATCTAAATGGTTTATAATATATATGACATAGCATTCTGTGAGACCTATCTATATTGAAGGCTAATATACATGGAATTTACTTTTGAGCCTTCTCTTTACTAACTCAAAATCAAAACCTATCCTTCAACAAGAAACTGATTCACATTGAACTTATGTTTAGTTGGCATTATGGTTACTTTCATAATTTATTGATGCAGTTAACTTCAAGCAGGTTCTATCCATTAAGGTCTTTTAGTATTGCAAACTTTAAGACAAAGGTCTTTCAATAGATCAGCTCCATGATATTAGAATTGCAAAATTGAATTGAAAGGCCAATTGCCATCACTAGATCGGTCATGATATTCATCCTATCATGTAAGTTCTGAGATAGTAGTACACACTTGTTATGAAAATATCACACTATCAATTCCAAGACCACAACAGTCTTTCACTGGTCACACCAGTGGCTTTTTGCAGCTTTTCTGTCTTCTTTTCCTTTGTGGTTTCATGATAGAAAGACTTAAAGATATTTTTTGCCACTGTCCCAGGTGAATCCAGAGATGGAAGCTCGAATTGGAGATGCTAAGGAGGTCATATGCAAAGCAGCTAAAAAGTATAATCCTGACCTGTTGGTGGTAGGTAGTCATGGATCTGGGGCTCTTAAGAGGTATTGTTGAAGGAATTCCCCCCTGTTTGCAACTTTAAGAAGTCCATTTGCAAAACAAAACAAGCAATGCTTTAAAGTTTAGCTATGCTTGGTTGGGAATGATTCATGTCATTGTTGATCCAGAATACTGTCAATTCTCTTTTCAGGTTTCTATTGGGTTTTTATTTTGTAATACAACACTTGTTTTAAGCAAATAATATTGGATTCTGCAGGGTCTTCCTTGGCAGTTTAAGTGACTATTGTGTCACCCATGTACAGTGCCCTGTTGTTGTCGTAAGGCCCCAGAAGAACAAGGATCGTTGATTTTCATTAGCCTCATGCCATGTGTGCGCTCTGAATCATCTTATACTGGTTGGCCTTAATGTGGATTCTACATCTACATCTAAAAGCAATGCTACATGGAAACACAGATGCTACATCTAAATGAAATATTTCGAAACATAGACTATTAGATCTCAATAGTCGCTCATCTGTTGGAAATTTCCATTAGTTTATGTACAGTTCTGTCATGTGATTAGAATATGAAATGACTGCAACTAGAAGAATGTAATGCCCTTCATGGAATATATATATTACCCTTGTATGATTTGATATTTCATTTGAATGATCTTCCTTTGCATCCTACTGTGGTGGTTTATATAAAATTCTCACTGACATTCTATAAACTGGGATTGGGATTATCTAGGTACTGTCAATTCACACAAGTCGGGAGATTAAGGAAGATTTATATGTCCTGAAATTTTGAAGAACAAAATCTCTATTTTTTGTGTGATAAGTTGAACTTGGGCATGAACAATTATGACAAACAGTTTATGTATTTCTGATGATAAGTGGAGCGTTTATTGGAAATGTTGGTTATTTCAATCCAGATACATAATTTCTCTGTGAGATTAAAAAAAATAAAAAATTAATTGACAATATGAATTTTAGAATTAGAACTCATGCATATTCAAATTATCCAATTATTTTATATAACAGAAGTAATAGGGTATGGAAGTATTTCATTTTAGAATGTAAGGCTTTTAAAGACAGCAAGGAAAGTTATGCAGATATTTTGGCAACTAGTTTTTGAGATAATCTATTCAGCCAGAGATTTATAAAGAAGCTAGGAGTGTTTATTGTAAAACTTCACAGAAAAAGACTGAATATAAGAGGCAGATAAAGAAACAATCTATCCCATAAACCATCTTTTAAATAGCAGCAATGATTATAAATGATCTCAACGATGACGATTAGAAGCTTCTATGATGCAATATTTTATTAATAATTTAAATTAATTCTAATATTGATTTACAGCTGATTTCTTATAGCTTTTTATTTATCGTGTTTTTTAACCATTTTTTCAGTAACATTGTTTTGTTTATATTATTATTTATATATAAATAAAAGATATATATAGTTTTTTAAATAATTTTATTCATTATGTTAGTAAAATCAAATATATATAAAAGGTATATATAGTTTTTAAAATAAATTTTATTCATTATGTTAGTGTGTAAAATAAGGTATTAGATAAAAATAATAATAATAAAATAAAAGATAGATTTAATTTTAATATATATATATATATATATATATATATATATATATATTATATTATATTAAATTAAAGATAGATTTAATTTTAATATATATATATGTATTTACATAATAATACTTCATGTTCATAATCCTAATAGTTTAATAAATTTAATTAATAAACATATAATTAGAAATAAAAATGTTTTACATATAAATATGTGAAATATATGTCCAAGTGGTCTTGGATAGATAGTGATAGGGTGCTTTGTTAAAACACTCTTTGATGTGAAGTTTTGGATAGACGGTAATAGGGTCCTTTGTTAAGGCACTCCTTGATGTGAAGTCTCTCCGGGTGCTCTCTTAAGACGCTCTTTGATGTGAAGTCTTGGATAGAGATGCTCTCTTAAGACAGTCCTTGATGTGAAGTCTTTGGATAGGGTGCTATGTTAAGACACTCCTTGATGTGAAGTCACACTCATTGATATGAAGTCTGAAGATATAATCCTGCCAAACTTACAAAAAAATATGTGAAATATATAAAAAATGTAAATGGTAATTATAAATTAAAATCCATTTTACCATATAAATTAAAATAATATTTCAGATTATATTTCAAAAATTTATATCAAAAGTTAATTAATAAATACATAGAAAAAAATTAATATTTTCTTTCATATATAAGAAAATACCATATATATATATAAATATAAAATTGGTACAATATTACTTTAATTTATGATTTATTAAATATACAAATTTTTCAATTGTGAAAAATTTAATTTCTTAAATCCAAAATTCAGATAATAATTAATTATTTATAAATATATTTAATTAATTAAAATTACAAATAATAGTTAAAAACAATAAAAAATATATAAAATTTTATCATCATAAAAATGTTATTATATTTTTATTTAATATATTTATATTTTATTTAATATTTTTAAAATATGTTTAAACCATTTTTTTTACAACAAAAACAAATGCAAGTTGATTCTTTAAAGTTGGACATGATTTTACTTTATTTTCTTATCCTTAATTTCTTAAATATATAATGCAAGTTGATGTAATAATGTGAGCCACAGTTTTACATTATCTTGTCATGTTTTATTTGTTAAATATATTTCATTAACGAAGTGTAAAAGTCCATTTTAAAATGCTAGTTCACATTAAATTAAATTCAAGGAGGAACCTTTGAATTGTGTATTACATTAAGTGTGATGGTAACATGGAATCAGAAGGCTTTTGACTATTCGTCACATTTAGTAATGTTGGTGGGGAACCTATAAAAAATTAATTATTTGATGGGATGTGGTTAGAAGATTAACTATGTCGATCAGGAAAGGATAAAGTTCGTTAAATGCTGTGTATTATAAAATTTATAAAATATGTGGATCATAAGGTCAACTTTAAATATTCTAGATGGATTTCATTATTTCAATCTTAAAATGACATATTGGAAGAAAATAATAAAGCTCTCAATTCTTTAAAGGGGGAATGAAAATAAAATATTCTTTATCTTAATATTATATAATATTATATATATATATATATATATATATATATATATATATATATATATATATATATAAATTTAATTGAATGTTTATAATAATTGAAATGAAATAAAATTGTTAAATTTTATTATATATGTTATTTTAAATTATATATATATATATTTGATAAATTTAATTAAATGTTTATAATAATTAAATTGAAATAAAATTGTTAATAAAATTTAATTTAGGTGATTATAAAAAAACGATTATTAGTTTTTAATCAAATTAAAATTATTAGGAATTTGGCTTTTGAATTAATCAAGAGTATTATTATTATTATTATTATTATTATTATTATTATTATTATTATTATTTATAAATGAATTAATAATAATAATAATAATAATAATACTACACTGTTGATTATTTTTTTTCATTCTAGTCAAACTAGTCATTATTTTGGTTAGTTGAGTTGCACGAAATTTTCTTAGATGTGATTTTTCACTGAAAAACTTTATACACAAATTAAAATTTTCAAATTTGACATATTTTTGTCATTACAAGTAAAATATTATATATAATGGTGTTTTTTTTTCATATTTTATTGTTTCAAATTTATTTAAATGATATTGATTTTAATGGTCATATTTAACTTAATATTAATTTAATTAAATAATATTATATTGCTTAATTTAATGGTTAAAAACATGTGCTTTCTCATAAAGAAATTATAAATTCAAATTTATATAGGAATTAGAGTATGTACACCTCTATATATTTAAATCATTGTATAGAAATAGGTTCCTATTGTATGTACATCTCTATATATTTAAATCATTATGTAGAAATAGCTTCCTTATTGGACAACAAGAAATTTTTATACACCAATTTGATGTTTGACTTAGAGTAACCTTATCTATTACTATTACTACTAATAAAAAAATTATACAAAACATGATAGGTCTCTTTATCTATTTAATTTGATGCCAAAACCTGGTTCTTCATCTTGTCCTACAATGAACCACACTAGTTCTTTATCTTGTCCAAATAATATAATTAATACATCTAATTAACTATATTAATATTATTAAAAAAAATTATAATAAAAATTTAATCATATAACAATTTTTTTTTTATTAATCAAAACTTAATAACATTAAAAATAAAAAAAATGATATAACATTATAATTTAATTTAAAAAATAAAATTTAAAATTATATATAGAATTTATGGAAATATCTTTATATCATATTCTAAAGCTTATTAATATTATTAATATTCTTCCATAAATTTATTTATATCCTTTCATTATTTGTAATTTTATTTTTTTATTTACAAATATATTCATTTTTTTCTCTATCAAAATACTTCTTTGAGTTCCTTTTTTTTTAACCATTTTCATTATATCAAATCGAGCACAATTTATCACTATATATATATATATATATATATATATATATATATATATATATTAAATAATATAAATTTGATAGATTGGAGGTTTCTGTGTTGTAGATTTTTAGATATAAAATTCAGAATCTCTATAGTCTTCATTTTTTGTCGACGAGTCTAAATCAAGACTCATCATCAGGACAAACCTGCTAAAAAAGAGTAGATTAGGGTAAATAAATAGAGGAAAAAGGGTGATGGGAAAAAAGAACCAACTAGTTTCTAATAATTTATAAAAGGTTAATTTATTTGATTAATTATTTATTTACTTTTGTTAGTTTTATATCCATTTTTATTTCTAATTTAATCTATGTTTTGCAATATATTAATTTATTTAAAGTTTTTATTTTACAATTAATAATTATTAGTAATATTTATAAATTTAAGTAATGGTGTTTTATGGTTATTTGTAGTAGATTAATTAAGTTTAATTTAATCCAATGGATGTATAACCTAAATTATAATAAGAAGAGTAGGTCTTATATATTATTAACAAAAGGTTTGATAATGTAACTTATTAAGAAGGGTAGCTCTTTATTTTGGTAGTTTTTATTAAAGGTTAGGCTAGTTATTATAAGATGAGATTTTTAAGATTGTTATTTATACTTCTAAAAGTTAGTTATTTTAAGATGATATTTTAAGTGTTTTTATAGGTTAGTTATTTTGGTAGTTATTATTAAAAGTAAGGTTACTTATTTTAAAGAGATTTTTAGGAGGGGGGCCTGGTATAGGAATGTAGAAGGGCAAGGAGCGGGTTTCTCAACGAGCTAATCTACGGAAGTTGTTAGAGACAAAAGCAGAGGATGTAGATGGAGGTGAATGTGAAATGTGGTTTAACTTGGTCGAGTTCACACTTTTGGACATAGATGTTCTAACCCAGAGTAAGGCAACTTCCTTGGCTTGGATTGCAAAGGTATCTCTCCATATTTACTAGGTATTTATTAAGCTTCAGGATAACTATTTGAATTTTATCTAGTACATCTTCAAAAAGATTTTTAATTGCTCAAATATTTAGTGTAATTTCTATGTTGGTTTACATAGCATTTGGAGGGTTCGATGTGGCGTTGTGTATGGGATATTTTTTATAGTCTGTGCTCCTAATGGTGTTTCCCCAGGTGGTCGGTAGATGTACTTGATTGTGACCCTCTATGTCTTACCCTTTCTTCTATTGTTTTGGGTTTGTCATTTTTTGGAGGTATGTGTCTGTGTGGTTTTACCATTGACACCCCCTCATGCCATCGTTGGAAGTCGAAATATTCTACTGGCTTACTATGTATAGGGACAATTTCTTCTTGTCATGGTGTTGTCACAGATTACAGCGTGCATTGGCCTTAATCTAGCTAGTCTATAATCAGTGTCCTAAAGCTTACTAGGTTTGGAAATTATGCTCCATTTTTCTTAGTGGTATGTCCTGTGAGTCTTAACTTAAGAGCACATTGTTATTGGTGGAAGATGGAATGCTAGAAGATGCATAGCAAGCATAGGGTAGGGGGTGCGACCCCCAATACCATAATAGAGCTCAATAATAGGCCCAAGAGGTTGTTGATAACTACTATGTGGTGGTTCCCCACAATACCTATAAAGAAACCCATAATTTGGAGTCTAGATTTGTTCTTGAGAAAGACAAATATTCTATGATTCTGAGATCTTGGAAGATGTAGCCAATTGGATTCCTGGCCTAAGGCACATATGGGGATGAAGGAAGCATTATTATGGAGCACTGGCCTTATGTTGGAAGATGAAGACTCTACTAGGAAAAATCTTGATGGAAAAACTAGTTGACAGATATAACATATGTACTAGTTCAAAGGATGTCAAATGTTACCAGTGTAATTAGAACTATTGTTTAGACATGATTGAGGACATAATTGCTCACATAGAGCTCGATTTCTAGTGCAAACCAAATTCACATGCTCTTCCAGGATCAAATGATAGAGATATAGTCCTAGACACTTCTTCAGACACTTAAGAGATTAAATTCCTCTCGACTCTTGGTAGTTATTGGGTTAATAAAGATGTATGTTGGTTTTAAGCAAAACACAAATAAAATGTTTTAACTATAATAATTTTCTTTGTTTCAATCGTTGTATATAGTGTTGACATTGAAATATTTTATTTATCATTAACATTCTCTACATTAAAATGTTAATAGATGCGTCCTCATATTCAGAAGTACAAAACATCTCTCTATGTGTGTGTGTAATGTCCCCTAATAATAATAATAAATATATAAAATATAAGTAAATAAATAATAATAAAATAAATAAAAGGTAATAATGGTAAATACATAGTAAATAAATAAATAGAATATAATAATAGTAAATAAATAATACATAATGAAGATAATATACTAATAATAAATATATAAAATAATAAATAATAAAGTGGAGTTATATATATATATATATATATATATATGTATGTATGTAAACTATAAAACTAGTAAAAATAAGTAAAGTTAACAAAAGTAAAAAGGAATAAAATAAGAAAGAGTTAAACTAAGAAAACTATAAAAATAGTAAAAATAAGTAAAGTTAACAAAAAGGCAAAAAGGAATAAAATAAGAAATAGTTAAATTAAGAAAAATATTAAATTAAGTAAAACTTAGAATAAAGAAATAAAATTTGCATGTTGACACATGGAATGTATGCATGTGGACCCATTTCCATTTTTTTAGTATATTTAATGGACTATGAGGAGGATGGGATCCATCCATTCTCTTAGTTGAAAAGTGTTGTGAGAAAAATGATTCCATGGCAGTAGTAAGTTGATTGAGTGCTCAAGGATGGCCATCTGTAGAAATATTATGCACAGCTAAGTCTATGGTTGGGTGGAGAGTCGTCCCCAAAATATTTGTTTCGGTTAGAAAATTTCAAAGAGCATTCAACTCCAATAGTGTAACAGACCCATGTTAAAAGTTCATGTAATAAAAGTTGATAAATGTAAAATAAGATCACGAGCAAGGGGCACTTATTCCAAGATGAATATTGGGAAAAATATCCTAGTGGGAATCACTTATTGCGTTATATGGCTAAAGGGAAATTGACAAAGGAAATGGTTAAGACTTTGGAAAGACAAAATAGTATTTTTGGCATTTATTTATGAAAATAAAAGAAATTAGGAAAAAAGGAAGGTGAAAAGTCACAGGTTGCATGTGAGGAGGAAAATGAAGGAAAATAATGGAAAATTGAAAAAATTAGAGACCTCATCAATAAAAATACCTCAGAGCATCAATTGGCAAGATTTTTCCAAACTTTTATTAGTTTAGTGTTAAAATTATTCTTAGAAAGGGAAAAGCACCAAGAGGAGAAATAAAGAAAGAAAGGAAAGGAAAGGCAAGGCAAAGAAGGACAAGGAAAGTAAAGAAATGAAAGGATCAAGTAGATTCAGCGAGAATAATTGCAAGTAACATATTGCATGTGTGATTTCCTAGTTGGTTTTGACATGTATGGTATGTGCATGTTGGAATATGGTTCTTTTGCTGTCATTGGCATGGATTTTGTCTGTTTTTGACAATGGATTTTAGCCTAGCCTTGCCATTTCTGAATAGTCATGGTGTGATGGGATTTTTCTTGGTTTCAAGCTTTAGATTTCTAGATGGTTTCAGAATTCGGGGTGAGGTGGTCTCAGGAAAATTCTCAAAGGCATAGGAATCCCTTGGTCGGTAATGGCGGGATACACGGTAAAGCTTGAGGGTGGAAACAAGAAAATTCATGAAGGATGGTGAAGGAATCATCCAATCTCGATTCAGTTTTGTGATCTCGGCACCCATTTAGATATGATCATGGTATGGAGAGGGTGGAGGTGATTTAACGTCTGGATTCCCTTTATTGTTTTTGGATTGGTTTATCCCATGAGATCCCACATTCATGCTTGGAATATGACATGAGGGTGATTGGATGAAGAGAGGTTTGAATTAGCCAATCTACTATCGGGTAGAACGTGGAAGTCCCAAAATCGGTCGTTATTTGCCTATGTTTATAATGTCTAAGTTTATCTTGCTTTGGATAATGAAATATAATGGTTATTATGTTTCTTTAATGGTTGTTCTCTTATTTTTATTTATCTGATTATATGTTGGTTATAAGCATGGTTTTATGACAGATCTTAGTCATGGCTCTTTTCATGTTTTCACTCATAAATGAATAAATAACTAATGCAAGACCTAATTGATGTTATGAAAACTAATGTGAGAAGGAAGTGTCCCTTCTTGTTAAACTTCATATAATTTTTCAGTCCCTCATGTTCAGACTTGCATTCATGACTTGTACGTTGCATATCTACCAAGTGTTTGACAGAATGTCAGTTTTGGTTGGGGATGGTTAGGTCAAGTCATGGTTTCAGTTTTTGGTTCACAAGATTTTTTTCTATGTTATTTACCTTCTCTGTAAGTTTCATAGAGTTCTAGGCAGAGAACTGAGTCCTAGACCTAAAAAAGTGGCACATAATTCAGAGTCATTGGCTTAGAAATGAGCAGAAAATTCCAAAGTCACATGGAAACAGGCTCATGTGTGTGACTGGGAGCCCATATTTGCATGGAGACCTTGGAAAGGGAGCGGTTGGGGCTCTAGCTCAAGTAAAAAGTGGTTTGTCTTAGGGGCTGGGTTACTCTTGGAGGTCCTGTGGCACCTGAAGGAAATTAGTAAAGTCTTAACTTGTCAATTCAATTTCCTTAAGGTCACCTAGGAGGTTGAGTCTTATCACAGTGACCCTCAGCTCATGTTTACCCTCGGCAGACCAATTAAAGTGGGTAGATATGGTAGGAGGAACTATAGGGTGGTATCAGAGCATGGTACCACTCTCTTTGTGTAAGTATGATGTTTTCAAAGTTATGGTTGTCATGCATGGGATCATGGTATACAATTGGTATGGTAATTTATGATTTTTATGTGATGTTATGTTATTAAATGGATATGGTTATGGTTATACATGTACATGCTAACGTGGACTGATCTTGTAGATGAGATAAGCATCCCCTGAACATCACTGAGGTAGGTATTTGGTTTTGGTATCTATTTGGTTTATCTGACATGGTACACTTGTAGGAAGAAGAGAATTCAAGATGACATGAAAAATGGTAGACTACAATTCTCATCACACTTCCTATAGATCAGTTGTGCAACAAAGAGAAGAGTATTCTCCTGGTATGATAGATACATTGAGGAGCTTGAGGATAGAGTCCAAAGTTGCAAAGAAGGAAATGAGAGGTTGGTTGAGGCTCAGGAAAAATTTGCAATGGATTAGGAGAAGCAGGTAGAGGTTAATGCAACAATCCTTCAGATCTTGTCAGAGTTGCAGAAACAGGAAAAGATGAATCAGCCAATAGAAGGAAGAGAAAACAAATGGATGACATGGTATCATATCTCAGTCCAGATACAAGTTGGATGGAGGGGACACAGTTAGACGAGGTAGATCACTGGATACACCTAACAAGAGGACTGATATGTATAGGCATCATTCTAGTTCCTCATACAGGAGACATCACCACAGTCATCACTGCCATCATCCTTATAGGAAGAGGGAGTATTTACCTCAGGAATTAAAGAAAGTGAAGCCTCCTACATTTGATAGAGAGATGAAGAAGAAAAAATATGAATAGGCATGATTTCTTGGAATGAAGAAATTATTCATATTTCACATCTATTCAAAAAACATGAAAGCAAGATAACCACCTTTAGTCTTAAAAGGAAGCATATATCTGGTGGGACGATGTGAAGAATGTCAAGGGAATTTGGGAGGAAGACTTGATTTGTGATGATTTTGAGAGGATCTATAAGAAGAAGTACTTATCAGAGAGGCACTATGATGACAGAGCTAGGGAGTTTTATGAGTTACAGATGGGTTCTATGACAGATGATAAGTATACTAGCAGATTATTAAAGATGTTTATGTATGCTCCATATCAGGGAAAATTTTAAGAATGCAAGTTTATCTTAATGTTTAAAAACTTGGCAAATCTTAGTAGTCCCCAATATGTGAATTGTAAAATTTTTGATGTTATTTTTGTAAAAATATTTAGTTTTGTAATCATTTTATATTAGTATATATTAATTTTTGGCGATTTTTAGGGTAAAATATTTTTATACTATAAAATTTGGGTGAATCAATTTAGAAAAAAAGGGGAATTGACAAATATTTTTTTTGGAAAAGGCATGGAAAATAAGCCCACTTGCGAATATTAGCCCCTAAAATTTTCCATGTTCCATATATCAAGGAGGAAAAGGCTAAGATTCAGAGATTCATCAACAGATTTCCAAAAACATATAGAGACTATATTGAGTTTGATGAGCCTATATCATTAGAAGAATCCATCCAAAAATTGAAGCGTTTTTGTGATTAGTCAAAGCGCAAAGTTGAGCCAAAACTTTACTTGAAAGGAAATGAGAAAGTAAAATGGAAATGGCCACCGAAGCAGGGAAGACCTCAAGATGCAAGTGAAAAAGAAAATGTTGCTCCTTACAAGAAGTTCAACGCAGTTGAGAAGGGACATGTGTCACGGTCTGGAGAGTAGCAGACTAGAGGTGACAGTAGAGCACTGTTGTAGTGTTACATATGTGGAAAACACCATCGTAAGAAAGATTGTCCATTTTACCAAGGAGGTAAGAATCATATATATAGTGCTCAGGAGACACAGATAGTTGGAGATGTTGGTCATAGTATTCCACAGATTTATGCGGTTGTGGAAGATAGACATGTGAATCACCAGGAATCTATCATTGAGATGGATGGTAAGCTTTGTGATTAATTTATTTCTATTTTGATTGATCCTGGATCTAATTATAGTTATGTCAATATTTACCTGGTGGATAAGTGTGGCTTGAGAAAAGAAGTGCATGCAGAGTCTTGGTTGGTATAGTTGGCTACAAGTATGAAGAAGAGAGTTCATCATTGGGTAAGAGCTAGTGCATTTGAGTTAAATGGTATGCCTACAACAACACATTTGAACATACTTACATTGGGATCGTATAGTATTATTTTGGGTATGGAATGGTTATTGAGTGCTTGGATGATAATGGAGAAAATAGAATCATATAGGGAAAGAATAAACCTGCATCAATGAGGATGGTCACAACTATGCAGGCTAAGCGTAGTTGCAGAAAAGGGTGTGTGATGTTTGCAGTTCATATTTCTAGTGATAAGGGTAAGGATGTTGAGGATGCATAAATATTCAAGAGGTACTGTTGTGAAACTAGCTTCAACAATAGAAGAAAATAGATATCAACACCTTAGAAATAAGCCACTTCGAGGGGGAAACCTCTAATACATTACATGAATGAACAATTCTTTGATGATACAAATCACAAAACCTCCTTTCTATATATAAGAGTCCATGGGGCCACAATGTAATCCTAGCCGACCTAACAATAATAATTTAAGGGCACAATAATAACAATATGGGGTTACAAGGGTACAATAATAACAATAAGGGGGTTACACTAACAAAAATAAGGGACTATACTAGTAATATAGGGACCTAACATGCCCCTCTCCTTCAAAAAAATGTTGTCCTCAACGCTTGAGTAGCTCTGGGTGCTTCTGTATAAAATTCTCATCCTCCCATGTAGAATCTTCAGTGGGTAAGTTCTTCCACTTGATGAGATACTCTGAAATTGATCAATTCTGTAGCTGTCGAGTTCTTGTTTCCATGACCGCTTCAGGTTCCAATATGATTTTCCTTCCTCATCAAGTTCTGGCAATATTGTTTGAACTGGAATATTTTCACCTATAACCTTCTTTAAGCATGAAACATGGAAAACTGGATGCACTCGTGAAGAAGCAGGAAGCTCCAATTTGTATGCCATAGTACCAATCTTTTGCAACACCTTGTAAGTACCATAGTACTTTGGCAATAATTTATTATCCTTCTTAGCTTGCTTGAGGGACATTTGTTTGTATGGTTGTAGCCGTAAAAATACCCAGTCTCCTACATCAAAACTTCTCTCGCTACGATGTTGATCTGCCTGTTGTTTCATTCAATTTTGTGCCAAATTTAGCTTATCCTTTAAGAGTTGGAGAACTTCTTGTTGATGCTCGATGTGATCTTCCACTGCTTGAACCTTCAAATTTTATCTTAAAGATGATGTGATGGATGGTGGATGATATCCATAAAGTGCCATAAATGGGGTCATTTTTGCTGCGGTATGGAAGGAAGTGTTATACCACCATTCAGCGAGAAGTAACCACTTGACCCATTGTTTTTTTTTATCATATACAAAACAACGAAGATATCCTTTCAAACATTTATTTACTATCTCAGTTTGACCATCAGATTGAGGATGATAAGATGAGCTATGAGCTAATTGAGTACCCAAACAAGAAAATAACTTCGTCCAAAAATTTCCAGTAAAAATGGGATCTCTGTCGCTCACAATAACCCTTGGGTTTCCATGTAGCTTTTGAATTGTGTCCATAAATTTAGTATCAATTGTACTTGCTTTAAATGGATGAGATAATGCATAAAAGTGTGCATACTTGGTAAGTCTATCAACTACCACCATGATGACACTCTTTCCTTCAGATTTAGGTAAACCTGTGATAAAATCCATTGAAATCTCCTCCCAACGTTGACTTGGAATGGATAAAGGTTGTAGAAGACCTGAGGTCTTAATTGTCTCAACTTTATTCTGTTGGCAAACCAAATATTCCACCTCAAACTTTTGAATATAATATTTAAGGCCATCCCAAAAAAATTCTTTCTTCACCCTGTGGTAAGTTTTTAAAAATCTTGAGTGTCCTCCTAAAGGAGAAGTGTGCAATTCAAAAATAATCTTTTGTTTTAGTTGGGAATTCTTACAAAGATATAAGCAATCTTTGTACCATAAGGAATCATTTTTCCAACTAAATGTATCATATGTACTAGGATCTTGTTGCAACTTTTGAATGACTGTCCACACTTCTTCGTCCTTCTTCCATTCATCTCTTGCTTCGATTATCCAATCTGGTTGGATAATAAAAATGGCACAAAGCAATGCTTCCACCTCTTCATTCTTTCTTGAGAGTGCACCTACAACAACATTTAGCTTCCCTTTTTTGTAGATTATTTCAAAGTCATAACCCAACATCTTTGTGACCCATTTTTGCTACGCTTCTGAAGATAGTCTTTGTTCTAAAAAGTGTTTAAGACTATCATGACCATTTTTTACCTTGAAATGCCTTCCCATTAGGTAAGTTCGCCATTCATTTAGGGCATGCAATATTGCTAACATTTCCTTCTCATAAATAGGTTTCTGTAAATACTTTCCTTTGATTGGATGACTTTCAAAAGAAATGGGTCTTCCTTCTTGCATTAAAACAACACCAATTCCATTTCCTGAGGCATCACATTCCACAATAAAGGTTCTTTGTGAAGTCTAGCATAGCTAAGATCGATGCTAGGCACATTGCCTCTTTAAGATATTCAAATGCGTTAGTTGCTTCATTATTCCATGAAAATGCATATTTCTTCAATAATGTTGTTAGAGGTGTTGCTATTCTCCCATAATTCTTGACAAACTTGCAATAATACCCTGTTAACCCGAGAAATCCTCGCAACTGCTTTATGGTTGTGGGGATTTTCCATTCCTTAATGGATTAATTTTTTTTAGGGTCTACCTTAACACCCTCGTGCGATACAATATGACCCAGATATTCCACTTCTTGTACTCCAAAGAAACATTTGGATGTTTTTTCATATAATTGTTTCTCCTGCAATAGTTTGAGCACCCTGTCAACATGTTCAACATGATCCTTCCAAGACCTGCTGTAGATTAGTATATCATCAAAAAATACTAGCACAAATTTTCTAAGGAAGGGTCTGAAAATGGAATTCATCAACCCTTGAAATGTAGAAGGTGCATTGGTAAGGCCAAAGGCATGACCAAAAATTCATAATGACCCTCATGAGTTCGAAATGCTGTTTTTGGAATATCTTCAGTCTTCATTCTAATTTGATGATATCCTGAACGAAGATCCAACTTGGTAAAATAAATTGCTCCATGTAATTCATCCAATAATTCATCAATCACAGGAATGGGAAATTTATCTTTAGTGGTGAGCTTATTGAGCTCCCTATAATCCGGACACATTCGCCATGATCCATCCTTCTTGTGTACCAATACTACAGGAGCAGAGAAAGAACTTTGACTAGGTTGAATTATACACGCCTCTAACATTTCTGCAATCATACGTTCAATTTCGCTCTTTTGGAAGTAAGGATATCTATAAGGCCTGATGTTTGGAGGAACACTTCCCAGAATCAAATGAATAGCATGATCATGATCACGAATAGGTGGGAGTCCTTTGGGAGTTTCAAACACCTTGGAATGATTGTCCAAGATTTGTTGGAGATCTACAGAAATAGATGATTTTGATGTCGGAACTTCTAGTGAGCATAATTGTGCAATTACGCCTCGTTGTTCTTTCTTTAGAAGCTTTGTCATGACATTAGAGCTTATTATCCTTCCTGGCTTCCCTTCAATACCCCGTAATTCGACTTCCTTTCCTTCTGAAAAAAATTTCCAGAAAAGTTCTTGAAAATTAAAAGCTACCGTCCCCAAAGATTGTAACCATTGTACTCCTAGTACAACATCAGCACCTCCCATAGGAATGGAAAGAATTGGACTATTTAATACATATTCCCCCATGGTTAGCTTGATATTATGGCATTTTCCAGAGCAATTTATAGTTCCTCCATTTGCAACCATCACTTGACATTCTGGTGCTGGGTATAGGAAACAATTCAATTCCTTGGCTACCTTACAATGAATAAAATTATGGGTACTACCTAAATCAATCAACACTATTACCTTTTCTTCTTGATATGTCCTTCTATCTTGAGAGTTTGAGGAGTGGTAATTCCTGCCAATGCATTACACGATATGGTCAGATTCATTTCTTCCTCTTCTAGGGTTGGTTCCTGGTGTATATCCTCTTCTTGTTCATTTTCTTCTTCCTCTTCACAATCTATGTAAAATAATTTCTTCTCAGCACACTTATTACCTTTAGTGTATTTGCTATCACAACTGTAGCAAAGCCCTTTTTCTCTTTTTTCTTCCAATTTTTGTGGTGTCAAATTGTAGGTTGTGGAAATCTAGGAGTAGCAACACTTCCATCTTAATAGAAGTGAGTGGTAGGCTTCCTTGTCGCCATAATTTTACATTCAATTTTTCTTGCCAACCTGAATGCCTTCTCCAATGAATTAGGTTCCAAAACGTGAACTTCATGTTGGATGTTATCCTTTAAAGTACCTATGAAGAGATCAATCCTATGTTCATCTGGAATATCAGTTACCCTTATATTCAATTTTTTGGAAGTCCTCAATGTGCTCCCCCACTGAACACTTTTGTTTGAGATTTATCAATTGGCTAAAGAAAGTGTTGCTCTTTGCATCCTCATAATGTGCTATCATTTCCTCCGTAAAAATTGACCAAGTGACAATTTTTTATGGGAGCAAAGCCATCGAAACCATACAAATGTATTTATTTCTATATGTAAAGTTGCAATGCCTACCTTTTGTGTATTTTGCACATTATTGACATCAAAATATTGCTCCATCTGTAGTATCCATGTTACAGGATCCTTTCCATCAAACTTCCTCATATCCATTTTTGGAATATGGTGGTTCTTCCCTCCAACATTAGAGTTTATGAAATCACTATTAACATTTATTTTGTTCTCATCATGAGTTTCCTCTACTATCTTTTCACCATTAGGAAAAATTTCTTGTATCAACTTTGTCAAACCTTCCATGTCTGCTTTTAGATCATTCTTCATGTTTTCCATCTTAGCTTATGTTGTCGCTCCTAGAGACAACCTAGAGTTGTGATAGACCAGTGCCTAGGACATCTTATATTAGCAAGGAGCATATGGTATAACAGAGGAAGTTATCAATAACAAGCTCTCATGCTATCTCTTGTAAAACAAGGAATGTTAATCTGAATGGGACCGAGACCTTCAGAAATTGACACAGAGAAAGGGATATTGCAGAGGCAACATGCAAAACTCCAATGTAAAAGAAACAGACAATTCAAAGACAACTTACTGTAAAGAGGGCCAATTCAGAAATACCTCACATAAATAAGTTATCAGAAGGTGTATGTAGTGAATGAAATATTGAGAGAATATTAGTTGTCATTGAGCTGATATCCAGATACACAATACCACCATGTATGGGCTTACCAATCTAAGAATCCATACATGACGATAGCGTTTTAAAAACACCCTCCCAAAGACACTAATATAGCAGAAATATGGTTTAGATGAATAATGGAACAGAAAATCATGCATGAGCCATATTTAAAGCGCTTGACTAATCTTAGCATGGGTATCAACTAGGATAAATCCATACCAAAAATCAGTGAGCCACTCACATTCCAAAACATGATACAGGAAAGATGGATGAAGTGAAATGATCTATTTAAATAACACATAAGAGAAAGTTACAGACTGTGAAATACCAAAGACCAGAATCCTCTTTAACAGATGGAAATCCTCCTCACTAAGACCCTATGGGCTCTGAGCCTTCATACAAGAGTTCTACAAAATGTATACAAAAAGCCTTTCACTGCATAATTTTCTGATAAAATCTAGAACCTTCAATCATCTGTTCTTTGGGAGCTTTATACGAGAAAAAGAAAGCTCGAAAAGGGAGTAGGTGATGAATATTTAATTTGCTTCATAAAGACAGGATGGCTGAAACGTGTGTTATAGCATCATTTTTCACCTTCATATGATTCATGATTGCTTTTATGGCTTTGGGCACCCATTCCTACAGACTTGAACAAAATTCACTAAAAAACAGTGTTAAAATCCCCATACGTGGATATGCCCAGACTTTTCCGCGTGTATACGCGAGTCCACATGTACTTTTCCTCGTATGCCATTAAAATCATTAAAAATATATATAAAAAATCCCTATTTTCGGGCTGGGTTGATGGTTACTCTGGTAGTTCAACCACCCCAGCACGTGGCCAACTGTTTCCAACTGATTGAAACTACTTTGAAGGGAGTATAAAAGCCCCTCATGTGCATGGCCTAAGGGAGAGAGAAATTTTATAGACATTATACTCTGTTGGAATCCCAGTTCAAGTCTGATTCCTCGTGCCTCCTGCACTTTCCCAGATTTATATCAGGAAACCCTTGTTTCCTGGAGATGTTAATCCATTTATATGCCATCTCGAGTGCACAAGTCTTGGAAGAATATTAGCGAGGCAAGGGCGGGACGAATCTGGACGACGGTCTGCTCGAAGATCGTGGAAGGATTCAGGTGATCTCTCCACTTTTACTACTGTACATGCTATTCGTGATAATGAAGAACCATCTTGTTCCTGAACTCGTGTGTTAACATTTATTTATATATGTGAAAAGATTATCATTTAAACATTTATTATGGTTTATATAATGTTTCACATGGATTGCACTAACGTTTAGGAGAAGTATATGTTGTACAACTAGGTTTCCGTGCACATTATTTCTTGTTTTCCAGGTTGAAGGCGGAAGGATAGTTGCTGGGGGTTTGGACCCTGCAGGATCTACATCGAACGCAGGACTTCGAGTGAGTCCTGCTATCGTTGTTAACTAGTCTTTTGCATTCAAGTATGGTTGTGTGTGAGTCCTTCTGAATAGCATGCCCTGCTCTATGGAGGTTTAGACCCAACAAACCTCTAGGGTGATTTTCCCCAAAACAGAACTGGTGACTCCACTGGGGAACGCATTCTTGTGATTTCCCTGTTGGGTGGTTTCAACTGTTTGATAGGTTTCCAACTGTTTTAACTTTTATTTCCAGTCCAGTTTACTCTTCCTCAGTTAGACTGAAGTCCTGGTTTCTTATCCAGGCTTGATCTTTTTCGTTTTTCATTATTTACCTTTATATATGCGGGTTTTTCTGCACACAGTCGCGTATACATGCATTTTTTGTTAAAGGGAGTCGCGTATACGCGGGTTTCCTTTAGCACAATCGCGTATGCACACTTGTTTCCAAACTGTCAAGTAGCGTATACCTGGGTAGATTTTGAAATTTTGGATTTTTTGGCTTTTTAGTCTTGTCTGCCTGTGGAGACATGTTCCTGAAGTGTCTTTGTACCCTCTGGATTGTGTAGAAAGTGGTCTTTGGTATTTTCTCTCTCTTGTTTGATTGAAAACTAGCTTATTTGACAAAGTCTTGTTTCTTGTGCTGGCATTTCTGGTTCGAGTACCAAGATCTCTTTATGGGGATTCTTGGCTGTTCTGCTTTATCAGAACAGAGAGCTTCTGCTCATTTACTCTTTCCTACCTTTGTGTCTTGCTTTGCACTTCGATTTTTGCCCATTTCTTGGTTGGTTTTCTTGAGTTCAGTCGACTAGGTCTTGTTGCAATTTTTGAAGAGTCTTTCTTGGTTCTTTGAAGTTTTTGTTTGCTGCAAGGTTGTATTATTCTTCTAGGTTGAGTGACTGAGTTTTCTTGTCTTCTTGTGCTCATATAAATCTTGCTACTAGTTAGCCCTATAAGATTTGGAGCGTTTTTGAAGTTTTTGCTTGAAATTCAGTGTTGTTTGGCTTGGGATTTGATAGTTTTTCTTGGTCTTTTCGAACTCTTCTTTTATAAAACTCAAAAGCTCAAAAAACATTTTTCTTTATTGTTTGCTTTTGTTTTTGTATTTTTGTTTTCATTTCATTATATCTTTTGAAGCTTTGTTGAGGTTTCTTGCCTTTGGATTTTGACTTGATTTTGGAAAGGAGTTGTCATTGGTTTCTTCCTCTTGTTTCAAGCATTTTTTGGTGTCTTTATATTAAGAGTTTCTGATTTAGGGAACTAGCTTTCTGGACAACCAAAAAGAGATAAAATTGAAGGATCTTTGGGAAATTTCGCTCTGCTTTAGTAGATTTTGCATCTTAGAATTTGCATGCTCTTAGTGATTTGCATCAGGTGCACTTAAGCATTTAGTCATTTTCATAGTTTTTGTGAGTGTGGAATTTGTTATCTAAAAAGAAAAAGTATTTTTTATTTTTTATTTTTTTAAAATCTCGTAGAACATGTGTAGAAGTTGCTTTTCATCGAAAGACAATAACTGCATTTGCATGTAGTTTGGTTTTTATTAATTTCTTTTTCTGCGTCAAAACACCACAAGTTTCATTTCCGTATCCCTTTGACTTAACATAACGGCCAATTAAAATAAGCGATATAATTTAAAAGAAACTAGCAAGTTTTTTAAGTGTCATACACTAACTAGCTAGGTTGTAGGGCCTTGGATTAGGTGAGTGGAGAGTTAACTCTCCAAGGCCGCTCAAACAAAACATAGAAGTTGATTAATTGAGCGAAATCCAACTCCGTTAGGTGGACCGGGAAAGCTCTCCTCCAGAGAGTCAAGCGCGAGGGGAAGTGAAGGCTGAGAAGGGAGATACCCCCTCTCTGATTTGTTGAATCTGTCCTCAAGACCATTCCACTTGGCTTCTGACACGGATTGGTGCCCATAGTTTCCATTCCTAGGTTCCACATAGGTGACTACGGGGGGGAATACCCGTGGTACCTGAGGCAGACGTCGTATCACTTTCAGTAGTACTTCTAGGGGGTGCCCTTGCGAAGCTTGGGTACTTGTGCTAGCAAAGGCTATCGTTAGGAGGTCAGCGTAACTATTTATGTTACCTTCGCTAGTAGGCCTGGGCCGTAATTATCCCAGACTACTTTCGGGAGGTCCTATATTTTCGCTTTCTTGTATTTTGGTGTTCGGTCTTAATCACCTGGAGTGGAAATACCTGAAGGCTGTTTGCTTGATTGTATCTCAGGGATTTGTTTTTTTGTAGTGAGTGCTCTTTGCTCCTAGCTTGCCTAGATTTATATTTTTTGAGTCTAATTAAAATTTGTTAAGGTGGCTGATCAAGCGCCTTGTCAATCGAGGAGAATCCGGGGGTTATCTCCCGAGAGTTCAGAGCCTTCTTCAAGAAGGCGTAGGAGTGATTTAGCAGGTGGGTACCACCCTGTGATGTCTGACGCAGTGGAGAGAGATCCTCGACAAGGGTCTGAAGGTTTCGTAGCTGATTTTGGTGTTGGTTCCGAGAGGAGCGTTCCGCTCACCTCGCGAGTTTTATTTCCGCAGGAAGAAGAAGTTCAAATAGAGGAAGTACCTGAACCATCAGTGTCACTTCCATCTCCTCTTCCTCCTGATTATCCGTTCATTGTTGAATACATCGGACCTGAGTCAGAGAGACCGGAAGATCCTCCGTATTATACATACCTTTCGATGGCCACGACTGGGAA
Organism: Pinus albicaulis; assembly: GCA_034641835.2. Taxonomy (NCBI): domain Eukaryota; kingdom Viridiplantae; phylum Streptophyta; class Pinopsida; order Pinales; family Pinaceae; genus Pinus; species Pinus albicaulis. The sequence goes on from CM076572.1 coordinate 1,001,227,873, forward strand.
CGCGGCTTCTGCTGTGAGTGCTGCAGGCATTTAGACTCCTGCTTCTTTTGAAGGAGGGGGCACTATTTCTATATCTTCGATTGCTTCTAGTGCTGCTGTGTTTGGCTCTGGTTTCAACCAAGCACATGCTTCTCAATCTGGTCCCTTCAATTTTGGAATGCCCACTAGTGGGATTCCTTCTTTTTCCTTTTCCGCTGCTGTAGCTGGATCTACACCCATGTCTTCCATGGCTAGTGGATCAGCTTCTTTTCAAGGGTTCCCCTTTGGAACTGGACATATTCCTAGTTCAAATCCTTCTTTAGGGTCCTTTCCATTTACTTCTCAGACTCAGAGTTTCAACCCTTGGTCTGGAGGTCAGAATTTGACTACTTTTACAGGTTGGAACCCTGTATTCACTACAGCGGGGGCAGGGAATCAGTTTTATGCTGGTCACCAAGGGAGTGCTCCTTTCCCTTTGTCGAGTGCTTATCAGACTTTTTCTGCTCTGTCTAATGCCTGGAACCCCTATCAGGGGCTTTCCTCTTCATTTCATACTTTAGGGGGGGGGGGAACTAGTCTGGGCTTTGGTAACTCTGCGTTGGGAGGAGGTTCTTCTCCTTTTTCTACAAGTTCTTTCTAGCAACCTGGTGCCTCATCAAATCCAGGGTATTCTTTTCAGAATGTTGGGAATTCATCCTATCAAGGATGGAATCCTCAGGCTCCGCCTTGTTTACCTTTTCTGGCAATGTTAAACTTGCCAGATCTCTCGAAATTGACTAATGATCCGATCCGTTATAGTCCGGGGTGGCTTCCGGTTCCCACCAAACTTCCTTCAGACATTCAAAAGTTTGAAGGCAAAAATGGTGAGGATCCAGCTGATCACATCACCACCTTCCATTTATGGTGTTCTTCGAACTCCCTGATCGATGATTCGATTAGGTTGAGATTGTTTCAACGCACCCTAACTGGAAACGCTACCAAATGGTATATTGAGCTAACTGGGGGCAGTTTTGCTACATTTGGAGAACTGGTTGTTACATTTCTAAACCATTTCCAGTTTCCTATCCGATATGATGCTGGGACTGAACTTGTAGCTAATTTTAAATAGGATGATGCAACCCACATTTCTAATCATATTCAGGAACGGCGGAGAAGGAAGAGGCTTATTAAAGCTCATATTCTGGGTGAATTCCTCTTGGAATGGTTTCTGAAATCTCTGCAGTCAGATATTTCGAAGGACGTATCCCTCTCAGGGGTATTTTCCGAGGAGCAGGCCATTTTTAGGGCCCAGCAGTTGGAACTGATATATTCTCAGTTTGGGGTCCTCCATAAGTATTTGCCTAATGCTCCTCGCTCCAAATTAGATTTATCCAAAAATAAGCCTGGTCCTCATGGTGACGGACTGATTGGATCAATCAATAGTGGTGCAGCCAGCCTGCTTACTCAATTGCAGCAGTTGTCTTTGCAATCTGCTCCTTCTAGTTAGGTTGTGCTTGCTGAGTCATCACCTTCCCAATCTTTGTCCATAAATGTTGTCCAAGCTTTTGATCCCAAAGGAAATAAACAATCCGAAGGGAAGAAGAAGGGATGAAATAATAAGAAAAAGGGCAAGAATGGGAAAGGTAATGCGAATAAAACCAACGAGCATGTTGGTGAGGGTCCAAAGGAGAAAAAGAAAGTGAATTTTCCATGTAAGCTGTGTGCTGGAGACCATCTTACACACCTCCCTAAAATTCAGGATGTGCAGTGCCTGTTAGCTCAGCAGGGTTCTTCTAGTTCCCAGGTTGTGTTAACAAACCCTTTTCCCCAAGGGCAAAAACTAGTTGTTGGCGTGAACCAAAATCCTGGGGCTTCCTCAAGGGGCACCCAAGAAGGGGAAATTCCATCAAACATATTCATGATGAGTGCTCACGTGGATGTCGCTATGAGATCCCGTGATTATGGTGGAGAAGAGTCTTCGAAAGCTAAGGATGCTCCTGATGCTATTGAACCACTTCACATTACCAGGCCTACAGTTGAGCCTATACCTCGGATGCCCAAAGCATCTACCAAGCGGTCGACGATTAATCCAAACGCTAGGGCTACCCAGAACTACTCTATTGTGGAAGATCTGGCACAGAGTCCTTGTGCTATGTCGGCTTTAGAGGTGCTCCAGTCTTGTCCGGCTCAGCGCAGTGCTTTTTTCACTGCCATTGGGGCTATTGATCCAAAAAATTCTCTTCTAATTACATTTGATATGACTAATTTTAAGAAGAGACTCCCCCATCATATGGCTTTTCATATTAAATCATCATACCGGAAGTGCAACATCTTTCGGACGGTTGTTGATGATGGTGCTTCCACATGCGTGATGTCTCTCACATGTTGGAAGACGATTGGATCTCCTAAAGCTGTTCCATCTACCACTCTTCTGACTGCGTTTGATGGTCATTCTCACAGACCGCATGGTATTGTCCCAGCTTTGCCCATCTGTGTTGGGGGAAAAACTGTGAATATAGAGGTTGAGGTAGTAGATGCAAGCTTGGACTACAACCATCTGTTGGGGAGAAACTGGATTTATGAGATGGATGCCATTGCATCCTCATTATTTCGGATTATTTGTTTCCCTCACAAAGGGAGGATTGTTATAGTGAACCAACTGGACTATCCTCCTGTAGACCTGAATGCGTCCACTGACTCATCTGTTCCCAAGTTGGATAATACTAAGGCGCCTGTTGAGAATTTACGAGTTGGAATGTATTCTTCCTTGATGGGTACTTTTGATATTCCTCCTCCTACGGTTCATATTAATGCAATTTCATCCTCCAAGGCTCCTCTTCGAAGAGAGTTCTTTAGAACTCATTATTTTTCGGACCCCTGGACCTTACCTTCCCCTACTGCCACATTAGCAGAAGGTCAAGTGGGTGGAATGGCATTTCCAATGTATGCAACTGAGATTGCTTATCAGTCTATTGTTGACTCTGCAGAATCCAGTCCAACTCATCTTTCACCGGAAGAGTTGGATGGAGATGTGGCTCCGACTTGGACACTTGGTTCTTCTTCTGCCCAGGATTGCCTTGATACCACTCTTCCATCTGAAGAGGCCATCCTGGAAGCTATGACTGGTATAGATAGACCGTGGGATGACTTGCATCATCGGTCTTACCTTTTACCTGATTTGAGTGAAGTTGAAACAAGTTTTCCAAGTCCTCAGTCTCCTGGTCCTGTTCACCCAGTCTTGAACCCTTTAGCACCAACACAGGTTTATGCTGAAGGGAACATGGCTGTGATTTCTCCTACTATCCCGGTGAACATTTATAGGGATCCCAATATTATTGAGAATGTCTTCATAGGAGCTGAATGTTCTCGTGAAGAGATTCAGATTTACACCGAGCTCTTTAAAGAGTATAGGGATGTATTCGCTTGGTCTTATGAGGAAATGCCTGGTATAGATCCATCTATTGTCCAGCATGAGATCAAGACTTACGAAAACGCTAAGCCTGTGAGGCAAAAAATTCGTCTGGTCAATCCTAGGAAGGCAGCAGCTATCAAAGCTGAGGTTGAGAAGCTGCTTAAGGCAGGATTCATTTTCCCTGTTCCTTTGACTGAATGGGTTTCAAACCCTATTCTAGTAGATAAAAAGCAAGGAACGATTCGATTTTGCATCGATTTCAGAGACCTAAATAAAGCATGTCCTAAAGATAATTACCCCACACCATTTATCGATCAGATCATTGATGAGTGTGTCGATAATGAGATTTTATCCTTCATGGACGGTTTCTCCGGATATAATCAGATTACTATCCGTCCTGAAGATCAACATAAGACTGCCTTTATTTGTCCCTGGGGTACTTTTTCATACAAGAAGATGCCTTTTGGTCTTAAAACTACTGGGGCTACCTTTCAGCGGGCCATTTCATATGCCTTCTACGACATCAAAAAGATTATCGAGGCGTATTTGGATGATTTAGCTGCTCATTCTCGAAAGAGGATGGATCATCCTGCTCACCTCCGGCAAATATTTTAACGATGCCGTTTCTATAAGATTAGGTTGAATCCGAACAAGTGCGTTTTCACGGTTACATCTGGTTGGTTATTGGGATTCATTGTGTCTAGAGAAGGGATTAGGATAGATCCCTTCAAGGTTGAGGCAATACTTTGGTTGCCTCCCCCGTCCTCTGTTCGTCAACTTCAAAGTCTACAAGGAAAGTCTAATTTTTTTCAGAGATTTATCGTAAATTATGCTGAAGTTACCAAGAGATTTATGAGATTGTTGAAGAAGGGAGTTCCATTTCTTTGGGATGACTTCGCTCAACGCTCATTCGATGCTTTGAAAAAAACATTGACCTCTGCTCCTTTATTGAGTCCACCTGATTATAGCAAGGATTTCCTTTTGTATCTGGCAGCAGCAGAATCTACTATTGGTATGGTTTTGGTTCAGGAGGATGATGCTCTTGCAGAGCATGTTATTTACTATCTTAGTCGAGGTTTGGTAGGACCTAAACTCCGGTATACTCCGATAGAAAAGTTATCTTTGGCAGCTGTTCATGCTGTACAACGACTTCGGCATTACATTATTCTACGCAAAACTTATGTTTTGGCAGCAGCCAATCCATTTCAGTTTGTCCTCAGTAGGCGAGTGATTGGGGGAAAATACAATAGATGGATTGTGATTTTGCAGGAATTTGATCTTGAGTTTATGTCTGCCAAGTCCAAGAAATCATTAGTTTTCGCGGAATTGATCTCCAAGTTGCCCTATGGGGATGAGATTGTCTATGATGAATCCTTCTCAGATGAACATTTGTTTCTTATCTCTCCACAGGATCCTTGGTATGGAGATATCATTGTGTATCTCCAGACTGCGAAGTTTCCCTCTACTTTTTCGAAAGATGAGCGTCGTAAGTTGCGTCACTTGGCTAAGAATTACTTGATTATTGGTGATGCTTTATACCATCGAGGGGTTGATTCAATCCTAAGACGTTGCTTAACTCTCGAAGAAGCTGAGGCTGTGCTGAATGATTGCCACAGTGGAGCTTGTGGTGGTCATTTATCTGGGCTTGCTACAGCCCAAAAGATCTTGCGTGCTGGGTACTTTTGGCCTTCGATTTTCAAAGATTGTATGGAGTCGGTCAAAAAGTGTCATCCGTGTCAAGTTTATACTCGAAAATGCGCGCTCATCCAGCTCCGCTTTTTCCAGTCATTACTGTTGGTCCCTTTACAAAGTGGGGTATTGATTATACTACTTGTAACCCGCCTTCGGCTAAAGGTCACAAGTACATTATTGTAGCAGTAGACTACTTTACGAAGTGGGTCGAGGCTATGCCTACTTTTGGGAATGATGGTGAGACAACAACTCTTTTTCTTTTCAACCAGGTTATTGCTCGTTTTGGTATTCCTAGAGAGATTGTCACTGATCATGGTAGTCATTTTCAGAATAGCATGATGGCTGAGTTGGCTCTAAAATTGGGTTTTCGGCAGGAGCATTCATCTCCATATTATCCTCAAGCCAATGGGCAAGTGGAAGCCATGAATAAATCATTGAAGACAATTCTTCAAAGGACAATTGATAAAGCTAGATCCAACTGGCATATTATGCTATATCCTTCACTTTGGGCATACAGGACGTCAGTGAAAACTGCAACTGGCTTTACTCCATTTCAGCTAGTGCACGGGTTGGAATCTGTATTTCCCATTGAATGCGAGATTCCTTCTCTTAAATTAGCTGTTGAACTTCTTCCTGACACTTCTACTCTTGAAGAATGGCTCCTTCATTTGGAACATCTCGATGAGCAGCGTCGGGACGCCGCCACGATGAATGAAGCGCATAAAAACAGAGTTAAAGTTCAGTACGATAAGGCGGTCAAACCTAGGGGTTTTTCGGAAGGTGACCTTGTTTTCGTCTATGCCCAAGAAAAATATGCCCTAGGGGCAGGAAAATTTAAATTTATGTGGTATGGCCCCTTTATCGTTAAAAAGGTCCTTAAAAAAGGAGCATATACCTTGGTTGATTTTGAAGGGAATTAGTTGCCCGAGCCCAGAAATTGGCTCTATTTGAAGAAATATTATGCCTAGGCTTCAGCCTGGCATGTTGCTTTTGTATATAGTAGTTTTTCTTTGTACATATCTGGTTGTTTTTTCGATTTTTGATGGGATGGTGATGTTTTTGATCTGCTTTGGCAGGTTGTGTCGGATGTCATGAGTCATTTCGGTTTCGCCGATGGTGCTAGTAGACACACCCGGAACTTAGCTTCTGGGGCTTGGGTGCTTCATTATCCATCCGGTCAACTGTTATTATCAAGAGGGGTTTGCATTGGTCCTGCTTCCAATAATATAGCAGAATACACTGCAGTTGTTTATCTACTCTCGGAGGCAATATCTTTGGATGTTGATTCGTTAGTAGTTTTCTTGGACTCTCAGCTGGTGGTGTCACAGTTGAACAATACTTATCGGGTTCGAGATCCACTTTTACTCCGGTTGTTCTTGAGGGTACGTTTGTTACAAAGATCATTTCAATTTTTAACTTTCATTCATATTCCTCGAGCTGACAATTGGTTGGCAGACTCATTAGCTAATCAAGCAATTGATTGGCACATTAATCATTCCATACAATAAAACTTAATAAAAAACATCATACATTTTGATACATTTGTCACATCACATCAAATATCGCTGTATATATATCATCAGAGTGTTCAAAACTATACAAAAATCTAGATCCATAGGTCATACAAAAAATTGGGCTTATGCCCGATCATGTTCAGTCTAAAAAAATATACAGTCATCTGATACATCATATCTATCTACTACTGAGGTCCCTGCCCATAAGTGGTGTTCTTATAGAACACAATCGTGGTAGCAACTCGGCGGAATAACCGTACCCAGTCGCGGGGTACTCCTACCACCTGCCTCTGGATGGCTTCCGGTAGATCTTCCACTGCAGCCATAGGTACTTGGCGGGTTAATCCCTCCAAGTTCCTCTGTACAGCCTGGAGGGTCCTGTCTGAATCCACTGTATCCGCTTCGCCTCAGCGACGCCTGTGTCGTGGGAAACCCTCAGGTCGATCTGGTCCAATATCTGTATCATGATCGTTTTTAAAGTCATTATGAATCCAATAAAAAACATGTTTGTTTTTCACATTTTTTCATACATATTGAAAAAATACAAAAAATTATATAAGTAAAAAAAAAAAAATTTGTAAACTTACCGACTGTACCCCATGCTGTGCCTGGTGGAAGGACAAGATCTGGATCACCACGAAAGTCCATCCCGACATAGGGATAGTCGTCCACCGCGATGATTTGTTCTCTCCACCATTGGAAGAACTCATCATCCCAAGTGGTCCGAGGAACTTCACTTCCCCCCAATCTCTTCATCATGTCTACCCAGCGGGCAATTCTTGGGTCTCTCAGGCTACTGATGGTAGAGATCACTCTGGGTCTTAGTGCTGGAATCTTCTCAAAGAAGAATGTCATCAAAATTGTACCGTATCCAAAATGTTTTTTTTTTTCTTGGCGGATAGAGGTCAATTGTTGCTTCATGTTCATCAGTAGGGCTGTGCACCAATCATATACATTAGTTAAGCATTCCACTGCTATGCTCATTTGCGTCTTGCACGCCTGGTGTAGGGAGGCAGATCCTGCCACTCTGCCAATGGTGAAAAGGAGGATTTTCATGTGCAAATCCCTTAAATCTTTGATTGCAATTTGAGTTCCAACTTTCTTGGAACCCTCTACGCAGTACACGTGGACGTAATCTTCCACGGTGAGCCCTCCCAAAAGCTTACCGTGCAAGTCTACTGGCTCCCCTCTCCGGGAGAGTCTAGTGATAAAATATATGTCTTCCACTTCAATGGGTACATGCATTTGATCTATCATAAAGCAGTCCTCTTCCGGTTCCCAATAGTTTACAAGCATTTCGAGCAACCAGACATTGCTCTTCATATTTGGCATTTTAAAAAAATTGAGCAATCTGCAATTCCGAAGAATATTTAGTGATGCTTGGTCTTGCATGACTTCTTGATCAATTGCATCGTGTTCACGCTCTCTCCATGATATGGTCATCCTGCAAAGTTTCAATAATTCCTTCATTAGATACGCTTTTTTCATTTGGGCCTGCGCATACGCGAATTTATTTGTGCATAGTCGCGTGTATACGCGACTTCGTCATTACCAACCCGTGTATGCGCAAACCCGTGATTTTTAGCAAGAGATTCTATGGTGAAAAATTCCTAAATTTTAAACGGACAAAATGAATAGCAGGATGAATCAAGAGCTAACCTGAGAAATTTTGGTGGAATTCAATGGTCGGTTGCTCTTTTTTTGAGGAAGGAAGTTTTTTTCTCCAGAGCACTTTTTTCCAAATCAGCAATATAATAATGAACCAAATATGAGGTAATTTGTCTATTTATGCCCAAAAAGTTGAAAATTTTCGCAAAAATTTGTTATGCTTATTTTTTCAATCTATCTTAAGCTGCATAACCTGGATGCTTGGAAGTGCCCAGTTTGGTATGTTTTCAAGTACATTTTGACGATTTTTGAGATTTTTCCGGATTTTGATCCATGACTGCTGACCTGTCATGGCAGGTATATGATCTTCACTGGCATATAGGTTAGGGAATCCACTTTCCGTTGCATTTTGCATACTAGCCTCCATTCTGATCACTTGCCATAGGGTCGATCCCATCAAGTCATGAGTATTACACCCATTTCACTCGCCGATTATTTAATCATGACTTGGTGGTAGAGCCTTCCTTTACATGGGCTTCCTAGTTAGTTCCTCGCTATCACTTGTTGCCCATGCTACGTTTTATGTAGGCTCGGGAGTCCTCTTTAGTCTTGCCATGACTTATGTGTTGAAGCTTCATTCTTCTTCTTCCTCACTATCATTTTTATGGCTATTACCCTAGAGGCTCCCTGGTGTTGTTGAGTTGTATTACTGCATTGCATATGGGCTACTTGTTTATCCTGGCCTTTAGCCGGCTTCATTTGGAATCAATGTTTAAGCCAACTTTTGACCTTGTCTATCTGTACAAGTTAAACCATTGCATGCACTTAGCTATCGCGACTTGACACCCTTTTACCCATGGATGGAACATTCCTCTGAGTATCGCTTACCAGTTTTCGCCACCTTGCATTGAGCATAGGATCGTTCCAATCCCAGGAACTAGTGCATCTATTTCTTGATACTCGTTCTATCCATTGTACCATAGCATTATTTTATTCCTTTTCAGGCTTATTATATGAAAAAGACAAAAAAATCAAATATAACAAAAAGAGCGGGAACAGGATATAACTTCGTAATTTGATGGCAGTACAGTGTCAGTTTGTCGCCCTTGAACAAAGCATATACACTTATATATTTCCTCCATTTGGGATGGTTTTAGTTTTTGACCTAGGTTCAGCCTTTGCCTTGTTTCACTGGTCAGTCCTCCCCCGGTTGGTTATCTCTTCCAATCATATGGAGAGTTTGTTTTGCCTCCTGAATAACAGACTTATACAGTGTCACTTTTTATTGCCATGGTCATCACGAGTCGTGCTTTTGTTCAAGGGAAGTCTAACCAGAGTCGGCCATTCTGCGGTGTCTCTTGACTCATTATTCAGTCAGCCTTCTCGGTCTTGTCAGTATATTGTTCTATCACATCAGATGTGGTCTTCTGCTCGTGCTAGTTTGAGAAGGTCTCCATGGACTTCTCGCTGGCAGGTTTGTCTCTTATAGACTAAGACACATTACTCTGAGAGAAAACCTAAAGCCACACCTTGGCCCTATTTCCATCATTGATATGTGACCTTGTGGTCAGCATTTGATCATCATTATGGGTCTTTGACTGAGTGGTTTCCCTTGTGCTCGACGCCAGCATACATTATCACACTTGGGATTCGTGCAATACCTTGATTTCCATTTGACCCTATTGGTGGATATCTCTCCTTTGTGTCAGCTTTCATTATTGGTTGGTTCAGAGGGTTTCTTCCGTGTGCTAACTTCATCTTGTGCATGTCAGAATCGTACTTCGGTTTGGTTCTGTCACTCTACTTCGTCCAATTCCTTCCAAATCTTGGCCTGCGGGTTACACTCGCGCTGGACTGATGTGGGATGCCTTAATGCCTTCCTTCCAGCAGATCTTTTCCCATCGACTCCGACTCATTGCTCTGGGAATAAGGTCTAGAGTCTTTTTGTCAGTACCTTAGGGTTTTCAGTCATCAGTGGCAGACTCTTCGCTATCGATAGTGGGGATTCATCATTGCCTCCTGATTGGTAGATTCTTTCAAGTGTTCGACTTCAACTCATTCATTCGCACTTGTTAGATTGTACTGGGGCACCTTGACACTCATTTTCATTATTGGTGGGTTGTCTCGCGTTGGTTAATGGTATTCATCATTGACCGGTAATCCAACGATTTCTCACATGGTCGACTTCAGCTCATTTATTCCCATTGTGTAGAATTGTGCCGTCGAGATCGGTGAAGACCTCGGGTTGCATCAGCATATTTCGGTTCACTTTTGACAGTCCATTCAGTTTCTACCAGTGATGCCGTTCACCCTTATATGTTGCAGTATCAGTACAACAGCATCCTATATGTTGGCTCCCGAGTTGCATGATTGTACCGTTTATTCCACCTCTTATGATTTGGTACTTGGAGATTCAGTTACTTATATGATCAGACATCCAGTTGCAGCATCATTGATCATATTTCTATATGTGATACTTGGACATTGATTCATACTTCCGGGCCATGCTCAGATGATTCATTGTGTACTTTCAGTTCAGCTATACTTGTATACATGTTGGATCTATTTAGTACTTTCCATATGACGTATTTTTGACTGAGCATGGGTATGCCCGCCTCAGCATGAGTTGAATCTCTGTTTTCTTTCATTGGTTTTTGGCAGGCTGAAATCTGGTGAAGTCCTCTCTTGTCCTTGCGAAGTTCTTTATATGTGCATAATACATTTCGGTCATCATGTACCCCTTCTGACCTCATATATTAGGGGGCATCTGTTATAGCATCATTTTTCACCTTCATATGATTCATGATTGCTTTTATGGCTTTAGGCACCCATTCCTACAGACTTGAACAAAATTCACTAAAAAACAGTGTTAAAATCCCCATACGCGGATATGCCCAGACTTTTCTGCGTGCATACGCGAGTCCACATGTACTTTTCCGCGTATGCCATTAAAATCATTAAAAATATATATAAAAAATCCCTATTTTCGGGTTGGGTTGATGGTTACTCTGGTAGTTCAACCACCCTAGCATGTGGCCAATTGTTTCCAACTGATTGAAACTACTTTGAAGGGAGTATAAAAGCCCCTCATGTACATGGCCTAAGGGAGAGAGAAATTTTATAGAAATTATACTTTGTTGGAATCCCAGTTCAAGTCTGATTCCCCGTGCCTCCTGTACTTTCCAAGATTTATATCAGGAAACCCTTGTTTCCTGGAGATGTTCATCCATTTATATGCCATCTCGAGTGCACAAGTCTTGGAAGAATCATAACGAGGCAAGGGCGGGACGAATCCAGATGACGGTCTACTCGAAGATCGTGGAAGGATTCAGGTGATCTCTCCACTTTTACTACTGTACATGTTGTTCGTGATAATGAAGAACCATCTTGTTCCTGAACTCGTGTGTTAATGTTTATTTATATATGTGAAAAGATTATCATTTAAGCATTTATTATGGTTTATATAATGTTTCACATGGATTGCACTAACATTTAGGATAAGTATATGTTGTACAACTAGGTTTCCGTGCACGTTCTTTCTTGTTTTCTAGGTTGAAGGCGGAAGGAGAGTTGCTGGGGGTTTGGAACCTGTAGGATCTACATCGAACGCAGGACTTCGGGTGAGTCCTGCTATCATTGTTAACTAGTCTTTTGCATTCAAGTATGGTTGTGTGTGAGTCCTTCTGAATAGCATGCCCTGCTCTGTGGAGGTTTAGACCCAAAAAAAATCTAGGGTGATTTTCCCCGAAACAACGTGCACACCCATACTGCTGAATGACTCTGTAGCGTTGTCTGTACTCTGCTGCCTGCTTTCTGAAATAAATGCACTGGGTGAAAGTCTCTTCAGTAACACGGTATAGAAGTAAAATCACATAAACAATCCGTCTTTTCTTGAAAGAAATTTTGCTAAAATGAAACCCTGAGGGTATTGTTTTCTGTGCGTTGTACCCTCTGCCTTCTAAACCCCGAATTACGGCTAAAAATCTTCAATGTTGAGCATTGAATTCCTCGATCATTCGCTGATATTTCTCTGCTGCTCCATTAATGTCTCCATCTACAAAATCTGTGCTCTGAATGACTCTGGGGGTTTTGGTAGATTTTAACCTTGCTACTTTAATGGAAGTCTTGTCGGCATATCTTCCCGGGCCTTTCTTCATAATTTCAACTGCTGGAAATGGTCCTTTGATGAGTCCTCCGTCACTGTAACAGAGAATGAATCATGGCGGTTTTTTGCCGCTGTAACCTTGCAAAACCCGCAAGCTCGTTAGGAAAACCATGCGTGGGGATGGTGAAGGCGGCGGGGGATAACAGTGTGGCAGCGCAGCATGATGAAATGGTGGAAGAATGTGGGGTGGCGGCGAAAAATGCAATGAAACGATGGAGGATGGACTGGTGCAAGTTTTTAATGTAAAAAATGTTGAAATTTGACTTATGACTGGAATATATATACAGGCGGAGGAAAAATGCGACACACATGTGGAGCGGGTGACGTGGAGTTACGGAGTCGATTGGTGGAAATGTAAGTGATCTAGACCATCAGATCTCAGAAGGAGATCGACGACTGAAAATGTATCGGAGGGCGATGAAATGGTGGGCCAGGGGCACTGTTGACTTGGATTAACACCCGTGCAGCTTCTTGGAGTGACTACCGTCGGATGGATCGCCCCAGATCGGGTGGCTCACAGCGATATCGCGCCACGTCCGCTGCCGAACTATAACGCGCGATGAGCAGGCTGTTTTGAAATAGTGCGCGAGACACGTGTCGCGCAGTGTATGGAATCGCTCCGAAAAACAAAATACCGCCTGCCGCCCAAAGGCGGTGCGATGGAAACCGAGCGGGTTTTTCACAGTGCACGGCGTGGGGACCACCGGGGGCGGGAGTACTGTGAGCCGTTGATCTGTGGTTTAATCAGATGGCGGACAGGCGATTTGGGCGATGAACGGAGTGGGCCACGGGTGCGATAAAGACTTGCGAATGCCGTCAGATCTGTATAGATCGACGGTTATAAACGCACACGATATATATATTTGTGATAAGCACTTCTGGGTTTAGCGCTTGGTCTGGCTTTTGGTCGCGTGAAGGAAAAGGTGCAGGGGCTAGGGCCGAAAGGTGCTAGGCCTTATATATTTAAAACTGCAGGTTTTCGGTCTTTTAAAATGTAATTTGGGGGGAAGGAAAGGTAACGATAGGCAGACAAAGGATTCTTTAGGCCAAAAGAGGGAGTTTGAAATGGTTTCTAAAGGGGGTTGCTTGTCAAAATTTAGTAGGGGGCTGACATGATCAACATTGGCTCCACCTGGGGACGGCACGTTCATCCTTGGGCATGTCGAGAACTTCGCAAACCACCTACATCATCAATTTTTACAGATAGGAAAAATAAACCTATTCTACTTCTACCCTTATTACTCCATGAGACCAGATTAAACTGTTGGTCTCATACTTTCTCTACCTAAACTACATCTGCTAGGATTAAACTGTCTAGCAGATTTCTTCTCTACATTCTAAAACAGAAATTAAAAAGTAGCCAAGCCAGGATTAGAATGTCTGGCTTGCTAGACTTTGCAGAAATTAAAACAACTAACTACATGCTCATAAACTGAGCTTTATTAATTTTTCCTACCTACTCTACTCTAACCTGGAAGTCTCTGATGCTCTAGGTGATACAATAATTCCAATGCAACCAGTCCATTGAGTGATCCCATGATTGGTATTTCTTGCTCAATTCCTTGAGCAGGCTGGAAAGGCAGGGCAACTCCCACTCTTTTTGTTCCATGATAGCAGCTTTGAAAATTTTTCTTTCTGCTTGCAACATGCTGCTCAAAAATACCCTTGATCCTTCTTCAAATGTGTGCAGGAAATGAACATAAGGATCATGAAATGATACCTGGTTATGAATATCTGGCAGGCAGGCTTCAACCAGGATTTCTTCTTCTTCCACTGGATCAAGAACAAGACTCTCTTGAGAAAGAGAATCTCCCTAATTTTCTTCATTTTCTGAACTGGAGGACTCATCATATATGATAATGTTGTCCTCTTGGAGCTCTGATATATTCTGCTCCGATGAGATGATCTCTGCAAACAAATCTATGTATTCTTGAGCAGGGGTATGTTTCATTTCTTCCTCCTTTTCAAGAGAAGGCCCCTTAATTTAAATCTGCTCAAGAATTTTTTCTTTGCTTACCTCCTCATCTTCTGAAAAGGAAGGCTGATGGTTTCCAGTCTCACTGATGATCTGTGGTAAAGCAGAATGAAGATTCAAGGAATATTCATTTGCTATTATACTATCGTAGCTCTCCCCATCAGTATCATAAATAGCCTACATTGGCTTATTACTCTCTGGAAGTAAAAGGAAATGATTTTCCTCCCATAGATCTACTAATGATGACCCTGCAAGATTATCTTCTGTTTGGGAAACATCATCATCAGATAGATTAGAAAAAGGAAAAACATGAATATAAGTAATAATACCAACTGAGCATACTGGATTATCAGCAGGTTCTTCTTGACTTTGATCCACAGAGGAGCTTTCTGGATCTATACAATCAAACTCATAAGATGAATGGGCAAGAGTATGTGTTCCATAGAAGATTTCTGAGGTGGGATGCTGATTTAGTAACTGATCAATCTCTTCTTCTGTTGAAGGAGAAGATTGTTTAGTGTTCCTTTGTGCAGAAGAGCAGCAGCTCTCTGTCTCTTGTACACCCGTGCAGTTTCCTGGAGCGACTACCGTCGGATGGATTGCCCCAGATCGGGTGGCTCACAGCGATATCGCGACACGTTTGCTGCCGAACTATAACACGCGATGAGCAGGCGGTTTTGAAATAGTGTGCGAGACACGCGTCGTGCGGTGTATGGAATCGCTTTGAAAAATAAAATACCGCCTACCGCCCAAATGCGATGTGATTGAAACTGGGCGGGTTTTACACAGTGCATGGCGTGGGGACCACCGGGGGCGAGAGTACTACGAGCCGTTGATCTGCGGTTTAATCGGATGGCAGACAGGCGATTTGGGAGATGAATGGAGTGGGCCACAGGCGCGATGAAGACTTGAGAATGCTGTCAGATCTATACATATCGACGGTTATAAACGCGCCTGATATATATATGTGTGATAAGCACTTCCGAGTTTAGTGCTTTGTCTGGCTTTTGGTCGCGTGAAGGAAAATGTGCAGGGGCTAGGGCCGAAAGGTGCTAGGCCTTATATATTTAAAACTGCGGGTTTTCGGTCTTTTAAAATGTAATTTTGGGGGAAGGAAAGGTAACGATAGGCAAAAAAGAGGATTCTTTAGACCAAAAGAGGGAGTTTGAAAGGGTTTTTAAAGGGGGTTTCATGTCAAAATTCAGTAGGGGGCTGACATGATCAACAACTTCCATGTCATCCATCTTAGATTCCATGCCAGCTTCCATGCCATCCATCTTAGATTCCATGCCATTCTTCAAACCAGCCATCTTAGATTCCACAGCTTTCTTCAAACCATCCATCTTAGTTTCCACGCCTTTCTTCAAAGCTTCCAGGTCATTTTTTGTTTCTATTTGCGAGAGTGAAATTTGTTGCACTTGCTCTTGTAATTTTGATATGTCATGTTGCCATTCTTCGTCTTCATGAGTCATAGTAGAGCCTTATAAAGTCTTAATGGGTGTTGAAATTTTTTTAGGGGCCATTTTAGAATCCAATACTGATATCTATTCTACAATATGCCCTTGGAATCAAGTCAACTTGATTCTTCAGACATGACTTATGCAATTCGGAAAAAAAAATACACACCTTTTACTTGCTTTTGAGGAGCTCAATATTGAAATTAACTTATCTCTATACTTACATATCCTCAATATTTTTAATTCGGCCCTGTAATATTCCTCTGAAGCTTCTTTCAAATGCCACAGGTCTAACTTGATTTGAATTCTTCAAGGAAAAGTTATGTCCAATCTCCCACAATGACCTAATTATGGACTGGTTTAGTAGAGCGAACTTGTATGAATTTCCACGTGTCACTATTTTCTTCTTTGGATCTTAAATTTATATAAAGGAAACTAAAGTCCATGTAATTCCAGTCATGTTTTACAAAATTCCAATTCGATGCTCAGAGAGAGAGTTATGAAGATTTTCCCACGATCACCTCTTTGAGATGAAATTCCGGAGCTTGAAAAATACCCAACTTCCACAGATCATATCTTCGAAAATATTGTGAACCAAGCTATGATTTTTTTTGAAAATTTTCCTCAAGATTTCGACTTCGTGCTCTAAAAATTTCAGCTTCTGAAGTTTCGTAGAAAAAACGTTATAGCGAAAATTCCGCGATGACCTGTTTAAGTGAAATTCAGGAGCCTGCAAAAAGCCCTAGCTTCCATAGATCATATCTCCAAAAATATTGCGAAGCAAGATTTGATATGTTGTGAAGAAGTTCCTATGGATTTCAGTTTCACACTCTAAAAGTTTCAGCTTCTGAACCCTCGTAGAAACAAAGTTATAGCGAAAATTCCACGATGACCTGTTGGAGCAGTGAAACCTTAGAATCCAAAGCTCTGATACCAAATGTTGTGAAATCAACTCCAAAAATAGAAGAAAAGAGATATAAATGCCTTATAAATATGCCACTTCAAGGGGGAAACCTCCAATACATTACATGAATGAACAATTCTTTGATGATACAAATTACAAAACCTCCTCTCTATATATAGGAGTCCATGGGGCCACAATGTAATCCTAGCCGACCTAACAATAATAGTTTAAGGGCACAATAATAACAATATGAGGGTTACAGGGGTACAATAATAACAATAAGGGGGTTACAATAACAACAATAAGGGACTAGAATAAGGGGGTTACAATAACTCCTCTGCACAGGGAAGTAGAATTTTCTATTGAGTTGGTACCAGGGGCAGGACCAAAATCAAAGGCACCTTACAGGATGAGCACTCCAGAGTTAGTAGAGTTGAAGTTGTAGTTGAAGGAAATGCTTGATAAGGGATACATTATGCCAAGTGTATCACCTTGGAGTGCACTATTTTTGTTCGTGAAGAAGAAGGATGGTACTCTTAGATTGTGCATTGATTATAGGTAGTTGAAAAAGGTAACAATCAAGAAAAGGTACCCATTGTTGAGGATTGATGACTTGTTCGATCAGTTGAAGGGATCAACAATGTTCTCAAATATTTATTTGAGATCAGGATACCATCATGTACCCATCAAAGAAGATGACATCTACAAGATTGCCTTCAGAACCAGGTATGGGCATTATGAGTTTGTTGTAGTTCCATTTGATTTGAATAATGCTCCAGCTACTTTTATGTGTCTAATGAATAATGTGTTGTGTCCTTATCTAGAAAATTTTGTTATTGTATTCATTGATGGCATCTTGGTATATTCTAAGAATGAGGAGGTGTAAGTCGAGCATTTAGCATCAATGTTGATATTTCTAAGAGAGCATCAATTTTATCCTAAGCATAGCAAGTGAAGTTTATTCCAAACATAAGTACACTACATGGGACATGTTTTTTGAATGGCATAGCAGTAGATATGAAAAAGATAAAGGCTATCATGGAGTGGGAAAATCCTAGGGATGTGGATGAAGTCAGATCATTCATGGTCTTTACAGGTTACTATAGGAGGTTCATCAAGAAATTATCACACAATGGATATTCTACTACATCATTGTAGAGGAAAGGTAAGAATTTTGAATGGAAAGAGGAGTGTGCAACCAATTTTGAGCAGTTGAAGCAGTTGTTGACCATTTATCCAATGTTAAAGATTGCAGATCTAGATAAATAATTTGTAGTATGTACAAATTCTTGAAAGAGAGGGTATGGTGGAGTCATTATGCAGGAGGGACAGGTGCTCTTCTATGAGTCCGGGAAACTAAATGAGCATGAGCAAAACTATGTGAGTGATGATCTTGAGTTGGAAGCTATTATTCATGCTTTGAATATGTGGAGGCATTATCTTATTGGAAGGAGATTTGTGTTGATGAGCGATGATAGCAGGTTGAGATACATGTTTGACCAGTCAAATTTGAATGCCAGGCAAGCTAACTGGTTGCCTACCATTAGTGAGTTTTACTTTGAGATTAGATACATTAAGGGAATGGAGAAAAGGGTTGCATATGCTCTCAGCATGAAATTATAGTTGAACCATGTTGCGACAGTAAGCTCATATGGGACAAATTTATATGATCGGATCTTACATGTGAGATAGAAGGATGACATGTACATGGAGCTTATGCACAATTTACAACAAGGTACAGGTGATAAGGATGTGGATTATCATATTACAGTAGATGGATTGGTGATATTTAGGTATAAGATCTATGTGTCAGATGACAGTGAACTCAATAATATTATCTTGAGGGAGTTTCATGTAAAACCACATTCAAGTCACCCAGGATATTAGAAGACATTGATAGCAGTGAAGAAGTTCTATTAATGGCTGAATCTGAAGAAGGAAGTGGCAGAGTTTTTGGCGAGATGTTTGGACTGTCAGTAGGTCAAAGTAGAGTCTAAGCTTCTAGGTGGGTTTCTTTAGCCTATTCTGATTCCAAAGTGGAAATGGGAAGTCATTTCCATGGATTTCATTATAGGTCTTCAGAGGACATCGAGGCAACATGATTCTATCATGGTTTTGGTAGAGAGGTTGAGAAAGGTAGCTCACTTCATTCCAGTGAAGACTAATTATTCAACTAGTGAGGTAGCACAGGTATTCATGAGGGATATCATGAGATTACATGGTGTTTCAAAGAAGATTGTATCAGACAGAGATGCCAAGTTCACTTTCAAGTTTTGGAAAGAGTTGTTTCTAGGATTGGGAACATAGTTGGCTTTCATTACAACTTATCATCCATAAACAAATGGAAAGACAAAGAGGGTAAACATGATACTAGAGGATATGCTAAGGATGTATGTCATGCATCAGTAGAGGATATGGGATGAGTAACTTCCATTGGTTGAGTTTGAATACAAAAAAGGTTATTATGAGTCACTAAGGATGAGTCTGTTTGAGGCATTTTATGGGCGTAGTTGTAACACTCCCATCAGCTGGAGTGGTATAGTGAGAAGGATAATAATTGGACCAAACATGTTGGAAGACCTGGAACAAGAAATATAAGTTATAAAGAAGAATCTAAAGGTATCACAAGAAAAAAATAAAATTTATGCAGACGAACACAGGGAATTTAAGGAGTTTCAGGTTGGGGAGCATGTGTATTTGCACATCAAGCCAAAGAAGAGATCCTTGAGGATCAGATCATGTGCCAAGTTTTCCCCATGGTATTGTGGGCCTTTTAAGATCCTTGAGAGGATTGGACCAGTGGCCTACATGAACTGCCTCTGACAGTTAAAGTCCATGATGCTTTTCGTGTTTCATTGCTTAAAAGATATGTAAAGGATGTTGATCATGTTATTGATTGGTTTGTATTGAAGGTGGAGCAAGAAGGAGAATTCTAGTTGGAACCCCAATGAATATTTCAGTGGAAACATCTCATGCTTCGGAACAAATAACTCGAGCAGGTTAAAGTGTAGAGCAAGCACATTGGGTCCGATGAAGCTACATGGGAGATGGTTGATCAGATGCGGGCTATGTATCCTTCATTGTGTGTCGATGAAGGCAAATGAATTTTTGTATTTGTACCTATTTACATATGGTTTTTATTGTAAATACCGCAATGAGATAAGTTATAAACCTGCAATAAGAGGCATGGTTGTCATGTTGTCATAGTTGTCATGATTGTTATACTTTGAGTAGGATGTTATTGTAAATATTGCAATGAGATGGTTTATAAAGATCCATAGGAAATATGTTTTGCTTTTCATCAATTTTGGAAGGTATAGGTGTGGTTTAACACCAAGGATAGTGTTCCCCTAGGGGGGAGGGGTCTGTAACAACCACGAGTTAAATTTTCATGCAGTAAAAGTTAATAAAGGTAAAATAAAACCATGGGAAAGGGACACTTATTCCAACTTGCTGAATGTTGGGAAAAATATCCTAGTGGGCATCACTTGCTGTGTTCTATGGAAAAAGAGAAGTTGAGAAATTAGAAAACACAATGGCTAAGGCTTTGCAAAGGAAAAATACAATTTTTTTCATTTATTTATGAAAATAAAGGAAATTAGGAGAAAAGGTAGGTGAAAAGTCACAGGTTTCATTTGACGATGAAAATGAAGGAAAACAATGGAAAATTGACGAAATTAGAAACCTCATCAATAAAAATACCTAAGAGCATCAGTTGGAAAGATTTTGTCATTATTTTGTTACTTTAGTGTTAGACTTAGTCTCAAAAATAGAAAATAACCAAGAGGATAAAGAAAAAAATAAAGGAAAGGGAAAGCAAGGAAAGGAAAGGAAAGGAAAATACAAACAAAGAAAGTAAAGGAAGGCAAGGATCAAGAAAATTTAGCGGGAATGCTTGTAGGTAGAAGATTTCATTTGTGATTTCCTAGCTGGTTTTGACATGCATGGTATGTGCATGTTGGTATATGGTTCTTTTGCTGTCATTGGCATGGGTTTTGTCGGGTTTTGACAGTGTTTTTTAGCATAGCCTTGCCATTTCCGGATAGCCATGGTGCGACGGGATTGTTCTCGGTTTTGATCTTTGGATTGTCGGATGGTTTTGGAATCCGGGGTGAGGTGGTCTCAGGAAAATTCCCAAAGGCATAGGAATCCCTTGACCGGTAATGGTAGGATACACAGTAAATCTTGAGGGTGGAGATAGGAAAATTCCTCAAGGATGGTGAAGGAATTCTTTGGCATCCAAGCTTAGTTCGGTTTTGTGATCTCGAGACTAGTTTAGGTATGGTCACGGTATGGAGAGGGTGTAGGTGGTTTAGCCTCTGGATTCCCTTGGTTGTTTTTAGATTGGTTTATCCCCTGAAGTCCAACATTCATGCTTGGAATATGGCATAGGGGTGACTGGATGAAGAGAGATTTGGCTCAGCCAATCTATGGTCATGTGGAATGTGGAAGTCTCGAACTCGGTCTGTATTTTCGTATGTTTAATAAAATATAAGCTTCTCTTGCTTTGGATACAGGAATATACTATTTATTATGTGTATTTAATGGATGTTCTCTTATTTTTATTTATTTTTTTATATGATAACTATAAGCATAATTTTATGACAGTTCTTAGTCGTGGCTCTTTTCATGTTTTCACTCATAACTGAATAAATACTAAATGCAAGACCTAATTGATGTTATGACAGCCAATGTGAGAAGGCAGTGACCCTTCTTGTTAAACCTCGGATAAGTTTTTAGTCCCTCATGTTCAGACTTGCATTCATGACCTATAGGTTGCATATCTACCAAGTGTTTGACATTATGTTAGTCCCAGTTAGGGATGGTAAAGTCAAGTATTGGTTTCATTTTTTGGTTTACAATCATTGTTTCTATGCTATTTACCTTCTTTAGAAGTTTCACTGATTCATGGGCAAAGACTTGAGTCCCGGCCCTCAAAAAGTGGCACAGAATTTAGAGTCATTGGCATAGAACTGATCAAAAAATTCCATATTCGCATAGAGGCAAGCTCATGCGTGCGACTGGGAATCCATATTCAAATGGAAGCCTTGGAAAGGGAGAAACTATTGAATATTGCAACAAGAAAAAGTGAAAGAGGCATTCGGAAACATCATCCTTGATCCTAGTGAAAAATAAGCACCTAAACTAGGTGGGGCCCACACAAGCTATTTTTAGGTGTATGTCAATTTTTAGAATGGTGAGCATATTCTAAAATTAGTAAGAGGCTGATTCTAGATGGTTTCGCAAATTCTATCTTTAGATGAGTTTCTATTTTTAGAAGATGGGCGAAGTCTATTTATAGATCACAAATGTAAAAATTGAATGCATGTCGATTATTATTAGCCCTTAATAATAATTAGATAATAAATAGTAACTTATTCTCTTGGAGCACTTTATTTCAGTGAACATATGTGGCACATCAGTGAGCTGAAGGAATTATGCAATTCTTAGGGTGGTTGGTGACTCATGCATGGAGAACTTAGTTATAACTGATTGTGGCAAGTTGTAACAGAGTTGGAAGAGTATTTATGTGAGTTGCTATTTAGTTTAACTCAATTCATTGAGTTAAACTTAGTTGTGCTAGTTGTAAATAAACATACACTACTGAAGATGAGTGGATTAATTATTTAACTAATTCACAAGTAGTGTCTTACTTGCAATTGAAGAAATACAACAGTTAACTACTTGCATGTCAGATCTAGTGGAGACCCAGTGGAGAGATAGGTGAAACGGTGAGATGGACTATCAGTTGTGACTATATTGATGCATTAAATGCATCTACGCACACACTGGAGATGCTTATGAGCATTGCGTAGTCAAGTCAAGGTAAGGTCGAATTCATTCAAGGTTCTTCTTTAGCAGGGATTGTGCAGTGGAGGCAGGCTATCAGGAGACAAGAAATTGGTGCATGGATATGAAAATTTTTGCAAGATAGTGTGTGACGATTGTATATTGTACTGAGAGCTCTATAATTTGAGCTTTGTATGATATTGTTACATGATCCATGATATATACATAATATATGATAGTTAGGGTTTTTAGCTTTAAGCTTTCCCGATAAAACATCTTGTTATGTGAAATTGATTTTGCTTCATATGTGTTTGCAATTGGCGATTTAATTTCTGCAAAGAACTAAGTGGAAGGATTTTGTATTTAACATAACATTAGTTTGTTAGATTAGGAGAATCCAGAAATACATTATTTTTTTATAAATTTCTACATGGTATCGGAGCAGTGTTAATCACTGGAGATTGCAATATTGAAGTGGTGTTGAGTTTTGTGCTAGTGGAAATGGCTTTTAATGGGTTGCGGTTGGAGTATGCACTCGAGGGTAGCTCGAACTACATAGCCTGGAAGGATAGGATGGAGGTGGTGCTTGAAGATAATGGCTTGAAGGAATTCATCGAGAGAGATGTTCCTAAGACCACTTCGGCGGATGTTGCAGTACTTGACACATGGCAAAAGAAAGTAGCAAGGGCGAGGAGGATTCTATTGGAAGGTGTGAAATACCATATTGTGTCAAGCCTTCATGGGAAAGCCACTCCATTTGCAATGTGGAAGTCTTTGACAGATCTTTTCCAAAGTAGCAGCGACCATAGGAAATTGGCGCTGAAGGATAAACTCAGAGAAATCAAGATGTAGAAGAAAGATACTATTCCAGTATACTTGAAATTTTTTTTCCAATGCAGGGATGAGCTTGGGAGTGTAGGATTTAGTGTTGCGGATGATGAATTGGTGAGCTTGGCTCTCCTTGGACTTCTGAAGAGTTGGCACAATTATCAAGACTTTGTCAATGGACGAGAGAAACTGCCGGATTGGGAGCGACTGTGGTAAGATCTAGTGCAGGAGGAGATAAGGCGGAACACCAGGGATGGCTCTTCATTAATGCATGATGATGAAGAGGATTGTGCTTTGGCTGACAAAAATTCCATTCAAAATATAAGGCCGGTGAAGATGGCAAGGATCACAACATGTCCAAAGTGAAGTGTTTTCACTGTCACGAGTATGGAAATATTGCCACAAATTGTCCACATAAGAAGAAGAACAATATGGTTGTTGGAGCTGTAGCTGATGAGGCCCTTGCCTCGCAATTTGAGTTTTACTTCTCATTGATCACATGCATGTTGTCTAGTGCATTGGGATCAGGGTGGTACTTTAATAGTGGTGCTTCCTTTCACATGACGGGAGATGAGAAATTGTTTAGTGACTTGGTGGAGAAAGAAATCTAGATGCATGTTGATTTGGGCGACGATGGATGATACAGTGGGACTGGCATTGGTATCATTACCTTTTAGAGGGTGCCAGTTAAACTATTTCATTTAAAAGATGTTGTGCATGTTCCAGGTTTAAAGAAGAATTCAATCTCAGTTGCAATGTTAGAGGATAGAGGCTATGATGTTGTCTTTAGTGAAGGAAAAGTTTTCCTATGACACAAAGCAATAGGGCAAGCCAAGAAGGTTGGGTTTCGAGTTAAGAATCTATACAGCCTTGAAGTAGATGGGATTTCTACAAAGCTTCCTACTGTTGGGAAGTGCGAGGCAGACATGCAATTGAAGCTTGAGAGGGAGCAGGATTTGTATGCAGGTAAGAGTGAACCTTAGAATGTGGAGAAGCCACAATATGAGGATCATGGAGTGGGAGAAACCACTCATGCAGAGAAATTTCATGCCAGATGGGAGGTGAGAGGTGGGGTGACATGCATAAATAATCCTAAGAAGAGATTTCTGGGAAAGATTCATTGAGATGGTGTGGATCTCATGAATCAAACATGGCTACGAGGTGCCCACAGAGTAGCAGTAGCATGATCAGTTGGATTGATGCAGTTAGATCAAAGTAACAGTGTTGGATACTGGAGCGTGGATCAGAGTTGACAGCAAGTGCATAGTGCATGGGTGCAGATTTCAATAGTGTAGTGGTTCCTGAAGACATGTGCAGTAGCTAGCAGAAGTCAAAAGACATTGGTGACAGATGAATTAGACTGATTGAGTTGTTTAGAGGCTATTTAGTTTTGGAAGTGTTGCATGCAAAGGTTTCAGGGTGAATGCATGGAGTTGTAGGTCGCATGCAAAGAAAATCCTTTATTGTTGAGAGGGAGTGTTGAATATCGCAACAAGAAACAGTGAAAAAGGCATTTGAAAACATCATCCTTGACCCTAGTGAAAAATAAGCACCTAAACTAGGTGGGGCCCACACAAGTTATTTTTAGGTGTATGTTTATTTTTAGAATGGTGAGCATATTCTAAAATTAGTAGGAGGCTAATTATAGATGGTTGAGAAAATTCTGTCTTTAGATGAGTTTCTATTTTTAGAAGATGGGTGAAGTCTATTTATAGATTGCAAATCTAAAAATAGAATGCATGTCGATTATTATTAGCCCTTGATAATAATCAGAAAATAAATAGTAACTTATTCTCTTGAAGCTCTTTATTTCAGTGAACATATGTGGCACATCAGTGGGCTAAAGGAATTACACAATTCCTAGGGTGGTTGGTGACTCATGCATGGAGAACTTAGTTATAATTGATTGTGGCAAGTTGTAACAGAGTTGGAAGAGTAGTTATGTGAGTTGTTATTTAGTTTGACTCAGTTCAGTGAGTTAAACTCAGTTGTGCTAGTTGTAACTGAACATACACTAGTGAAATATGAGTGAAATATGAGTGAATTAATTATTTAATCAATTCACAAGTAGTGTCTTACTTGCAACTGAAGAAATACAACAGTTAACTACTTACATGTCAGATCCAGTGGAAGCCCAATGGAGAGATAGGTGAAAGGGTGAGATGGACTATCAGTTGTGTCTATAGTGATGCGTTCAATGCATCTACACACACATTGGATATTCTTATGAGTATTGTGTAGTCAAGGCAAGGTAAGGTCGAATTCATTCAGGGTTCTTCTTCAAGAGGGATTGTGCAGTGGAGGCAGGCTGTCAAGAGGCAAGAAATTGGTGCATGGATATGAAAATTTCTGCAAGACAGTGTGTGAGGATTGTATATTGTACTGAGAGCTCTATGAGCTAAGATTTGTATGAGATTTTTACATGATCTATGATATATACATAATATACGGTAGTTGGGGGTTTTAGCTTTAAGCTTTCCCGGTAAAGCATCTTGTTATGTGCTTGATTTTGCTTCATATGTGTTTGCAATTGACGATTTAATTTCTGCAAAGAATTAAGTGGAAGGATTATGTATTTAACATAAGATTAATTTGTTATATTAGGAGAATCCATAAATACATTATTGTGTTTATAATTTTCTACAACAACTAGGGCTCTAGATGAGGGAAAAAGTGGGTTGTCTAAAGGGTTTGACACCTGGAGGGGTTGGGTTACACCTAGAGGTTCTGTGGCTTTCGAGGGAAGTCAGTAAGGTCTTAAGTTGTCGACTCCATTTCATTAAGGTCACCTAGGAGGTTGATTCTTATCATAGTGACCCTCAACTAATGTTTACCCTAGGAAAGGTGGTTAAAGTGGGTAGATATGGGAGGAGGCATTACTAAAATGACAAGTAAGAATATTGTCGATACAGGTAAGTTGTCTCTACTCGTGTTTTCGAAAAATTCTATGTTAAATAAGTTGAATTGTTGTGTGTTGATTATTAATCACATAAATTGATGTAATTATTTGTATATTTTAAATCAAGGTTGTTATAGTGTGTGTGTGTGTGTTAGAGTTTATTTCCGGTGGTTGATTACCTACCCACCTAGGTTCAAATCTCCTCTAGTGACATGTTGAGCCTTAATGCTTTGAAAAATATTCTTGTAATGGATTTCAGCCTCAAAAAAGAACTCTTATTTGAGTATAACTATGGGTTTACTTGGTTCTCTCTCTCTCTCTCTCTCTCGATCTCGATATATATATATATATATATATATATATTTCTTAACATACATACTAAATACAATGAAGGTAATGAAGGAATTATATTTCACTCCCTACTTTTTAGTATGGAAGTGACATTTAATTCATTCATTACCTTCATTGATCCGAGAGGCTCATTCTACAACTCATTATGATGGTGATGTGTAATTTTTTTGGTGCTCAATTTGGAGTTGACACGTGTCTCTTAAAAAAATACTTTAAATAAAAAAATGTTCGATATAATATAAAATGTAAATGATTATAGAAACTTGGTTATTTTTAATAAAATAATTATAAAACATCAATAATATCATTCTCATTGAGCTCAGTTGTTTATTTGTTAATACTACAATCTAGTATGAAAAAGATGTAAAAATATTTCGCTTTTGCTTTTGGAGTTATAAATAAAATATTTCCATATCTATATCTATGTTAAATTGATCCAGGTGGATACTGGTGGACATCCACCTATTCACTTGGATAGAAAACAATGTTTCTTTCAATTTTTTTAACTGTAGCACAATTTAATATTCTTGGCATTTTGTCAGGTCCTGAAATTCTGGAGCCGTTTTGAGGCCCTAAACGACGTTTTTCTTTTTAAATGGTAAAATTATTAGTTTGCGGTAGGGGTTTGCAATTGAAAGTTTAGTCCTCATATACATATTTATAACGAGGTATCGTATGCATCAAACAGAGATCGTATGCCAAAGTTATTACCCCGAGAAGTTGGTGCACCAACTAACCCCAACGGAGCCCACAAAATTTTGGTGCTTCATCTCCTAGGGTTAGTTTTTTGTATGTTTGAGGTTTTCCCTTCTTCCCCAATAATAAAATGGCATGTGATCCTCATTTTAATATAGTTTATAGGTATGTATCTCGACATCCCTTCTTAGAGATAAGCTACCATCGTTCGAGCTATTTTATTTCCATTCTGCATGTAAACAATTTTAAGTATTTTGTTATCCATGAATCGAAGTTCAATTTTCATTATAGCTCTATTTTTCTATTTAAATTTGTATTTCATTTTTTTCCTACATAAATATG
This sequence comes from Pinus albicaulis, assembly GCA_034641835.2. Taxonomy (NCBI): domain Eukaryota; kingdom Viridiplantae; phylum Streptophyta; class Pinopsida; order Pinales; family Pinaceae; genus Pinus; species Pinus albicaulis. The sequence goes on from CM076572.1 coordinate 1,001,255,464, forward strand.
GATTAGTGGTATCAAAGAAGTCTTATCTTTCTCTATTTTTTTATGCATGTCCCCAACCAGGTCGGGGTATAAGGAGTTAAGGCTTGAATTGGTTGAACCTTTGCAAGACCGGCCTCACTGAACCCGATGACCTCCCATGGAGGAAGAAAAGAAAGATGAGCAAGCAATAGATCCTTTCAAAATATTGCTTTAAGAAGCCCTTGAGTGACAAAGGAATCCGATGATGGACAACTTTGTTGAAATCCTTGGGTGGATACCCACAAGAAACACATCTTCATCCAACAACCACCCTAAAGGCGCCACTTCCTTAAAGGGATAATTCAAATTTTATATTCCCATATTTGATGGTCAGATAGATGAAAATGTCATAGATAAATAGTTAAATATGTTGGAAGGATATTTTTTAGTTCATGATTTTTACAATAAGGAAAATATTAAATTTTCCCTCCTCAAAGTACCCCCCATGTCAAGGACTGGTGGGAAACCACTGTGAGCAAAGAGACGAGAAGGAATACTCATTGTTTCAGCCACACCCACTTGGAATTATTTTTGAGACACCATCAAGGAACAATATTACTCTGTTGGGAGCTATGAAGATAAGTACACACATACATAAAAATGCTTGCGAGCCTCATTGTAACACAGTTTAGAGGCATGTATCCACCACATATCTTCTCAGATATAAGCTACCATCATCCAAGTTATTTTATTTCCATTCTACATCTAAAAAATATTCATTATTTTGTTATCAATGAATCAAAGTTCAGTTTTTATTGTAGATTTTTACTTCTATTTAAATCTTTATTTCATTTCGTTCATGCATAGATATGGATTAGTGGTATCAAAGTGGTCTACTCTTTCTCTCTTTTTTTGTGCATGTCCCCAATGAGGTCAGGGTATAAGGAGTTAGGGCATGAACTGGTTGAACTTTTGCAAGACCACCCTCGCTGACCCTGATGACCTCCCATGGAAAAAGAAAACAAAGATGAGGATCAGTATAAGATCCTTTCAAAATATTGCTCGAATAAGTCCTCAAGTGACAAAGGAATGAGATGATAGAAAAAATTTCCCAGATCCTTCAGTGGATTCCCACATTAACACATCTGCATTCATCATCCACCCTAGAGGCACCATTCCCTTTAACTTACAAGTAAACTTTGAAATTTCCATATTTGAAGGCCAGATAAATGCAGATTTCGTAGATAAATCGTTAAATATGTTGGAAGGATATTTTTCGGTTCATGATTTTTCCAATAAGAAAAATATTACTTTTTCCCTTCTCAAAGTCCCCCCCATGTCAAGGACTGGTGGGAAACCTACTGTGAGTAGAGGGATGAGAGGGAACCCTCACTATTTTCAGTCGCACCCACTTGGAATTATTTCTGAGATGACATCAAGGAAAAGTATTATCCTATCAAGAGCTATGAAGGTAAGTACATAAATTGGACCACACTATAATAGGGAAGGGCCCAAGACATGCCAAAGTTCAAAAATATTTTTCATACCCTTCGCACGAAGATGAGTATTAAGGATTTTGAGTAGCATTTGGTCCTCAATTACTACAACTGTCTACAAAAATACATCCAGGATGAGATGGAGTTCCTGGACATATCCTCGCTTGGTGCTACCTATTGATACGTTGTCAAGGTCGAGAAAAAAAATTAAACAAAAGAAGTGATACTTTGGATCTTCAAATCTGACGCAAAGGAAAGGCACCTCCAAACTGCAAAAAAATAGACAAAGCCAAGGCAGGGTGACCCAAGACAACCCGTCGAAGCTGCAAGCAAAGAACAACACCACAAATACAAAGGACACAAGAAAGTGGTGTGAGTTCCATAAGAGCCCCACTCACAATGCAAGTGAGTGTCGAGCCAAGTAGTCACTGGTGTCCGAGCTTAAGGCTTAAGAGTTAGATGCATGTTCGGACTCTAAGTTAGAACCTAACAAGGGGAATGAAAAAGGGAAGAAAATTATTGATGTGGAGCCCAACGCCACCATTGCCACCACTAAGCTCTAGAATATTGAGCTCAAAGATCCATAGGAAGGGGAGTGTCTCTTCCACTCATAGATGTGGGTGAAAGGATCTCCGCTGCAGTACATTGTCGACAACGGGAGCCAAAATAACCTCATCTTAGCAGAGGTCATTAAGTGGCCGGGCCTACCGACCACAACACACCCGCAACCATACACCACTGGGTGGCTCCACCAAGGATTCGGTATCCGCTTCAACCAATAGTGTCTTCTTCCCTATAACATCAAACCATTCACGGATGAGGTATTGTGTGACGTTAATCCTCTTAAATTTTGTGATATATTATTAGGCCAACCATGCTTGGGGAAGTGTCATGCTATGTATGAGTCAAGGCCTCAAGTTGTTATTATTACTTTGGGTAGTAAGTTATATAGAATGCCATAGGTAGCCCTACCTACCTCCATCTCTTTTTTCTCTACTATGCAATGCAATAATATTAACTCTGAGACCAAGAATTTTTTTCTTTATTTTTTATTTTCTCTCAAATTAAGGGGAAGGTCGTGGCCACATCCACGACATGTTTATTTAAGCAAAATCATGTTATGTTATAGAATTTTGGTGAATTACTTCTAGTAAAAAAAGTAAAATGATGAATCCTTTTTTAGAAAAGACGCAGGAAATTAGCCCATGGATGAAATTTAGCCCTTAAAAATTCCTATCCTTTGCTTTTTATGTTGTTAAAACCTTGTTTTTGGTGTCAAAGGACCATTTAAAACATTAACACTAGTTCCAATTATCCAAGGATGTACCAAACACATTGTGCATCCTTCTTGACCATCTCCTTTGCACCAAAGGAGCCATATAATCATGGCATAAACTTCCCTCTAGTGGTTGGAACTCTACCTTCTTACCTAACAACATAAGAAATCAGAGTTCTCATGGATTTAAAGCCTTAATCATTTTTTTGATGATCTAGATTTATTGAAAATTAAGAAAACCCCCCAAGGGTATTGTTTCACCCTTCATATAACCTGGATTATGATAGAACTTTACTTATTTGTGGAATTCATGCTAAATTTTTATCAAATTTGTGTTTGGAAAGAGAGGTCATCTTTTTCTACAATATTAACTTATTCTTACACATATACTCTAATCTCTAACTCACATCCATATAAGTGTAACATCTAATTATAATTTATTATTACTTAATGTTTTTCTTTAAAACTTAGATATTCAACCTCCATGTACAACCTCAAAAGTTTTTATAATTTATTATTACTTAATGTTTTTCTTTAAAACTTAGATATTCAACCTCCATGTACAACCTCAAAAGTTTAAGTAAGTTGTCAGTAAATAATTAAGGAGATTTCACATTACATTTGTACATTTCACTCAATGTCCAATCCATTCCCTTATAATGAAACTCCATTTATACCTCTCACTTAACATCCTTATAATGAATATCTCTTACTTAACATAAGACCCTTAAGACCCATCATAATGATACTATACAATAAACCAATCATGTAATGACAACATGATTGCTACTAACCAAAAGTGCTCAATGGAATAAATCCATGACATCGTAAGATCCAACAGTTTTAAATAAATAAGTGCTACTAGGTAAATTTTATAATCCAAAGTGTCTCACACCATTCAACTATAATTACATACATTTCACACTATCAATACTCTAATTCACACTTTAATAGGAATATCACTTCCTATCAATACGTCTTTTCTTGCTCACTTGTATGGTTGCATTGTTTTTGTTGCTAGATCCTTGCCAAAATATTACTCTATAATATATTAACCAAATTATGTTTTTTGAATTTTTTAATCAATATGGAATTTTTTCCCTTTATTTTAATAAATGAATATGGGTGGAGCCTTTCAATATGGAAAATTTTCCATTTATTTTAATAAATAAATATCGGTGGAGCCTTTACAAGGAAATTTATGGGCATGTTATATTTATAAAAGTAAAATTTTAAAAATTAAATATGTGAAATATTTAATAATGTGTACATTAATATAATAGATAGTGCTATTTATTTCCTTTTTTTTACAGTTTTGTATTTGTTTTTTATTTTCATTATGGTTAACTTATTCATGTAGAAACATGAAATGGTTTGAGAGGAAACTCTAGTACAAGAAGGTGTGGTGGAGGAATTATTGGCCGAAGAAGAAATTTTTAAAAAATCTGTCTTCACTCTGAGAGAAGAATCGGTGTAGATTTGGAATCAACCAAGGGAATTTAGTGAAGACATTAGGAAGGAGGAATACTTAGATCTATAGAAAACTTTATAGAACTCCATCCAAAAAAATGATCCCAAAAACAATATATTTATTGGTAATATTGCCATTATAAGTGGTAGTTATATGGAAGAAAATCACAGAGAACCCTAGCGCCCCTGCTATGGAGCACCTTCCCTTTGTCACTGTCAAGAATTCTCATGGATCTACGAATCCCAGAGTCCAGAATACTCCTACCCAGTCACCGCCACTGATTTCTCCTGCAATCGTTCCTGCGAGTAGCCACCAAATAGAAAAGAGTCCGCGCTCATGGATATGGAGCCCTGTGAGAGGCGTTTTGAGCAAAGATCACTTGGCTCGGACTTATCCTCACCGGCAGAACCCCAGCCGCCTGGAAAAAGGAGAACAGATGGTCCCCGACCCCTCGAATCTTTGGAACAAGGACATGATTTGACGCGATACCTTGGAGAGAAAATATATGAGCCCAGGTTTCCTAGATCTAGGCTCTGCAATGCATCCTGGCAGTCCAGGTTTCCTAGATCTACCCTCTTCGGCCTTTCAAATCCAGATCTCGCACCTCACGGGAAGATCTATGATGCTATGGGTCCGCTCAATGGATAAAGTTCAGTAACTCCTACTTGCCCTAGAGTAGCGACTGGGGATTCCCTCAGCTCTTCAAAGACTTTTATATGGAGGTAAACAAATTGATGCCTCCCTTCCCCTTTCATTTTATAACATTGAGAGATACTTTACTATAGTTTTAACCGTTCGTTTGAGAGGGGGAGTTGTGAGGCACTCTTCATCTGCACCAGCTTTCTCCTACAAGGATGTTGTGCATGCACAACCCAAGAAAGAAGCTCAAACATCTACAACCCCCAAGCCTTTTCTGGTTGACAGGTTGGATGATGTTCCCTCCATAGAGATCTCCCATCCAGAGCTGGCAGAACAGCTTCAAAAATATGCAGAAGCTACCATCATCTGTAGATTCAATGGACTATGGCCTCAAACAAAGGATCTCTATGAATGGATCTATGTCAAATGGACCCACAACCGTACTGTCATCTTCTGCTCAAAGGGAATCTTTATTGTAGTATTTGATCACGACAAGAACTACAAGAAGGCTATAAATGAAGGTTCATGGTTTTGGGGACCAACAAGGTTAGTCCTTACACCTTGGTTCCCAGATTTCAATCCCTCTATGACTATCATCACCAAGATTCTAGTCTAGGTCAGGCTTCCCAACTTACCAGCTCACTTATGGCACCCTTCCATCTTTCAAGGTATAGGAAACCCTAGGCAGCTATCTGATTACAGATCCCTATCAGGAGTACCAGGGGCTCTACACACATGACATACTATGTGTTGAAATAGATATTAGGAAAGGTATGCTTGACCAAATCAATCTTAAGATCAGTGACATCCTGTGGACACAGATTCTAGATTATGAGAACGTTGCCTTTCAATGCCGTCATAGTCACCAAACAGGGCACCTTCAGAACACCTACCCTGGGTTTATTTCCCAAAAAAAGAAAAACCTCCCCAAATCTAAACCCAAAATATGGATACCTTGTTATGCACCTCTCATAGATGATGATGAGCCTTCAAGCTTAGATGAGGAGGAGAATGATGTAGAAATGGAGTAGGCAAAGTATATGAAGGACCCCTCCTCTGAGGTCCCTATGGGACCCCCTATCACTATGACCTCTCAGAAATGTAACCATGAGTCCTCCTCTTCCGACATAGATAAGGAGACTCTGCCTTCAGTCAACAATAGTCTACAAGTGGTTCTAGCCCATCCGCACCAATCGCGATGGGTCAAGGTCAACAAAAAGAAAGGGAAAAAATTATGCATGGAGGATTCTGCTCAATCTGGGTAGAACCATGTTTCTATCTTCTTTTGTCTCTTAGTCTAACTTCACTGCTCTTTTGTTTGTTCTATGTTCACTCTTCAGGACCTAGGTTGATAGTTTATCATTTCCGATTATCCCGTTTCTTGACTCTCTTGATTGCAATCTCTTCTTGTACCATATGATCGTTCAATAGAATTAGTCTTATTCAGAAATAATAATAATAATAAAAAGAAAAAAAATTGGTAGTTATATGGAAATAGGTTGAAATGAAGCATGCAAAGACATGAAGTTAAAATACATAATATTTGACGTATAAGATAGAAAGGAAAAGGAAGAAGATTGAATCCCGAATAGGAGGATCCTCTATGGTTGAAAATTTTGAGTCACAATATGTCACAGTCCTAAGATATTGACATTTCCATCTAATCGAGGTAAGGTGTTTGAAGAACCAACCCTGTAAGGAAAATTTATGGTAGGAGTAAATTGAGGAAATGATCATTTGATGAATCAAGTGGAAGAAACACAATCTTAAGAGTTTAAAATCAAAGGGAGAGAAGCTAAGGCCAGTTTTAGTGGAGGACATATGGATTTCATCAATGGTAGGGTTGGTGAACAAAGCCTTAACTCATATATTTGTAGGAAAATAAGTGCTAAATGATGTTGTGTAACCAGCTCCAAAAATAGAAGAAAAGAGATATCAATGCCTTAGAAATAAGCCACTTCGATGGGGCAACCTCCAATACATTACATAAATGAATAATTATTGGATGATACAATTTAGAAAACTGCCTTTCTATATATAGGAGTCCATGGGGCCATAATGTAATCCTAGTGGGGCCACAATGTAATCCTAGCCGACCTAACAATAATAATTTAAGGGCACAATAATAACAATATGGGGGTTACAACGGTACAATAATAACAATAAGGGGGTTACACTAGCAACAATAAGGGACTATACAAGTAATATAGGGACCTAAAAATGATTCATTTTAATGATGGATAGATAATGAAGGCCAAGAATAACTTAACTACATATCAATTTATTATATCTTGGTTCATGGTTGGTTGGTGTTTGAATTTGTTGGGTGTGGAGCCTGATTATCTTCTTTATTTAAATGTATCACAACATTGGACCCCTATTCTTAATGTGGCAAAAATGTCGCCCATCATTTAAACGTTGCATGGGAGGTCTAGGGGAGGGGGGGGCTGCGAATTTATGGAGCCACGTCTGGCAGGGGGTTTCGAGGGCGCAACTCCTAAAGCTAAAAACAGATGTAAAATTGCCTTGTAAAATATTGTAATTTCTATTAAATCTAGGCTGTTCATTGGGCAGATGATCTGACGGTAGAATTTATGTTTAATTTAGGGTTTTTTTGCCTAGAAGGCAACCCCTCTATTTTATGAGGGTATTTTATTTCAGTTGTGCATTTTGTATGTGTATTCTCAGAGTGAGAAATAGCAAGGGCGATTGTGTGAGAGCGAAGAGGATATTACAATGGATCTGTTGTAGGTTGTGTCTCTTCATTTTGCTATATAATAAAAAGGAAGGATTGGCTGTTCATGGTGGACATAGCCCAAATTGGGTGAACCACTTATATCTCTGTCTCTCTTGTTTATATGTTTTATGTGTTTTTGTTTTTGCATATTTTATGTGTTCCATTGCTCTATAATATATAATTTTTCTAACAGAATTTAGGAATGGCGAATATATTGAGATGATTATGGGAAAAAATGGTTTTGGGGAGTATCCTACCTAGACATTAGATGGCATTCTAACATTCATTTAAAAAATGAACAGACAAAATTGCAAGATGTCTAGGTTAAAATGTTGGGTTAGTTATGCAGTTATTTAACATTTACATCTTGAAGGTATTAAGATTTATTTTAGGTAAATTTTAAGATGCCAAAGATAATTTTATTCAAAAGGAGGATAAGGGAATGAAATATCCTTGTAGAAATATAAATTCAAGTGGGTTTAGTAGAGAAAAAAAAAATAGTATGGAGAAAGGTGGACTTACACACAACCTTTGGATTAGTGGGATATACCATTTCAATGTTTGAATTATAAAGAAATGGGGAATTTATAGATAAAATTCCCAAATACAAACCAAAAAATTTGAGAAAGAACGAATATGGATTAAATTTTTCGAAGGAAATCTTGGGATTTTCAAGAAATGAGATAGAAGGAAAGCCCATCAGGAATAAAGTATAATTAGAGGGAAATAAACAAAACATATAGAACGAAAAAATATCTAGAAATGTGGATGTATAGAAATAAGACATTCATTAAAGATTGGATTTGGAAGCAACCATGGAGTAAGGTGAATTGAAAGGTATGGAAATTAATTCTATTTATTATATTTATTTTTCTTTAGAGGAACATAATAAGGGTGACAAAGTAAACTTAATAAGTCCTTTCAAAGAGGAAATCCAAGTGCATCTTGAAAACCTACACATATATCAAAATGGTTTTAGGTAAACCTATATTTTTGGTGAAGTAAAGGAGTTTCCCAATCTATTAAATGAAACTTTTATTTGTTAGAGAATAAACCCAAAAGTAGGAGTATATAGGACCTTAAAATTAGGTATGGTTCTAGAAGAATCTAACATTTTATTTCCAAAAAAAATTAATTCCAAGGACTGTTAAAACACTAAAACAAGGTTATTGATACATGACAACTCTGATAAAGGAAGGAAGTCCCTTTCATTCCTATAAAGAAAAATTCCAAAATATAGATCAAAGAAGGAAAATAGATATTAATATGAGGGGCCCTTAGAGTAAGGAGTGCCTAAGAGAAGGTGAAACCATGATAATATTATCCCTAAATATGAGAGGGGTAAGGGTGACCATAAAAATTTATCCCTCAACAAACACTTCAAAAATTATAATCAAATTTTTTTGTTGATTCTATAGACTATGTATGAAGGTCAAAATCATTGAAAATTATGTCATCTCATTTAAAATATTGGTAATTTAGTTCTATATATGCAAAATTTAAATTAGGGGTTTAGTTATAGCATGAAACATTTCTATGGAACTCATACAGTCTTCCTTTGAAATTGTATGTATAAAGACAAAGTTAGAGTCAAAAGCACTCGTAAGAAATTTTTACATAATAATTTTGTGAGGGTAATATGATGAAAGAAAGGACTTATGGGGTAATTTTAAAGGGTGGGGCTAGGTTCTAGATGATGAAGTGATAATTGAGGGAGACCCGATATGGAAGATGAGGACATACAACTTACATGAATCCCTAGATAATTAATAAGTAGAAATAAATAAATAAATGCTTGAATAGGTTGGAATACTTGCAAGTAGTTGATAGTTATTTATTAGTTATATAAAGTTTAATTTATTAATAACTCAAGGGCATTTTTAAATCTATGTAAAGCCACTTACTATATGAGTAATGGATAAGAAAATTGTTTAATTTTTTCTCATTTTTTTTAATCTTGTGCTCATTATTATTTTAGAGTATCTCCTCGTGTGTTTCCTATTTCTAGAGATGATTTTCATTGAGCCTCATCATTTGGTATAAAAGCATGTGATATTTTTCCTAAGATATCAAAAAATACTTTTCTTTTTAAGTAATTTTCGAATTATTTTTTTAAATAAAATCCTTTCTCCATGTAGGAATATTTGTTCAACTGGATGAATTGATATTTTCCAACTTCAATTCCACACTCAAAGTAGAATCCTTGCTCAATGCAAGACATTATAAATCACAATGTTGGTTTCATTTTAGGTCTTCCCCTACACTCCAATGAATTTGGTAATATTTCATGGCAACTAAAATTGAGGTCTACTATCCCACCCTAGGTAATGTATTTTCTAGATCCATGTTCTTCGAGGTCCACCTCCAAATCTAAACATACAATAATGGGTTCCTTTGAGGAATTCCCCAACACTTCGGTAAATCTTAGAAATATTCTAGTTCTTTGGCCTTTGCACCCCACCTAGAACATTCTATTTTCATAATGTTTTGGAGTATTAAAGGTGTTCCCTCCCATCACAAGTGTTGTTTTCTCTATAACTAGGTTTTTTTAGGTCCATTTATAGCCCTAAAAAATGACATTATGCTACTAAGTTCATTTTGTGGTTCTCACTACCACCATAGCACCAACTTTCTGTAGTAGCAATATGAAATTATCATGATGTTCTCACAACCTTCTCCCATTGATGTGGGTTTTATTTTCACCCTTTCAAATCATCTTAATGTTTCTAGGTATGTTTTAATTGGTATTTATTCTTTTGATATCTACTTCCTTTATGGAATGTTATCTATTCTTAATAACATAAACGATTTCTTATCTTCTAACCACACCTATACAATAAAAATCTTGGTGCTTGTCACAAATTTTACTAGTTGGCCAAACATTAACTCTTTTCTCCATCCTTATGGATTTGGGTAATTCTATCTTTGTCAATGTTTATGATCTTTTTGTAAGAATTGATCATCTAAATATAAGTGAACCATGAATTGATGCCCATATGGGACCTATTTTTTTAAGATCCATTTTATAGAAAGAATAAAGCAAGTGATAATTTTGATAAACACATTGTAACACACTACATTAGTTATACATCAACAACATCTTTCTAATCCATATTCCTTTGCATACCAATATTTTCTTGCAATGACAATATCAAGAATTATTGGTATGTTAATGTCTCTACAATCATTAGGAATGTAAAATATGTATTTTGGTAACAATTGGAAGTGAATGAGATCATTTGAGGGTTTTTTCCATAATCATGTTGATGATCATGAACATTTTATTTATGTTTATCTTTGTTCTTGTTAAAAATGTTATTTTTGTAATTCGTATATAAAAGGTTGTTGAAAAATGTAATTGGAGAAATACCAACCTTGATAATATTCTCTATGTTTCCATGCAGCATAATAGTAATATCCATCTAAATAATCTAATATATTTGTTCTAGGTAAAGGTGGACCATTTCTAAACCTTGGTTCTCATTCTGGTGGACCGACACCACCATTTCAAAGTGGAACTCCACTATATAAGCTAAAAGGCACTCAGGATCATGGGGGGTTCTGTATTTTTCCATCCAATAAAAATAGTCCTATACATCTCAAGAATCTAATATATTTGGAACAATTAAAGGTGGATATTTTTCTAGACCTTCGTTCTAATTTTGATGGACCCACACCACCATTTTAAATTGGAACTCCATTCTATAAGCTACAAGTAACTTAAGATCATGGGGATCCTCGCATGTTCCTCCAAGTGCTCATGGGGTGGGCCTTGCAATGCCAATTACATGTGTTACTTAACAAAATTTGCAACAATATATTATCCTTTCATCATGGCGTCTAGGCTTTTCCACAACTTCCAAGTAAAAGGATTATTTGTAACGTGCAATTATTTCAACACTAAATTTTAGTGCATCCCATATTGAGTAAAGTTCAATTCTTGTGGTTTCAATTTTATCAATAACTACAACTAATATTGAAAAGTGTCTTTAGTCCACTAGACAATGGACTAATAATTTTTTTTCTCTAAATATCAATATAGGTGAAGCACAAGCAAAAATAGGTTGGAAATCGGTCCATGGAGATGTGTTCAAATTCATTACTCATTGAATATTACTATGCATGGGCACTACTAATGATATTTTTTGGCATCCCACTTATCATCATGATATTTATTTATGTACTCCTTCCAATTGTAGTGGGTCAATGACTCATGTGGTTCTATTGTGGTATTCATGGGTCTAATTGTTAGCTCCTCTTATGTTGAGTTGTATTAGCTATTCCCTAGCATGAAATATAACAAAATATCACTATGTAGTTCTTTTAAGGTTGTTGCATTATTTTTTTCCTTTTCTTTGTATTATTTTGATGGAGTGTCTTTTAGTGTTGTATCCTTATCTTCCTCTATATCCCTTGCCTACCAAGACTTAGCCCCCTACAATTATTTCTCACACACTTAATGGTGACTTCATTTTTATTGTCATCTATATCTAATGCTCAATCACTAGTCAATTCAATGTGCTAGCTCTTCTTTAGAATGTAATTGTTATATCTCTCAAAGATCTATTTTTCTCTTTGAGGAAAATAGGTTGATGCTTCCCTATTTTGGGTGCACACCATAAGTAAATCTCAACTTGATATAGGAAACTTCTTAAATTAATAAAAAAACATGGAAAATTTAGATCTAAATAAAAAGGAACTAGTATGGCATATGATGACGAAACTCTCCAAGTGCATACCTCTTCATGAGGGTGATCCCTAATAAGAGTAAGTATAAATAAATAAATAAATTTAGGAAAAAATTGAGATATGTGTAAGTAGTTGTTATTTATTTTAGTTAGTTAAAGTTGACTCTATAATAACTTAGATCCTTTCTAATTCTACATAAAGATATTTACGATATGTATAAAGATTAAGCAATACGTTTCAAGATTTCTTGTTTTCTATCGTATTATTGTTATTATTTCAGGGTTTGTGTATTTTTTTATTTTTATTTCTAGAGATGGGGGTCATTAAGTCTCATCAAGACCTCTATTTTACTTCAAAATTAAGGGAAGTATAAGAAGAAAATGTCAGAATTGATCCATTGGCAGACTATTTCTTACAATGTTTTGAGGTGCACTATATCTTAGTATAACATAGGTGTGTTCATGATGATTATTATAAACGTCCACTAAGACCTTCATGGTCTACCAAACCTTAAGAAAGTAAGAGATTAGTTATAATTCTTTAACATTTTATTTCTATACTAAAAAAGAAGTGAGATAAATGTTCATAAATCACCATAGTTGTGTTGAGTTAAAAGGTCAAGAAGGTTGGTAATGTCACAAATATTTTGAAAATTTGATCGAATGTGAGCATAATATGGACACTCTAAGAGAAAATGTTTCTCGTCTACAACCCTCTTAGCAATTGACAAGATCTTTCATCCCATGGTGTCTTGGAAATTTACCAATGCCTAGGTTCACTATGAATCTCATGAGAATTAATTCTAATCTTGGAAATGTTCATTTTCTTCATAACAATAGTCAATATGGAGAGATAATTTTGGTTTTTGACATTGGGGTTGATCAACTCCTTATAATATCATAGCTTCGTTTCTCCCTCCAACTCTTTATTTCTTTGCAATTTCTCCTTAAATTTGGAAGTAGTAATGTTTTTAATATTATTTTAGTTCTACATGATGATCTCCTCCTTTTTTCCCCAATGGTCCGACCAAGACTAGGCATCCTTATGCTACCCTCCTTTAAGACGAATATGGGGGTTTTGGGTAGATTTAGAAGAAATTTAAGGAAAAATCTTGGCAAACATGTTGTAAAAATTCTTCTAATACATAAGATACCTTGTCATAGCCATTCCTTCAATTGGGGGAAGGCTTGCTTCAACAAGGAGTGTAGGGCATGGAATATTTTCTTCAATATTGATGTTGTAAGTTATATATTGCTTTTGGATATATTAAATATTCCTATATGAATATTTATATATACCACAACCCCATCCTCACATCGAAATAATATAACAGGAGTGGTGAGAGCCTGAAAGAGGATTATTTTTTATCCTAAATCCAAAGAAATATCAACTCACAATTGTTTCAGTCTCATAGTAATATTTTCAACATCCATTTATCGTTTTATCAATGTTATAACTCCAATTTAGGTTACGATGGATGTCAATTCCCATATATTTGTATGAACAAATTTCCTCCATGGATTTGTTGTCACAAATGAAATCCATAAGTAATCCTTTTCAATTTAATTGTCATGACTTTAGTTCTATCAATATTTACAATCATATCCATCTCGTAGAAGAAATATTGGAGGATTTTGAGTTTTTTCTAATATTTCAATGGCTCCTTTCCAAAAGAAAAATATCATCAGCATAAAGGAGAAGAGCTATGATCATACCAATGAGTGTGGGGCGAACACAACCTAAATATTCTATACACTCTTACCATATGTTAAAAATAATATAGTCAATATTATGTGTTAGGTATATAATAGCTTAGATCATATCAACTTTTAATCTATCAAGTGTCAGGAGTGATGAAATACTTTAAGGTGAAAGCCTCTTTTAGAGTGCAAAAAATTAAAAAAGGTTTTCACCTCAAGGGATTTGATCCATGTTAGCATTTAATAGATTCTAGGTTAAGATGGATCTAAGTTGGTGATATGGATCCCAATCAACTCAAATAACTTAATTTTTTTTCACTTATAAAAGGATAAACAAAGGCACTAAGTCCTTTCAAGTTCAATTACAAATGGATGGAGGAAGAAGAGTTTAAAATCCTTGTCATAAATAGCAATAAATAGTATGCCCCCAAGGTAGAAACAACAACATACAAATGGCAGGAAATATAAAAAAAGTCAAAAAAATTGTTGAAAGATAAGCCAAGGAAAGATTAACAAAGTCACAATGGGATCTTACAGAGATAGTAGATAAATATTTAACAATGATGAAGGAGCCTTATAGAAGAGTAATTAGAAACAAAAAAGAACTAGAAAGGAGAAAAGAAATATGCGTAAACAAGAAGAATAGAGTGGAGGTTGAAGAGCAAAGAAATTTTTTAGCAAAAAGAGATCACAATGCAATTGTGTTCAAATTTATGTTAAACAAAGAAGTTATATTAATACAATTTGGGAGATAAAAAATATGGAAGGTGCTACTATCAAACTGTTTGAGGAAATAGTAGTTGCAAGAGTAGACCATTCTAGTAACTTGTTCTAGGAAACTCCAAGGGGAGATATTGTTGAAATATTGGAAGGTGATCTCTTTCCTTCCAAGGATAATGGAGGATGAGGAGAGTGAGGAGTTATAAGTTGAGCTTATGAAGGAAGAACTAAAAATTTTCATATAGTTATTCAATAAGGGAAAGATTCCAAGTATGTATGGGTGGTGTATAGACTTTTACGAGGTTTTATGACATGATAGAAGAATCACTTATAAGGGTATTTGAGGAATCCAATCTTTTAGGGAAAATCTTGGCAGAATTGAATTCTACCTTTATAACTCCTTTTCCAAACAAAATGAACTATAGTCCTTTGATGATTGTAAACCAAAATATTTTTGCAATTCAATATAAACCAGAATAACAAAGATCTTAACCATTAGACTAAAAATAATTATTTTTAATTATATATCACAACAACAATTTGGAATGTTTTTAATAGATGGTTACAAAATGTAATTTGGGTATCTCGAGAAGGAATTCATTAAATAAAGGCTAAAAATATAAGTCACGATATTGAAACTAGATATGGAAAATGTCTCTAACAAGCTGAGCTAGTTTTATTTCATATTAATATTGATTCAAAATAGCATGAGAATTATAGTTGTGAATTGGATATTGGAATGTAAATCTTCAATATTTTCTACAATTTTGATATATGGTTCAGTTTCCAAGTTTTTCTTCCCATCAAGGGAACTCAGAGAAGGTTGAGTTTATCATCATTTTTTTATTTTTATTTTTTGCATACGGTTCAAGCAGGATGATCATATTAGCAAAAAGGAAGGGGCTTTAACATAAGAGTAGGAATTTCTATGAATTTTACCCATAGTTATTGTTTGTAGATGTAGTGTTCCTTAACCTTGAGAGTTGAAACACAAACCAAGTATACATAAAATATTATTGTAGTACACTAAATACAAAAGACACATAATATCAAAATGTGAAATATATCATCATATATGATCATTAGAAAAAAATAAAAGAAGTAATGTTCACTTTACTCTTAAGGTGGGGTGACTTTTCATCGAGAAAAACACCAAATACAACAATACAAGAGTAGTGGATATTTTAAAGATCCACATTTAGTTTAAAGTGTACAAACCTTGGTGAATCTTATTAATTCTTAAAATGCAAAATATAAATTGTTTAGTGATTTTTTAGTAGACATCTTTAGAATTCTAAGGATTCTATATCACCTATTTAAATTTTGGTGATATTTTAAGCAAAATCATGTTATGTCATAAAATTTGGGTGAATTACTTCTAGTAAAAAAACGTAAAATGGTGAATACGTTTTTAGAAAAGACGTGGGAAATTAGCCCATGGGTGAAATTTAGCCCTTAAAAATTTCCCTATACAATACAAAACACCCCATAGCCTCTTTAAATAGATTCTCAATAGAAAAACCCAAACTACTTATGGTCCCATCACTAATGGGTATCAACTACTTAGTGAGCCTTATAAAGTGGACCCTTTTACATTAAATAACTATCCACTACTATCTAATGAGCCTTATTTAAATAGGATGTTTGCATACATTAATTGACTAATTCATAGGTAGCCTTAAGTAGGGGGACAAGGGTAGGGCCATATAATTCCCTCCCTTTTCAAAATAAACATTATCCTAAAATTTGGAGATGAGGAAATTGATGTATAATCATTGTTGGTTCCCATGTGGCATTTGTGGGCTACATATCTTTCTATTCAATCATGAATTCTCAAATTTAATTTTAGTGGTGCAATTGATGCTATTTGATATCCAATGCTACTTTCACTAAATCCAAATGCAACCTTCTTCATCAAGTTATGGTAAGTTGGTTTGGAACTAGCATTTCAATCCCATGATTTTCTTCAAATAAGACATGAAAAAATGGATGAATCTTAGAATGGGTTGGAGGAGCCAAATTGTATGCTACTTGTCTAATCTATTGGAAGACCTTATGGGGTTAATAGAAATTTTCTACTAATTTCTAGGGTGTTTTGTCTTGGAGTGATTTTGTATAGGTTTGTAGGTGAAGAAACACCTAAACCCCTTCCAAAAAATAATATTTGGAGCGATTTTGGTATAATTGTTGTTTCATTCTATTTTGAGCCATAAGTAAGTTGTACTTAAGTGTTTGGAGATTGGATTTAATATTGTGAACTGTGTTATTCACAACTTAAACCTTGGTTTTGCCTAGTATATAGGAAGTCACTAAAAAGGGTTTTTGGCCATAATAACTTCATATGTTGTCATTTCGATGGCTACATGATAATTGGTATTATACCATCTTTATCTAAGATAGATCCATTATTCCCTTTTGAGTGTATTTTAAAAAATCAAGCACCACAAATAGGTTTGTAATCAGTTGCTACCACTTCAATTTGACCATCTATTTTAAATTGCATGTAATTCTCATGTCTAATAGGGTACCCTGATGTTTAAAAAACTTCAAACAAATTTTTTTGGGAAGGTAGAGTCCTATTCTAAGAAAATGAAAATGGGAAATGACATGTAACTTATAAATCTTATCCATGATGATTTAGGAAATTGAGAGGGTTACTCGGTGTGATAAGCCACAAAAATGAGCATATTTGGAAAGATGATCGACTACCACCATGGCCCATGATCACTAATTTTTTAGCCATGCTTGGGGGTCCTACTATAAAATCCATAGAGATGTCAATCCGTATATGTTTTGGGATCAATAATTTTTTCAATTCTATTGGAATATTCATTGTCTTACTATTGATTCATTGGTAAGTGTCACAAATTGCTACAAAATCATGGATGTTTATTTTTATGCCTTCCTAAAAGAATGATTTCTTATCTCTTGTATAGGTTTTATGAAAGTTAGAGTGATCCATCGTAGGTGATGGTTGCAATTCTTTTAGGGCCCTTTGTTTAAAGGTGGAATCTCTTGTTGAATCAATGTTCCCTTTACATACCGATGTATCAAGCTACCATGTATACCCTTTAGGATGGTTAGTATTTTCCTAAATCGTTTGGATTTTTTGAATTATAGTTTCATTCACTAGAAATTTTCAATTGGCTTCCTCAAACCAACCTAGAATAGGTAAAGATAAGGAAAATATGCATCCATTCCCCTCAAATTACTTGGATAATGTATCAACTATTGCATTTCATTTACCCTTCTTATAGATAATATCACAATCATGCCCCAACACCTTGGTGACCCACTTAAGTTTCTTTGGAGATGATAATGTTTGTTCTACAAATTAATTTAAATTATGATTTTTGATCTTGATCTGGAACCACCACCCTATGAGATATGGGTGCCAAGTCTCCACTACATGAAGGGAAACCATAATTTGTATCTAATATGTGGATTTATGCAAATTATGGTCACACCACTACTTATAGCTGAATGCAAAAGGACATAATTCTTGCATATAAATTTCTCCAAGTCCTTTGCCCAAGAAATTGCATTCTAGGAAAACCTTATTAGTAAATTATAGCACTGCCAATAATAAAGTATTGTGCGTGACATATTTAAATATAATAGGGATTTCTTGGTGGCCTTGCTCCATATAATGGAATAATTTTTAAGTAGTTATGTTAAAGAAGCTACAAAATTTCTAATATTTATTTACAAACTTCATACAGTGGTTCCTAAGTCCTAAAAAGGCATGTAGGATCTTCTACTTATCATTCGAGGGCCAATCTCACATATCCACTACTCATAATCCACCTTATATATCAAATTTTTACCCAAGTGTTCAACTTATGAAGCCTCAAAATAACATTTGGAGCATTTCATTAATAATTGGTGGTTTTGCAAGAGTTGAAATTCTTTATCAACATGCTCTATGTGAGAACCATAGGTTTTCTATAGAACAAAATATCATCAAAGAATTATAACACAAGAGTGTGTAGAAAGGGTTTGAAATTTTTGTTCATGGGGCTTTCAAAGGTAGATGAATCATTGTGAAAGCCACAAGTCATGATTAAAAACTCATAATGATCCTAATGTTTTTGGAATGCTATATTATGGATGTCATACTCTTTCATATGTATTTTGTGGTATTTGGTATGAAGGCCAAGTTTAGTGAAAAAAATTACTCCATGACTTTCATATTAGATATCATCAATAACTGGGATGACGAATTGTTGATATTGTGATGTGTGATGTGTGGTAACAACATTGTTAGTTGCAAGTTTGAGGGACAATATAAATGGAGGTTTTGGTAAAGGATAGATTTACAATAATATTTTTGGGACTGCGAGTCTAAAAATCCGAGGAGCCGATGAGAGGGTTAGCTCATGACAAGGGCACAAAGGGTAATTACTTGGTCATAGATTATGCTAGTTGATGATGTGACAGTTGAGTTCTAGGTTTTAAGCCTTTAAATCTCTCAAAAAACACATGATATTTAAAACTATAATCTCACAAAAAAAGATGGCACACAAGGGCTTGGGGAAATAAGTAACAAGATCCTGAGGTGTTGGGTATAGCTCGAAGGAAATTCAAAATGGGGGTTATACCAGCGTGTAAGGGAAAATTTTTGTATGCAATGCAACAAAAACCTGAGCCTAGGTGGGATCATTAGTAATGTTAATAAGTATGGAGAGGAGTGAGGCTTTGATTTGTTGATGCGAAGGGAGAGAAGGAAAGAGGGTATGATAATGTAAATATTTGGGAGCAAAGGATAGTTGAAATGTTTGGGTAACCTTGAGGATAAGACAAAAATGAAATGATTAGGAAGAGGATACAATACTTATCGGTTCAATCGCAATCGCAATCTCTAGCTGAAGCAATAGTTTTCTCATTCGAGGTTAATATTCATAACGAAATTAAATAAGGTTCAATTTAATTATATAACAAATTTTCATGTGTGATCTTAAAACATTGTGAAAATCACAACAAGATTTAGTCATCGCGACAAGATTAAGTGACACTTTCATAATGCTATGAGGATTGGTCGTTGCAAAGAGATGAAGCCACGATTGAGGAGTGTAATGAGGGTTTATAGTCGCAAGTTGGAAGGCACAGTCTAAGTGGGAAGATGTAACCTCATTGTAGTCTACCATCATGATTTGAAACTTGTGAGAAGAAACACATTTTTTCAAGCTTCAATTGCTTAACTAGTATGCAAATTGCAATGAGATCAAACACAAATCAAAGGAATGACGAAGACTTAGAAAATCATAGGGAATGAGTATGAGAAAATTCAAGTGGGGAGGACTCCAAATTTTGAAAGTGTCATCTTTGTAGAGGCTGCAACACCATAATAACTCAATATGGTGTCATTTTGATGACTACATGTTAAGTGTATTATACAACCATTCTACAAGGTAGATCCATTGTGGCCATTTATTTTTATTTTTATTTTTAATGAAGCATCGCAAATAGGTTTGTAATAACTTGTTTATTACTTCAATTTTACCATGTATTTTAGATGACATGTAGTTGTCATGTTTAATAGGGTACCCTAAACTTTAAAAAAAATAAAAAAAAAATTGTTGGTGAAGGTAAGGTCCTAATCCAATGAAAATGGGAAATGACATGTAACTTATAAATCTTATCCATCATGAATTAGGAAATTGAGAGGGTAAAAATGTATGATAAGCTGCAAAAATGAGCATTTTTGGAAAGATGATCGACTAATTCCATCTTCCATGATAAATGATTTGTTATCCATGCTTGGGGGTCCTCCTATATAATCCACATATATGGAAATCCATATATGTGTTGGGGATCAATAATGTTTTCAATTCCCTTGTAATATTCATTGTATCACCCTTTTTTCATTGGTAAGTGTCACAAATTTCTACAAAATATTGGATGTTAATTTTCATGCCTTCCTAAAGAATGAGTTCTTATCTCTTTTATAAATTTTATGAAAACTAGAGTGACCCATTGTGGGTGATGATTGAAATTCCTCTAATACCCTTTGTTTTAGGGTGGAATTATTTACTAAATCAATTTTCCCTTTATATATCAATGTATCAAGCTACCATGTATACCCTTTAGGGAGGGTTATTATCTTCCTAAATCCTTCGTATGAGTTGAATTGTAGTGTCATTCACTAGACATTATGAATGGGATTCCTCAAACCAACATGGAATGGGTAAAGATAAGGAAAATAAGCATCCATCCCCCTAAAATTACTTAGATAGAGTATCAACTATTGCATTTTCTTTACCCTCATATATATTATCTCAAAATCATGTCCCAACGTCTTGTTCACCCACTTAAGTTCCTTTGGTGATGATAACATTTGTTTTAGAAATTACATCAGACTATAATGGTCTATCTTGATATGGAAACATCATCCTATTAGATATGGGTTCCAAATATCCACTACATGAACGAGAACCATCATTTTCATCTCATATGCAGACTTATACAAATTATGGTCACACCACTACTTACTACTAAATGCAAAAGGACATCCATCTTGCATATAAATTTCTCCAAGTCCTTTGACCAATGAGTTTCATTCTAGGAAAACCTTATTATTAAATTCTATCATTAGCAATAGTAAATTAGTGTGCATGCCATCTTTAAATATAAGAAGGATTTCTTGGTGGCCTTGGTCCATACAAAGGCATTATTTTGAGTAGTTATTTTAAAGAAGCAACAAATTTTCCAATATATTTTAACAAACTTCTTATAGTGGTTGGTAAGTCCTAAAAATCCATGTAGGTTCTTCTACATCTTAGGTTACAACCAATATTATATAGCCACAACATTCTTTGGGTCTACTCATACTCCACCTTAACTATCAATGTGACCCAAGTGTTCAAGTTTTCAAGCCCCAAAATAACATTTGGAGCATTTCATGAATAATTGATGGTCTTGCAAGAGTTTAAATTATCTATCAACATGCTCTATGTGATAACCCTATATTTTCTATTGAACAATATATCATCAAATAATTCTAACACAAAATTTTGTATAAAGGGTTTGATTTTGTTTTTCATGGGGATCTCAAAGGTGGATGGAGCATTGTGAAAGCCACATGTTATCATTAAAAACTCATAATGATCCTCATGTTTGTGGAATGTTGTATTAGGGATGTATTACTCGTTCATATAAATTTTGTGGTATTTGGTGCAAAGGTCAAGTTTAGTGAAAAACTTGGTTTCATGACATTCATATTAGAGGTCATCAATAACTCGAATACAAAATGTGTCTTTGATGTTTAATTTATCAAGAGACCAAAAATTAGGACAAATACACCAATTACCTTCGTTATTTAATATCAAGACGAACAAATATCAATATGATTTGGTAATACGAAATATGAATATAGTCTCTAAAAACTCCTTGATGATATTTTATTTCATTCTTCTATGCAAAAGTGTGCACATTGGGTGGTATACTACTAGGAATCAGTGGAATTCCATGGTCATGCTCCCCTCATGAATGTGGTAAACCATTTATTACCTATTTTTTTTTAGAGAGAACCAATTGCAAATTAGGGTGAGTCTCCTATGGGAGGTTGCTGTGGGGGTGTAAGTAGAAGAGAAGCGAGGTGGGTCGGGGTATCCACTACTTGTATGACATTGAAATGTGAAATAATGTTAGAGTGACATTTATTCATATATTTATCCATGTAGTGAGAGATGATAATTTGAAGGGAACTATATGTAAGCCCTTTAAGGATATGTTTGTGGCCCTCCTTAATGAAGATAGTGTATAAATCCTTGAAATCCGTGGTGCCAGTTTCTAAACTACATAACCTTTTTATTGTGAGAATTTTATCACAAACACCCATTTCAATAGAAAACATGTGAGTATGGACCAAGAATCCATGTTTACCATGTTGCAAGTATGAACCATGAGACCACTTGAGATAGTGTTAAAGTGTTATTACCAAATTATCTCCTTATGATTAGCGGATTGAAAGGATTATTTCCATACATACCATGATCACTTACTATTGGGTTCACAAAGATAGAGCTACTAGAGAGTTATACCCATACAATTATCAAACTGTAATGAATATTTCGAGATGGGTCTTACATAATGGCATTAATAATACCTAATTTTTTATTTTTTACTTTTTTACATTGGTGGGAGTATTACTCCCTATTGAATATTACTACACTAAAAGAATTTCCAAATTCTTTAGGAATTTCATTTGCCAACTATAGGAGGTGGGGTTTATAGGGTCCTCATGAAAAATGAGTGTCATGTGCTATATCTCTCTAATATATTGAAGCTTTTTCCTAATAGTACTCAGTCAAATATTTCGCATTACCAACCAAGGGGATATATCATACCCTTAGCCATATTATATTATATCGTAGTACATGAGAGTGATCATCCAAAAAGCTTATCTTAGTGTACATTAACAACATGATGACAATTATTTTATGTAGGGCTAGATTTAGTTGGCCTAAAGGGCTTCAAATATATCCAATGGTATGTGGAAGACAATTCTATATATGGGTGTTGTCGAATGTCATACTGGTCAAATGGGTGCTAGTACAGGCTACAAGGGTATCTAGCCAAGTGACATGACTTGTATTTTCTACATGCATTCTTTTTGAACTGTTGTTTTACCTTCCAAAAAAATATCTATTTTATTTAGGTTGAACACATCTATAGCCTAAAAATAAGTCTACTCAAATATGGAGGCATGTTGGCTAAAGAAAGAGCTTTGAATCAAGAGTTATAAAGATATGATTCAATTGTTTAAGTGCATTTAAGGAAGTGGAACTGACAAACCAAAACTTTACATACCTCCCTAAGGTGTTACAGGACCCCCAAGAGCTAACCGACCCCCCCAGGTTCCCAACCCTTGAGTTAACTCATATTTTCACTTAAATAGGCTCTTAGTTGCTCCCTTGAAAAGGCAAGCCAGTGGCTAGGACCCCCCAATCGCTCTCATGATCCTACATCCCAGCGAATGTAGCCTTTTTGACTCAGTTGTGTGCCAATGATCCTGAGATCTAAGCCACGTTTTCATGGCTAGGACCCATGCCTCTGCCCAAAACTTAATGAAACTCTCAGAGGTGATAAATAATAAGGATACACGGCCTCTAATGCAAAATTTGAACAAGGACCTAACCTGGCCCATCCTAACCATGACAAACATTTCGTCAAACACATCATGAACTTGTAATGTACAAGTCATAAATACACATATGAACATAGCCGCCTCATACTAATTTGAGATTCATCAAGAAGGTCTGACGCCCTCTCACAATAGTTGCATTATCATCTATTAGGTCATACATTCATTAACTATTCATTTACTAATCAAAACATGATGAGTGTAATATTCCTAAATTAGTACACAGCTAATTGGAATATTAAATTTTGATTTTTCTCTTAGATAGAGGAATAAGAGGGTATGGAGACCCATAAATCTCCTTAGTATGAATACAATACACTCATAGTGTGAATGGAGGTCATCTTAAAAGCTGTATTGAAGAGCCTTAGGTGTGAAAAGGGGCTGGAGCATGAAGACTGGATCAACTTTGACCAAATCAACAACAATGTTATGGAGGAGTTGCATTCATGGTGGGACATCACAGTTTTGGAGGGAGATTGAATGCATGGAAGTAGTGACCTAATTGAGTGGGGCCAAGGGTGAGGAAGCTCATCACTTATATAAGGAATAGGATGGTAGCCATATGGGGTTATGTTTTGGATTATTATTTTGTATATGGTCTGTTTATAATTTTTGCTCTCTTCAGTTGTTTAGCTAAGATTGTAGTGTTGTTTAGCACAGGGTGTTCCCGGTCAGGAATCCCACCTCTTCTTTTGAGAGGCCTCTTGGGAGAGTATTTCAATACATTTTCCACTATCTGGAATCATAACAAACTCCATATTTGTTCTACAACGCAATTTCTAAAGAGTATTGTGTTGTGTTGGATGGTGTAGGAGTGGAGGATTATATTGGGAGTCTTCAGAGCTAGTTTTGCAGTGGAGGAAGGCTTCCTTCCATTGGAAGGCTAGTAAAGAAGCCCCTTGGGATTATTTTACATATTTGGCATCAGGCCAAGTTTATTTTATCCCCTACAGTGCAGTTTTAGTCCATATCTGCATATTTTAGGGAGGAGTTGCAGGGGTGGTTGCAGTGGTTGATTTGGGAGGTGATTTCTTCAGTGGAGGAGCCATTCTTTCATCCGTAGGATATATTAGAGAAGATATGTAGGTTTCTACATCAGCTTCAGCCATATCTTATCAATTCTTTTGTTGGATCATACCTTCAGCCCTAGAGCTGCAGCTTACACTGGCACATTGTATGCATTTTCCGGAAACCCCCTTGGATTGTCTTGGAAAGCTGATCTAGTACCTAGATCTATATGTGTAGTATCTATTGTGGCCTATATCAGTATTTTTATATCATTGTATGATATCTAGCTATAGTTATGCTTAGTATGACTCCGCTGTAGCATATCTTTAGCATTTTGTATTATAGCACCCGCTCATAGTTGGGAGTGATTGTTTATGGGAGGATTTTTTCCTCATTTCATATGATTTATGCCTCACTATTTTGTACTGATTTTTCGTTCTTATACATAATGTTATGGCTCCATATTGGTCTCTAATATTGATGTGTTGATTTACACTGCTATTTCCAACATTTTGCACTATATTCCTACTTTTCCCATTTGGGAATATTACAGTGGTATCAGAGCATAATCTTGGCTTAGCCTATGGATCTCAACCTTAGGCTATCAGGAGAATAAGAAGAAGGAGAAAGAGATCATAATGATGGAAATAACGAGTTTTATCTCATATCTATTCAGATCTAAGAGGGACCTCACCAAGGAGGTCAAGCAAAGAAAAGTGGAGAGAAGCAATGAAACGACATTAAGGTTTCAATATGAGGAAGGTCCATCTACTTCCTATCATCAAAAGAAAGATCTGGTATTGCATAGAGCTCCAAAGAAAAATATTATGCCCTTTCCATTTGAAGAAAAATACAAGAGGCATAGAGATGGATGGCACTTAGATCATGAGATTCTAAGTGAGTATCTTGTAGAATATAATTCTCAACCTACAGCTTTCAAGGAGAATCTAACTCTCCCATAGTTCATTCAACTCAAAGAAGAAAGAATACCTTGCAACAATATATTTCTATTGCCTACATTTGATGGGTCACCACATGTAGAACAAGAGCTTGGGAAATTAAGTTGGGTGCATTTTTCCTGCTACATCTAGTAATAGAGAGAGAATTTGTTGAGACTGCAACACTGCACCTTGAGGGTGAAGCAAACATTTGGTGGTTCAGCCATTTGAGTCATGCAAGAGTGACTGCATATGCATATTTTTCTCAAATGTTGATAAAGAAGTTTGACAAGAAGGAATCAGAGGAGAAGGAACTTCCACCACCACTTGCTGCAGGAGCACTTGCATCAGGAGAAATAACACTTGTACCTTTGCAAAATGATCTTTATCTCTTGAATTTTAGAGTCCCATGCACTATTCTGGAGATGCATGAGGAGGAGGAGACTTATGCTAGTGCTGATGCAGCCATAGAGGACCAGTCATCATCATCAGTAGTTGGGGAAGTCATCACACCGGAGGAAGGAACCCTTGTAGTAGTACAAGATGTTCCAAATCTTTACCAAGGTATGCACATATTTCCATTTCCTATTATTTCAGTATATCATATGGAGGATTGTGGAAACATGATATCAGGGAAAATGCATGACCTAGGATCAAAGCACATTGTTGATTTGGAGCATCAGACTATCACTGCGTTAATGACCCTTGATTTGTTCAAGGAGGAGATATATAGTCATCCTAGTATATCATTTTTGAGCTGCAAACCACTCTTGGGGTTGGAGTGTATATTTTTGGAGGATTGGATAAGAATTGTCCTAAATATTCCAATGCAGAACTGTATGTTCAACATTGAGCATGAGCATGAGATAGCTAGTGCACCATTATGGAGATCAGCAATGCTGTCATGGAGTAGTAGTGATGCATTGAGGGCCCAACCATTATTGGAGCATTCCAATGACCTTTCTACATGTATAACAGAGGATAGGTAGATGATTGATGAGAGACATATTATCTTTCATTGTGGTGATGGATCTTTCTTGATGAACATTTCATAGCTCAATGAGAAGCATGATAGTAGACACTCACCATTGGTTGGATGGGTGATGTTGATAAGCAAGAGGTTGGAAAGCCACTTGTAGATCTATGACACAGGGTAGTAGGAGGCAAGGCTGCGTTGGCTACTCTTGGAATAGTTTTTCCAGCATGTGACATATCCTTTGTCAAAAGGTATGTTATGGTTTGAGGCATTGCATGGCACCCATATGTTATGGCAGTAGAAGATTTGGTTGTATGGGGAATTCTACAAGTCAATCATCATGATGTTACTCCATGACTTGTATGATGATGGTGTGAGGAGGAAATAAGAGTTGATGTTGCTTTGGAAACTCTTGGGATATTATGGATTGATTTTATCCCATACTTTTCATGATGTTGTAGGAGTAGGTGATGGCACCATCACGGTGCAAATGGGCTACTCCTTAGCCTTAGAGGATCAAGAGGTACTTCCACTTTGGAAGGAATCTCCCATATATATTAGCATTATGGTAGATGACTTTGACATTTTGCATGTCAAAGAATGGAGCTATGAGATGACAGGAGCCTTATTACAAAGGCCAACAAAATTTTCACTTGGGAGCTTCGGTTTTTGATGGACTATTCCCAGGATCACTTTACATATGATGCACTTGATGGACAAGTAGGAGATGAGAATGATGGAGTAGTGGATGGAGACATCTATTACCATGATATGATCTTATTGACTTGGATCTCCAAGCATAAGAAGAATGCTTTGCATGCAACACATGGTCCATTCCTTCTCATGGAGATATGCCATACCACTATGGAGGGCTCATTCATGGATCTTATTATCATCTTACTCTCAATACATGGTAAGAGTTGTTTTTTTGCACTTATTGATTATCTAACATAGTATTTGCATTATCTTGTCATTTCTATATAGTGCATTGCTCCACAAGAGGGCAAGCCTCTATTTGGGCTTCATGGTCATTTTGGGACCAACATTAGTAATGGGGATATCCATCTCTTACATGGCTTCAGGAAATTATTGTACTATTATTTCTATTCTCAGTTGATACAGAATTCCATTTTCTATTTACTAGTAGATGAGATGACATGCACAACTAGCAATTTGTTGGGAGACAACTTGCCACATCATGTTCAGAAACTATAGTTAGTAAAACTGCAATATGACTACTTGGGAAACTGTTGGTACCTTCCAGCACTATCTAAAACCTTCAGTACCTCTCTCATTTGGATTCCATATGATGATAATGTCATATTCACTTTATATGGGATGGTCTAAGCAAGAACCAAAGAGTGGATCTTTGAGGATCCAATTGCCTTTTTGCTTCATAAAGGAAACATTATTGCAGCCCAAATTCAGCTATAGAAATTTTATGCACTAAGCATGCATATGTCCAAGATCCACCTGATCTCACACTATTTAACTTTATGCAAGATACTAAATCTATTCCACTTGTTAATCTTTTGCGGAAAAATTAATTGCACACACATGTGAAGCATAAACAAAAATATTCAATCGCACATAACACGGTTTTTAACCGGGAAAGCCTGAATCTGAAAACCCCAAATATATATTATGTAACAGGGAGATCATATGAAAATCTCATACAAGCATACAAAACTTATCACAAGACCTCAGTATAGTACAATCAACATACACTAATCAGGCCTAATCTTGCAAATCCATGCACCGATCTTTGCCACCTGCTAGCCTACCTCCACTGCGCAATATATACTGAAGAATAGCTCTGAATGAATTCAAATTACTCTTGGATTGACTGCGCAATCCTCATTGGCATCTCCACTGAGTGTGTGATGCAATCAATGCATCACTATAGTCACAACAGATAGTCTATCTTTCCCTTTCACCTATCTTTCCACTGGTGTCCACTGAAACTGCCATGCACTGTAGTTAACTGCTGTATTGTTCAGTTGATTAATGAGTTATTATTTGTGAATTAATTAACTAATTAATTCACTCCACTCTCACTAGTATATCAATCAGTTAGACTAAATACAACTAGCTCAACTGAGTCTAACTGAGTTAAACTGAATACAACTCCATAACTACTTCTTCCAGCTGTGTCATAACTTTTCCACTTGAGTTCTAACTGAGTCCTTCATGAATTAGCTCCAGTAAACCTTCAGGAATAGCGTAATTCCTTCTACCAGCTGATGTGCCACATCTATGCACTGAACTAAAGTACTCCAAGAGAATAAGTTGTTGTTTAGATTTTGATTATTATTAAGAGCTAATAATAATCGACATGCATCTATTTTTAGATTAACGATCTATAAATAGACTTCGCCCAATATTCTAAAAATATAATTTCATCGATTTTTCCAACTTGACCAACTATCCACAAATAACATCCTGCAACTTCTGAAATATGATCATCATGTCTAAAAATAGACTTGCGGCAAAAATACCCTGCAGGCCCACTTAGTGAAGGAGACTCTTTTCACTAAGCTAATCATCTTGTTGAATCTCAACACTCCCTCTCAACAAGATAGGGATTATCCTTCACCTTGATCCTGCCTCTATGGTATTCGAATTTTCTCCTGGTGAGCGCCTTCGTCAGAATATTTGCATCCTGATCCTCCATAGGAATGTACTAAAGCAACATGATATTCCACTGCACACAATCTCTAATATGATGATACCAGATATCAATATTTTTAGATCTATCATGAAACATAGGATTAACCAAGAGTTTAATGAAACTCTAATTATCACAATGAATCACTGTGGGATCTAAATGTGAACCGAACAAACCAACCAGGATCTTCCTCATCTAGATAGCCTCACATGCATCTAAACTTGTTGCCATGTATTCCGCTTCCGCTGAACTGAGTGCCACATATATTTTTTTCCTGTTGTACCAAGAAACTGCCATAGATCCAATACTGAAAATCCCTCCTAATGTGCTCTTTTTGTCTTTTCGGCTTCCTACCCAATCTGCATCCGTGAAGCCATGCAACTTCACCTCATCCCTCTGTCTGTACCATAAACCATACTCAGATGTGCCCCTGAGATATCTTAGGACATGCTTTCTGGCCTTCCAAAAGAGCTTGGTAGGCTTAACCATTGCTTGTGAAAGCTGGTTCACCGCATAGCATATGTTCGGTCTTGTATTAACTAAATACATGAGCGAACCCACCAATTGTCGATAAATAGTGGCATCCACTACCTCTGCCAATGTAGCATCCTCTTTCCTCCAATTTCCTGGAAGAGGAGTATCCATGGGCTTTTAGTCCTCTATGTGAAACTTCTCCAATATCTCTCGGGTATACTTGCCTTGAGACACAAACAGTTCACCTTCCCGCTGCCATATTTCCAATCCAAGGAAATAATGAAGGAGGCCCAAATCCTTCATCTCAAACTCCTTTGCAAGATCTACCTTGCATGAGTGTATCAACTGCTCATCACCTGTTAGTATTAAATCATCAACATAAAGTAAAATTATTAAAAGCTTACCCTCAACCACAATCTAGTACAGGTTTGCATCCGCCTCACTCTTGGTGAAGCCAAGTCTAGTGAAATAGCTGTCGATTTGAGTGTACCAAGCATGGGGTTATTGTTTTAGTCCATACAACGCTCTTTTGAGCCTGCACACATGCGACTCGCTATTGAAGATCTCAAATACTTTAGGCTGCTCAATGTACACCTCTTCCTCAATGATCCCATTAAGGAATTCAGTCTTCACATCCATCTGATGAATGTGCCAACCCATCTGCGCTGAGAGAGCAAGGATGGTCCATATGGAATAATACCGTGCGATAGGTGCAAAGGTTTCTTCACATTCAATCCCCTCAATCTGTGAGAAGCCCCAGGCAACACATATTTCCTTATACTTCTCGATGCTCCCATCAACAGCTTGCTTTACCTTGTAAATCCATCTTGATCCTACAACTGATTTTCCCACCGGCCTTGGAACAATCTCCCAAGCACTATTTCTGAAAATGGAGTCATACTCCTCCACCATGGCATCTACCCATGTGGACTCCTGCACTACTTCTTCAAAAGAATATGGCTCTGTCACAATACACTTGCTCATAAGAGCCATGTATCCAATATATCGGTCAGGTGACTGTCTCTGTCTGCGTTGTGATGTAGGGAATCCTACATTCTGTGCCGCATCAAGCTTCAGTTTCTCAGCTTCTGAGGTACACTTTTTGCCTAGTCTGATGTTTGGTTCTGCATGAGTGGACTCCTCCACTCCATGAATCTCCTCCTGTGGCTGATCCACATCCAGAGGCTCATCTTTGGGAACAATAAGTTCCTCTTCTGCATGCAAATGTAGCTCCCTCTCAAGCGACAACTTCATGGCTTTCACCTCATTGAATTTTATATCTCTTTGCATAACAGTCATCCAACTGTTTGGAAAATACACACGAAAGTTATGGGGTGTTTCTATGTACCCCACAAATATCCCAACTTCTGCAGTTGGCTCTAGCTTCTTCCTGGCATCCTTCATCACATGAATGTAAATAGGTGAGCCAAAAATCTTCAAATGAGAAATATCAAGCTTCTTACCAGAAAATGCTTCTTCAGGTGTACTCATGCCAAGTACTCTATGAGGACAATGGTTTTGCACATAAACCACAGTGTTGCATGCTTCCGCCCACAAGTGCATCGGTAGGCCCTGGTCATGCAGCATCGCTTGTGCAGCACCCACGATTGTTCTGTTCTTTCTCTCCATGACCCCATTCTGCTATGGGTTATGAGGCGCTATGAGTTCTCTTCGAATTCCTTCTTTTCTAAAAAAGACTTTGAATTCACCAGAGATGTATTCACCACCATTATCGCTCCTTAGATCTTTCACCTGCTTCCCCGACTCCTTCTCCACCAATGCCTTGAACTCATAGAACTTTGAGAATGTTTCACTCTTCTTCTGCATGAAGAAGATCCAACATCTATGAGAATAATCATCAACAAATATCACATAATACATGTGTTTTTCTATTGAAGCAATCGAGAATGGTCCACACACGTCTGTGTGAATTCTCTCCAGGATCACCGAAGCATGGTTCTCATTCTCATGAAAGGTAGTCTTCACAAACTTACCCATAGTACATCCTTTACACTGATCTAACTGTGCAAGAGTACCCCTGGGAATTCCAGTAGAAATTTGCTGCAAAATATTTAAAGCACCATGGTGAAGATGGCCCAATCTCCTATGCCATAATTCGCCCTCATCCCGGCTCACCACTTCTTCTGCTTTGCCCATCATTGCAGTGCAACCATCTACCTCCATCTTGTAGATATTCTTAATTCGAACCCCTATCTTCTTGGTTTGACCAGTTTTTTTATGTCGAAGGAAGGCTTTTCCCTCACTGAAAACAACATCATAACCTTTGTCTTCCAGCATTGCGACTGAGACGAAGTTCTTCTTCAGACCTGTAACATGCATGAAATTCTTCAACAATAACGGATTATCAGACTCCCTCTCAAAGGTAATGGTCCCAATTCCAGTCGCACTATACTAACCATCATTTCCCATCTCTATATTCATCTAAAGGTCCTTCTCCTCCAAGTCACTAAACAACTCTTTGTCTCCCATCATATGGAAAGACACACCACTATTAAGATACCACACCGATCCCATGCAACTTGGAACCAAGCATGCGATCAAGGAAAAATCCAGCTCAAATTGCGAGGCTAATGCCTCTCCAGCTGCAGATCCAGCAGCCTTCTTATTCTTCTTCTTTTGTGGACAATTAGTGGCGAAATGTCCATGCTCGTGACAGTGAAAACACTTCACTTTGGACAAATCCTGCTTCTTGCCTTTAGCACCAGATTTTGAAGGATTTTTCTTCCGCTTCCCTTTTCTTGCTTTGGTAGCCAAAGTTGAATTCTCTTTATCTTCATTCTTCGATGAAGATCCATCCCTAGTACCCCGCCTTATCTCCTCCTGCACAAGATCCGACCAAAGTCGCTCCCATCCCGACAGTTTATCCCGTCCATTGACAGAGTCTTCGTAGCTATGCAAACTCTTCGGAAGCCCAAGGAGAGTCAAGCTCACCAAGTATTCATCATCAATAGTAACCCCCACACTTCCCATTTCATCCTAGCAGTGGAAAAACTTCGTGAGGTATTTTGGAATATTGTTGCCTTTCTCCATTTTTATTTTTCTGAGCTTGTCTTTAAGCGCCAACTTCCTCTGGTCACTTCTGATTTGGAACAAGTCTTTCAAAGCCTTCCACATTGAGAATGGAGTGGATTTCCCATGAAGGCTAGACACAATATGGCCCTTCACACCTTCCAACATAATTCTTCTCGTCTTTGTTGTCTTCTTTTGCCATGCGTTAAGTAATGCAGCATCGCTAGATCCCGGCTTAGGAACATCGCTATCGATGAACTCCTTCAATCCATTATCCTCTAGCACTGCCTCCATCATGTCCTTCCAGACTATGTAATTTGAGCTCCCATCAAGGGCATACTCCAATCGCAACCCACTGAAAGCCATTTTAATGTATACTCAACTTCTGCACCAAGAATCTTCTATAGCAAATTCGAATTGTCCTCCTGCACAAACTCACTTTACAATTGAAATCTTCAATCAACAATGCTCTGATACCATGTAGAAATTATATGCACTAAGCATGCATATGTCCAAGATCCACCTGATCTCACACTATTCAACTTTATGCAAGATACCGAATCTATTCCACTTGTTAATATTTTGCGGAAAAATTAATTGCACACACATGTGAAGCATAAACAAAAATATTCAATCGCACATAACACAGTTTTTAACCCAGAAAGCCTGAAGCTGAAAACCCCAACTATATATTATGTAACATGGAGATCATATGAAAATCTCATACAAGCATACAAAGCTTATCACAAGCCCTCAGTACAGTACAATTTTCATACACTAATAAGGCCTAATCTTGCTGAAATCCATGCACTAATCTTTGCCACCTGCTAGCTTGCCTCCACTGCGCAATATTTGCTGAAGAATAGCAATGAATGAATTTGAATTACTCTTGGATTGACTGGGCAATCCTCATTGGTATCTCCATTGAGTGTGTGATGCAATCAATGCATCACTATAGTCACAACAGATAGTATATCTTGCCCTTTCACCTATCTCTCCACTGGTCTCCACTGAAACTGCCATGCACTGTAGTTAACTACTATATTGTTCAGTTGATTAATGAGTTATTATTTGTGAATTAATTAACTAATTAATTCACTCCACTCTCACTAGTATATCAATCAGTTAGACTATATACAACTAGCTCAACTGAGTCTAATTGAGTTAAACTGAGTACAACTCCATAACTACTTCTTCCAACTATGTCATAACTCTACCACTTGAGTTCTAACTGAGTCCTTCATGCATTAGCTCCAGTAAACCCTCAGGAATAGCGTAATTCCTTCTGTCGGCTGATGTGCCACATATGTGCACTGAACTGAAGTGCTCCAAGAGAATAAGTTGTAGTTTAGAGTCTGATTATTATTAAGAGCTAATAATAATCGACATGCATCTATTTTTAGATTGACGATCTATAAATAGACTTCGCCCAGTATTCTAAAAATAGAATTTCATCTATTTTTCCAACTTGACCAACCATCCACAAATATCATCCTGCAACTTCTATAATATGATCATCATGTCTAAAAATAGACTTGTGCCAAAAATAGCCTGCAGGCCCACTTAGTGAAGGCGAATCTTTTCACTAAGCTCATCATCTTGTTGAATCTCAACATCAATAGAAACTCTACACTTATCATAAGTGGAGAGAGAGACAGCTTGGGATGGATAATTTGATCCATCATGTTCAGCTATGTATCCCACCTACTTTGCAAGAGCCTAAGGTGGAGGAGTTTCTCCATGAGTTACCATGTTGGAGGGTGACTCATTTTATGTGGATGATAGCTTGGGGATGGGAGCTTCACATGGAAATGTTAATTCCAAATATATTTCAGATTCCATGCCTCAAGAAGGCCTCTAGATATCATATTGTTGTCTCCATGGGTATTTCACTTTTTCATGATGATGGCTATTTGGGATTGTCACCAAAAGCTAACTTGCATACTTGGGAGGAGAAACTTGGAGACTTATTGATGAGACAACATATTTTACCTTGGAGGAACTTATCATATGAGGATGCTACAAAAGGAAGAGGAGAGGTTCTTTAGCTCTATCCTTGCAGTTTCTTGAGGACAAGCAACATTTGGGGGGGGAACTATAATATTCCTAAATTAGCACACATATAATTGGAATATTTCTCTTAGATAGAGGAATAAGAGGGTATGGAGACCCATAAATCTCCTTAGTAGGAATAAAAGACACTCCTAGTGTGAATGGAGGTCATCTTAAAAGCTAGATTGAAAACCCTTAGGTGTGAAAAGGGTCTGAAGCATGAAGACTGGGTCAACTTTGATCAAATCAACAACGTTGTTATGGAGGAGTGGCATTCATGGTGGGACAATGCAGTTTTGGAGGGAGAATGAATGCATGTAATTAGTGACCTAATTGAGTGGGGCCAAGGGTGAGGAAGCTCATCACTTATATAAGGAAGAGGATGGCTGCCATATGGGGTTATGTTTTGGATTATTGTTTTGTATGTGGTCTGTTTAGACTTGTTGCTCTCTTCAGCTATTTAGCTAAGATTGCAGTGTTGTTTAGCATAGGGTGTTCCTGGTCGGGAATCCCACCTCTTCCCTTGAGAGACCTCTTGGGATAGTATTTCACTACATTTTCCACTATCCGGCATTAGGAAAAACTCCATCTTTTTTCTACAACGCAATTTCTATAGAGTATTGTGTTGTGTTGCAGGGTGCAGCAGTGGAGGATTATATTGGGTGTCTTTAGAGCTAGTTTTGCAGTGGAGGAAAGTTTCCTTCCATTGGAAGGCCAGTAAGGAAGCTCCTTGGGCTTATTTGACATATTTGGCATTAGGAAAAGTTGATTTCATCCCCTACAGTGCAGTTTCAGTCCAGATCTTCGTTATTTTAGGGAGGAGTTGTAGGGGTGGTTGCAGTGGTTGATTTGGGAGGTGATTTCTTTAGTGGAGGAGCCATTGTCTCATTTGGAGGATCTATTGAAGAAGAGATTTAGGTTTCTACATCAGCTTCAGCCATATATTCTAATTTATGTTGTTGCAGCATACCTTCATCCCCAGGGCTACAGCTTACATTGGCCAATTGTGTGCATCTTCCAGAAACCCTCTTGGGTTGTATTGGAAAGCTGATCTAGTGCCTAGATCTGTATGTGTAGTATCTATATTGGCCTATATCAGTATTTTTATATTATTTATGATCTCCAACTATATTTATTCTTAGTATGACTACACTGTAGCATCTCTCCAACATTTTGTATTGTAGCAGCAGCTCATAGTTGGGAGTGATTGTTTATGGGAGGTTTGTTTCCTCATTTCATATGATTTATGCCTCACTATTTTGTATTGATTTGTTGTTCTTATACATAATTTTATGGCTCCATATTGGTCTCCAATATTGATGTGTGGATTTACACTGTTATTTCCAGCATTTTGCACTATATTCCTGCTTTTCCCATTTGGGAATATTACAATGAGATCCATAACTCAAGTATATCATTAACCATGCTTATAACAAACATATAACCAGAATAATAACAATGATAGAACAAACATCAAAGCCACATAATAGAAAGTACATTTACTTATGAGATACAAGGGAAAGAGAGCTCTTATTAAAATATGCAAAAACCAACCACGTCAGGGACTTCCATGTACTACTCGACCATAGATTGGGTTGAACCAAGTCATTCCTTCAGCTAATCGCCCTCATTCTATATTCCAATCATGAATGTGGAACTCACAAAAAAACCAACCAGGGCTTCTCAAGATTTACCATGTATCCTGCAATTACCAGTCAAGGGATCCCTACTCCAGAAACCCTAATCTATACAACTAATCTTTTCCTTGTGTCTCGCCATATACTGGTCAAGGGATTCCTAGGCCCAAACAATAATCATATACTACTAGGATTTATTGCAATCCTACCATAT
Organism: Pinus albicaulis; assembly: GCA_034641835.2. Taxonomy (NCBI): domain Eukaryota; kingdom Viridiplantae; phylum Streptophyta; class Pinopsida; order Pinales; family Pinaceae; genus Pinus; species Pinus albicaulis. The sequence continues at coordinate 1,001,292,292 of CM076572.1, forward strand.
ACTGGTCAAGGGATCACTAGGCCCTAAACAAGCATGGATGCCTCCATATCTCTCAACCTAAACTGTGAGGAATTTTCCTGTCTCCACCCTTAGGATTTATCGTGTATCCCACCATTTACCGATCAAGGGATTCCTATGCCTTTGTTAATTTTCCTGAGAACAACCCAATCATTTTAGAAAACCATCCGACAATCCAACCAAACCAAGTAAAAAAACCCTATCACTCCATGGCTACTTGGAAATGGAAAGGAAAGGTTGAAACCACTAACACACTAAGAAAAACCCATGCTAATGATATCAAGAGAACCAAACACACACATGCATGTACCATGCATGCTACAAATAGCAAGGAAATCATATATGCAACCCGATACCTGCAAGTAATCTTGTTGTAGCCACTTGATCTAACTCTTCCTTGCTTGATATTTGCTTCCCTTTGTTTCCTTATCATTCCTTTGCCTTCATTTCTCCAATGTTAGAGGTCTCCAAGAATTATTCAAGTGTTCAAGAGTATGGGAGATTAGAGAGAATAGAGAGAGCTATAAAATTGAACTGACAAAAGTTGTGAATTGATCCTCAGAAGCCTTTTTATTAATGAGGCCTATATTTTCTTCAATTTCCATTATTTTCCTTCAATTTCCTCCTCACATGCAACCTGTGAACTTTCACTGTCATTTTCTCATAATTTTTTTTATTTTCATAAATAAGATGTCAATTAATGCCTCTTGCCTTTCCAAAGCCTTTGCCAATTCCTTTTCCAATTCCTCTTAGCCATAATAAACCAAATGAACACCTATTAGGATGTTTTTCCTAACGTTTAACTTGGAATATGTTGAAATCCAACAAGAAAATGCACTAAATACTAGTGTGGGATTCCAGGTCACACATGAGTGAGGAATTCAGTGACACATTAGTGGTAATCTGGGCATCCAATTTTTAAATAAATTGTAATCTTATCTCATAACAACTTGTAATAGTTAACTAAGTTTGATAGACTTAGTTAGCTCAATAATTTCAAGTTGAGGGTGAAAGGATAGGCATGTAGAGTGATTATATTATTTATAAGGTCCAGTTGCAGTTGTAGCACTAGTGCGGTGTGAGTGCAATCAGTTAACTCAAATTATTTGAGTTAAAATCAGTTTAACTAGTTCTAACTAATTGATGAGATAGTGGAAGATCAAGTGAATTAAAATATATTTAATTCACAAGTACTGATCTACCAAGTAATTTATGATTCACTATTAATATCTCCATGCATGTGAATTCCAATGATGACCCAGTTGAGAAAAAGGTTAAAGGAAAGTAAACTATCAGCTGTATTACTAGCGAACTGACCATGTGCAGTTATAAAGCCATGAGAAAGCCATGATGGATTGAACAGTTAAGGAAGGTTGGAATTCATATTTAATAGGAATTATTTTTCCTGGGGATTGCATGAGTAAGGCAGGCTGAAGGTGGCCAGGAAAGTGGCTATGTATTGGTCCAATTTTTCCTAGATCGGTGTGAGACAATTGGTAGAGTGTAAGAGGTTCTTGTGAGCACACATGCATTGTATTGTTTCATGATTCCTTGGTTGATTATACAATAAAGGAGGAGTTTTGAGAAGTTTCTTTCCCCAGGAAAATCTTGTGTTGTGTGACTTATTTACTTCTTTCTCTTACTTGTATGTGATTGAGAAATCGTGATTTATATTCCGCAAATATTCTAGAGGGATTCAATATCTTGTTTTAGTACATTGCATGATCGGTGTAATTTCTACATGGTATCAGAGTTGTGTTAGAGATTTTCTACATGGTATCAGAGTGCCAGGAATCACAATAGTGGAGAAGAAATTGAGTTTGTGTTGAATAGTATTCAAATTTGCAGATAATTTTTTTGAAGATAGAAGTGGATCAAAATGTCTTTCAATGGCTTGAGACTCGAATATGCACCTGAGGCAGAACCAAACTTGATATTGCACAGAACATAACAGCATGATGAGGTAGCATAACAATGAAGTGAAGGAATTGTAGAGAATGATACTTCCTATGTTTATAAAGAGATACTTCTCAAATTTCTACAACACAGTAGATAATAGTAAAGTAAAAGAGATTTGTTGAAGGAGTCGAGATCATGTTTTCTGTCTCCTCAAAGTATCCACATACATGGAAGGCTCGACAAATCTATTTCAAAGTAAAGTAAGGACTACATAAAATCGACACACAAGGACAAGCTTAGGAAAATCAAAATGAGAAAGGGCAACACAATCTAGAACATTTCGTAGATGGAGGTGCCTGTGGAGCACAGGAACAGGCTGTTTCATATTCTTCTAAAGGATACACAGAAGAGGAGTTTGTTGTTTCTTTCCCCAGGAAAATCTTGTGTTGTGTGACTTATTTACTTCTTTCTCTTACTTGTATGTGATTGAGAAATCGTGATTTATATTCCGCAAATATTCTAGAGGGATTCAATATCTTGTTTTAGTACATTGCATGATCGGTGTAATTTCTACATGGTATCAGAGTTGTGTTAGAGATTTTCTACATGGTATCAGAGTGCCAGGAATCACAATAGTGGAGAAGAAATTGAGTTTGTGTTGAATAGTATTCAAATTTGCAGATAATTTTTTTGAAGATAGAAGTGGATCAAAATGTCTTTCAATGGCTTGAGACTCGAATATGCACTCAAGGGTATTTCAAATTATATTGCATGGAAGGATATGATGGAGGTAGTGTTGGAGGAAAATGGGTTGAAGGAATTCATAGATAATGATATTCCCAAGGCTGCAGTAGCAAATTCCCAACTTCTTGATGCATGGCAGAAGAAGGTAGCAAAGGCGAAGAGGATTTTGTTAAAGGGAGTTTGAGATCATATTTTCTTGGGTCTCCATGGAAAGGAAGCTCCATATGTTATGTGGAAGGCCTTGACAAATTTATTTCAAAGTAGCAGTGACCACATAAAATTGACACACAAGGACAAGCTTAGGAAAATCAAAATGGAGAAGGGCAACAAAATCTAGAAATACTTGACCAAGTTCACTCAATGTCAAGATGAGCTTGGAAGTGTTAGGACTGTAGCTGACAATGACTTGTGAGCCTAGCACTTCTATGCCTTTCCAAGAGATGGCATAGTTACTAGGACTCTGTGAATGGGAGGGAGAAGTTACCAGATTGGGAGCAACTATGGTCAGATTTGGTACAAGAAGAGTTTCGACAGAATACCAGGGATGGATCCGCATCCAAGACTGATGATGAGGAAATATGTGCCTTGGATGGTAAGGCAAAGAAGGGGAAGGGGAAGAAGTCCTATTCCAAATATGAGACTGGCAAAGAAGGAAAGAAGCGTGATATGTAAGAGGTGAAATTTTTTAAGTGTCATGATCATGGACACTATGCCACAAATTTTCCAAAAAGTAAGAAGAACAACAAGAAGGCTCCAGGATCTACATCAGGTGAAGCTTTGGCCTCATAGTTTGCATTGGAATTCTCTCTCATCGCATGCATGGCATCAAATATGGTGGGATATATGTGGTACTTGGATAGTGGAGCATCTTTCCACATGACATGAAACAAATAACTCTTTAGTATATTGGAGGAGAAGGATCTTCAGATGCACATAAATATGGGTGATGACGGGAGGTATAACACTACCAGGATTGGTACGGTTACTTTCCAGAGATAGTTAGGTAAACATTTCATATTAAAATATGTCATGCATGTACCAGGCTTGAAAAAAAATTTATTTTCAGTTGCTATGTTGGAGGATATTGGATATGATGTGGTTTTTATTGAAGGAAAGGCATTCCTTCGTCACAAAGCCATGGGACAGGTAAATAAGTTTGGGGTTTGTGTGAAGAAACTCTAAAAACTTGATGTATAAGGTTGTGAAACATTGATAAATAAAGCATGGAAGGTGGTGAGATGAGATACATGTGAGTTATGGCACATGAGATTGGGCCATCTACACCATAGTGCTTTGAGGATCATGCAACATATTTCTACAGGTCTTCAAAAGGGTACTCTTGTGGAGATAGACACATGCAAGGGATATACCACGGGGAAGTATAAAAAAGCCACTTTTCATGAGAAGGAGAACCAAGCAGCGGAAACTCTTGAGAGATTTCACTTAGAAGTGTATGGACCATTCTCTACACCTTCCACAACAAAGCACATGTATTATGTGATTTTTGTTGATGATTTTTCTAGAAAGTGTTCTATCTTATTTCTATAGAAGAAAGATCAGACGTTATCCAACTTTTGAGATTTCAAAGCACTGGTAGAGAAATATACAGGGAAGAAGGTGAAGGATCTAAGGAGCGACAATGGTGGTGAGTATATCTCTAATGAATTCAAGAACTTCTACACCAAAGAAGGAATTCAGATAGAATTGATTGCACCTCATAACCCACAAAAAAATGGGGTTGCAGAAATAAAGAACAAAAAAATTGTGGTAGAAGCACAAGCTATGTTACATGATTAGGTCCTACCATTGCATCTGTGGGTAGAGGCATTCAATACATTGACGTTTGTGCATAGCCATAGTCCTCATCGTATACTTGGCATGAGTACACCAGAGGAGGCTTTTTAAGGTAGGAAACTAGATGTTTCATATTTTAAAATTTTTGGCTCATATGTTTATTGCTATGTGACCAAAGATGTCGGGAAGAAGTTAGAACCAACAACAGAGGTTGGGATATTTGTGGGGTACACCTCCCCACAACTATCGGGTGTATTTTTCGACTGACAAGATGACATTTTTCAGGAGAGAAGTTAAATTTGATGAGGAGAAAACCATGTGATTGTCCCTTGAGAGGGAGCTTGACTTGCATGCAAATGAGAAACTCTTAGTTCCAAAGGGTGAACCTCAATATGTGGAGCAACCACAAGTAGAGGATCATGGAGTGGCAGAAACCACTCATGCAGAGCCATCCACCAGAAATGGTAGGAAGTGCACCGGAGAGGCTGAAAAATTGATGCTAGATGCGATAGAGCATGTAGGTGCACCTACATCACAACGTAGGTAGAGAAGGTCCCTAGACATGTATATTGGATACATGTCTCTTATGAGAGAATGTATTGTGACAAGGAAATCCTCTTTTTTGGAAGCAGTGCATCGATCGATATGGGTTGATGCCATGGTTGAGGAGTATGACTCCATTATTAGAAACAGTGCATGGGAAGTGGTCCCAAGACCAATGGGGAAGTCAGTGGTTGGATCCAAGTGGATCTACAAGGTGAAGTAAGCAACATATGGGAGTATGGAGAAATAAAAGGCTAGATTTGTGGCCCGAGGATTCTCACAGGTAGAGGGGATTGACTATGAGGAAACTTTTGCACTGGTTGCAAGGTACTCATCGATTAGATCTATCCTTAGACTCTCAACAGAGATGGGGTCGAAGATACATCAGATGGATGTAAAGACAACCTTTCTCAAAGGAGTTATTGAGGAATAAGTATACAATTGAGCAGCTAGAAGGTTTTGAGAACTTTGACAGGGAGTTGCATGTGTGCAGACTCAAGAGAACACTATATGGGATGAAGCAAGCACTTCTTGTTGGCTACACCTGGATTGACAACTATTTCACCAAGTTGTGCTTAAAAAATAGTGAAGCAGATGTGAACCTATATCATATTGTGGTTGATGGTAAGCTTTTGATTATTGTACTTTATTTGTATGGTCTTATGTTGATAGGAGATGAGTAGCTCATAACTTCTTGAAAAGAGGATCTTGCAAGAGAGTTTGAGATGAAGGACATGGGGCTCTTACACTATTTCCTTGGCTTGGAAATATGACAGAGACATGGGGAGATATTTGTATCTGAGGGAAAGTATGCCAAGGAGATTCTGAGGAAGTTCCACATGGAGGTGTTGAAGCCCCGAAAATCGGGTCTACAACAAGGGGGATACCCACCCAGTCCGGACCTTGGTTAGCAGATCCTTTTCCGTTTGGTGTAGTGGGTCCGACTGGGGATAATGGGACCAGTTTCCCAATATGTGTGTGTGTGTTGAGAATAGATATTTCTTTTCTAAAAAGGTTCCTAAGTGAAATGCTTTTATTCTATTTCTAATCTAATCATATGCAAATTGTATTCTAATTTAAACAGAAATATCTAATTCTAAACTAACCCGGGATGTAATCTTTCTATTTATGCGATCTAAAATGATTTCAAATAACAATCGATAATAAAGATCATTCAACTGTTATGAGAAAAGAATTCAATAAAGATAAACCACTTCATATAAAAAGTTAAATGAAACAGTTGTGGAAAATATATCGCATAATAAGTTATTCATACATTAAGCATAAAAAAATAGCCATCACCGTACAAAAGTGCCAAAGGATAACTTAAACATTCAAGCATCAATATATAAATAACTGAACATAAATATCACTTTTAACACAGAAGCAGAAGTAGTTAAGAGACGAAAGTACCATTATAACTGGTTCTACTCATGAGCTAGAAGCAATAATGATTTATCTCTTCTTAATCCAACATCTACTAAGAGTAAAGAAATGCAACATTAGTAGCAGATATTAGACACAGATATCAATAAATCTCATTCCATTCATTTATCAAAACCTCCTCTGAGGGTGCAGAAGTGCATGTTCTGAGGACAAGTTTTTGACAAATTTCAGGACCCTTCTCTAAATGCATGAGAAGGGTTTAAATACTACTAACTAAATCTAATTATAGTTTATTACAAAAATTTAGGATTCGGTTTAAATGACCATCCTTTTTCTAGGCAAAAATAAAGTAAAACTAACACTAAATCTAAAACTAAAATTAACAACTAACTATTTATGAATCTGACCTTTGAATTTGCAAGCATCCAGCATTGATTTGAGAAGAGGAGACTGGCCGACTTGAGATTTTAATTGTCCCGAAAAAACGGAATCGGCAAGTGTTGGCGCGATCTTCTCAACAGAATTAATGATGCAATTAAGAGCACTGCATTGACTGTGTGGTTTTACCAGACATGTCCAGTAAGAATCCCAATTTAACTTTGTCAATCCTTGAATTGATTTTGCCTTTTCTTCAGCTTTCTGTTTCCACTCTGTTTGCAATTGTTGTGCTTGTGGTAGGTATCCTGGAATAGTTTCTAAAATCAAATTAACCTTGTGCAAATTTTCATTTACACAATCAGTAATGTTGCTTGCTGCTGTAGCTGCTTCCTCTGCTGCTTTTTCTGCCTCTCTGATCTGTGCATCCCAATTACTGAAGAGCATTTCTTTATGACTGTCATTGATGATTGGTGCTCCTGCCCTTTTTCCTTCCTCTGACTTTTGCCAATTTAAAAAATTAGTAACTCTTTCATTAGTTAAATCATAATCATGTTGTAATTCTACGACATGATTAGTGATTTTATCACTTTCTTGACAAAAAGAGTTCCATTGTGAAATTTTCTGGCATAATATATCTTGTTGTTGCAGTAGTTGATTATTCAAGGAAATAGACTCTGAGATAAACTCTGTAAGCTTGGGGTCATCTTTATGCATCTCTTGCATAATCTATATTTGTTTCTCTTTTTCGGCCAAGCTTTTCTGATATCCGATCTACATTTGCTGAAAATCTTGTTGTAACTTTTCAAATTGTATTTTTGCTTCACTGTTAGCATGGGCTTGTTGCAATTGTTGTTGCAAAACTTGTATTTGATTTTCTTTTTCATTCAATAATATCCGTACCTTAGATGATTTCTTGATGGTTGTGGAGGCATAAGCTTTTGTAATCTGAGATAATTTAGTAAGATTTTCAGTTGGATCCGTAGTAGGATCTTTCCATAAAACATCCAATTGTTCTGCATCAGTAGAGAGCACACTTTCTAATTTCCTCTTCTTCCTTTGCTTCCTTACTACTGCTTTATGTTGTGGGCTATAGAATATATCCAGAGGAGGAATTTCCTCTATTTTAAGTACAAGCTCAGAGGAAGGAGTAATGGGTATATGTTCTGTTTCTGTGACATTGCCACTTATTCCTATGATTAAACCTTTTTTTGTCTGTACAAGAGTTTGTATGTTCTGTCCTTCAACATTAATTAAATCATTAAATGTTTCCCATTCTTTATCTAACTGAGTGCTGATGGATGGTTGTTGTACATTAAGAGGTGGAAGATTCAACTGTGGGGTGGTCGAAGTCTGTTGTTGTGAAAGCTCTTTTGATTGAGTTGTATCCTTCACTAAGCCTTCACTTTTATCATTATCAGATTTCTTAGAACGTTCAGAATTTTCTTTTCCAGACTTTGACTTAGACCTTTCTGAATCAGAGCTGCCACTGAGACTGACACTAGGAGTTCTTTCCCTTGCGGGTTCCAAGTGAAAATTATCCAAAGGGATAGTGGTCAATCTCGTTTCTCTATATATTTTAAACTCTTGAAATTATTCTGGCGAGAACCGTGTTTGAGCTAAATGAAAAATTTCTTTAAATGAACATTTTTCTTGAAACATATCATCAAAAAGATCTTCTTCTCCAGAAAATACTCTAACTTTGACTGCAGTGGTGAAATCCTTGACAACATCATATGGATCAAATAGCCTTTTCAGAAACTTAAACAATTGTAAACATGTAATATTGTTTACTTCCTTAAACGCATGACCAACATCAAATAATGAAAATGCTCCGCAGGATACAGGAAATTGTGGCCAGATGGCCTTCTTTTTATCCTTTAATTCTTTTGTCAAACCTCCCTCTCCACAGGTTTGATATGCAATTTCCCGAGCTATGAGTTTATCCGGAACATACAAGGGTAAAATATGAGGAGAAGCAAAGCTTCCAAAAACCCTCACATAGGTAAACAATTCTTCTCCAAACCATCTTGCGACAGGGAGAATGTCTACTTCTGCTTCAGGGGAGAACCTTGGAGCATCCTTATTATACAACACTCTGTACAGAGGCAACATTATGCCATGGCAAATTTTATAAAAATGAGGAATGAACTTTGATTCCCACAATTCTTTGTGATAAACGTGAATGGGTAGGGGATCCTGAATTGTCCATTGCCAACCCATTAAATGGAACTTAGAAACAAAGCAGATTGAATCCATAACATAGGCAGATAGATAAAAAGGAGGATAAATCCTCTGAGAGACAGTCCGTTTAGACCGGTAATTGAAAATAGTTGTGGCTAAGTTATCAGACAATATTTTGGCCCAGTCTACAATGGTAGCGTTAACAGTAGCATTCAATAAGGGAAGCCATTCAAGCAAAAACTTATTAATGTCAGGCTTTCCAAAAATCCTACATAGCATAGCAGCATAAAAACAATATGGAGAATTGAGTGAACCAGTACTGTACATACCATGTTTATCTTTCTTTAGTGGTTCATCTCTTTTGGACCATTCCTTGGTACATTCTGCCAAATTTGCATTTTCCTTGGCAAATTTCTCCATAAATTGTTTGTTGTAAGTTGCTTGAGGCTCCGGAAAATGATACATAAGCCTCAAATATTCTGGAGTAAATGACCCGATGAGCTCTTGACCTTGAGTTCTAAACTGCCTGTCTGTAATATCAGTGCTATCCAGCACCCATTTTACCATGTCTGTATACGGAAGAATTCTAGGTCTTGCTGCTATTCGGTGCAAAAATGAACAAGCCAGCTCTGTAAGATATGCTTCAGAAGAATTACTTGAGCCTGCAGTAGCCGCAACATCCATTACTCTTGGGTTTTCTTCTTCAAGCAAATTAAACATACCCTCCCAAGTGGTGATAACAGCATCTTTGTTGCAGGCAGTGTCTGCGTACAAGGAAGCCATCTCTTTATTTTCAGAACTCGGAGCTTTCTCTTTCTTTCCCATAATACTTTGAATATTGTTTTGTATAGTCTTTTGTTCTTCGCGCCTGCGGTTTTACGAATTAAGTGAGAATAATGATATGAGAAAGGTGACGGGATAGTTTTAAATGCTGAAGGCGTATGAAATATATTATTTCAACGTGAAATAACCTTTCAATCAAAACGAAATCCTTTTCATTAATAATTGACAATCCATTCATTAATTTGACATCAAAGCGCATAACGGATATCGATTTATGGAAAGATTTTCTTCGTACAACAAGCTTTAAGAGTCTGTGATAATGCGATCTACGATTTTCTTTGCAATATCGCAAAATCACAATATCGCAAATCTCAACTTTCATATCATCGCAATATCACAAATCACAACTTTCGCAAATCGCAATCTCATAACATCGCGAAATCGCAATATCGCAAATCGCGAAATCACAATATCGCGAAATCGCAATATCGCAAAATATAGCATATGAAAAATATATGTTAATATATTTTCTGCGATATGCGATTTGCGATAAATATTTTAATGCATAGTTTTTGGATTGCGCTATCGCAATTTAGAAGATTCTTCTTTGCAAAAGATATCTTTTACTTTTTTGCGATGGATGCGATATTTTCTTCAAAGAAAGGTTTTACTCTAATCTATCATAAACTTAAGTTTATTTAAATACTTTTCATAGAATTTTCTTAAGTTAATGATAGTAATTTTTATTGAAAATGAAAACAAACACCAATAAATTTTTTAGATTTTTAAACTAAGGGTCCCCACCTTTTTAGTATTATTACTAATACTAAATAAGAAGGAGGTTGTTGCTGGCCACAACAGGAGGGCAGCAAACGCATGGAGACTCCTCCTGTAGGAAACTGAAGGAAGGAGGATGCTACTTCAGGTGAGGTAGTGTATGCTATTGTTTACAGGCAGCTTGTGTGTTCACTTATGTATTTGCTGAACAGAGGATCAGACATATGCTATTCAGTTAATCGGCTTAGTCAAGATATGGTTAAGCCTACCAAGCTCTTTTGGAAGGCGGGGAAGCATGTTTTGAGATATCTTAGGGGAACTACAGAGTATGGATTATGGTACAGAAGAACAAAGGGAGTGAAGCTTCAAGGCTTCACTGATGCATATTGGGTAGGAAATCCATCAGATGGGAAGAGCACATCAGGGGGCATCTTCAGCATAGGATCAACAATAGTTTCTTGGTAAAACAAGAAGCAGAGATCAATTGCACTCAATTCAATAGAGGCAAAGTACATGGCAGCTAGTTAGGCTGCATGCAAGGTCATCTAGACGAGGAAGATACTTGTTGGTTTGTTTGGTCATCAGATGGATTCGATAGTGATACATTGTGATAACCAAAGTTTCATAAAACTCTTGGTTAATCAAGTATTCCATGACTGGTCCAAGCATATTGACATTCGGTACCACCATCTCAGAGGTTGTGTTCAGAGGTACATTATGTTGTTGCAGTATATTCCCATGGAGGATCAGGATGCAAATATCTTGACAAAGGCACTTGTGAAGAGAAAATTTGAATACCACAAAGGCAGGATCGGGGTAGCAGATAATCCCTTTTTTGTTGAGAGGTAGTGTTGAAATTAAACAAGAAAATGCACCACATACTAGTGTGGGATTCCAGTTCACACATGAGTGAGGAATTTAGTGACACATTATTGCTAATGTGGGCGTCCAATTTTGAAATAAATTGGAAAATAAATTGTAATCCTATCTCATAACAACTAGTAATAGTTAACTAAGTGTGATAGACTTAGATAGCTCAATAATTTTGAGTTGAGGGTAAAAGGATAGGCATGTAGAGTGATTCTATTATTTACAGGGTCCAGTTGTAGTTGTAGCACTAGTGTGGTGTGAGTGCAATGAGTTAACTCAAATTAATTGAGTTAAAATCAGTTTAACTAGTTCTAACCGATTGATGATCTAATGGAAGATCAAGTAAATTAAAATATATTTAATTGAAAGTAGTGATCTACCAAGTAACTAATGTTTTTTTTGAATTTTGCAACAAGAAATAGTGAAATTGGCATCCGGAAACATCCTTAATCCTAGTGAAAATTAAGCACCTACACTAGGTGGGGCCCACACTGGCCATTTTTAGGTGTATGTCTATTTATAGATGTATGGAGCATGTCTATTTATAGAATGCATGTATAATTATAGATGCATGTCTATCTTTATTATCTCATAATATTAGATGGATAATAAACTATAATCTATTCTCAATGTGGACTTGGAAATAGTTAACTAAAGTGGAAAATCAGTTAGCTAAGTTAATTTCGAGTTAAGAGGTTGGTTGGTGGGACATGCAAGTTGACTTGAGTTGTAACGGAGTGATTCTAGTTGTAACAGAGCTGGAAGTGCAGTGGTGCATGATTTGGGCAAGTTTTAAATCAGTTCAACTCAGTTGAGTGAGTTAAAGTCAGTTGTGCTAGTTGTAACTGCAGATAAACTAGTGAGAGATCAAGTGAATTGAATATTAATTAATTCACATGTAGTGATCTCACATGCAACTAATTTTTTACTATTATTATCTACATGCATGTCAGTTCCCATGGAGACCTAGTTGAGACAAGGTGAAATGGAAATGTGACTATCAGTTGTGATATTAGCAGGCTACCCATGTATAGTTATAACACCACAAGATTCCCATGGTACTCAACGCAGTTGAGGAAGGTTGAAATTCTTTGTGATTAAGGATTGCATTCATCAGAAACTGCATGAGCAAGGCAGCCAGTCTAGAGATAATAAATTGACTAAGGGATTTTCCAATTTTTGTATGACAGGGTGGGACAATTAGCTGATGTACTAAGAGCTCTTGTGATTGGAGTTTTGTATTTAATTATTTCATGATTCCTTGTGGAATATGCAATATATGATAGAGGTTTTTTGAGCAGTAAGATTTCCTCGGGAATATCTGGTGTTGTGGTTTTGATCTATTCTTTTTTGCTTCATATGATTGGCAATTATGTTGTTTTAAATTCCGCAAAATATTTGTAGAAGTGATTCAGTATCTAAATTTAGTACATTTTTAGATCAAGTGAATCCAAGATATAGATGCATGTTTATAATTTCTACATGGTATCAAAGTTGTGTTATAAATTTTCTACATGGTATGAGAGCAGGAATTATTTGGGCGCGAGTTTGCAGAGAATATATGAAAATTTTGATGCAAAATTTTCGAAAAAAAAAATAATATTTGGATTCCTTGCGAAAAAATACCCAAATTGAAAAGAAAAATCGGTTGAATCGGAGCTCAGATGAGGGAGATATCATCGATTTAAAATTAGCTCTTTTGTTAGAAATTTTTGCGACAACGGGACAATTACAATGTGCGCGAGCCAAGAACCTACATGCACTGAGGTACAAGATGCATGAAAAGCTTTGAGGAGCAAATAAAAGGTTAATGAATTGGTGGTTGAGAGGGAGCCTCTCAACATGCAGCATGAGAAGAAATCTCAGAAGGTTGTGGAGCAGCCACAACTAGAGATGCAAATGAATCTCTATAGATTTGATGTAGATGTGATTTCTACAGAGCTTCCTTCCATTGGGAAGTGTGAGAAAGTCATGCAATTGACCCTTGAGAGGGAGCTGGATTTGCATGAAGGTAAGATTGAACCTCAAAATGTGGAGTAGCCACATGTGGAGGATCATGGAGTGGGAGAAACCACTCATGCAGAGATTTTGAGCTAGATGGGCAAAGGGAGTGCATGCAGCTATACCACTAGGTGAGAGGTGGGGCGACATGCATGAATAATCCCAAGAAGAAATTTTTGGGTAGGATTCATTAAGATGGTGTGGATCTCATGAATCTAACCTGGCTACTGAGTAGTAGTAGGATCAGTTGGATTGATGCAGTCAGATGTCGTGAGGACATGAAATCAAAGTGACAGTGTCAGATACTGAAGCGCAGATCAGAGTTGGCAGCACGTGCAGAGTGCATGGATGCATATGTCAGCAACACAGTGGATCCAAAATACATGTGCAATAGCTAGCAGCAGTTAGAATAATTTGATGACAAATGCACTATACTGATTCAGTTGTTTGGAGGCTATTCAATTTTGGAAGTTTTTCATGAAAAGGTTGCATGTGTGAGGAAAACTAGAGAAGTGTTGCATGCAAAGGTTTCATGGCGCATGCATGGAGTTGCATGTTGCATGCAAGGGAATTCCTTTCTTGTTGAGAGGGAGTGTTGAAGTTTGCAACAAGAAACAATGAAATTTGCATCTGGAAACAACATCCTTAATCCGAGTGAAAATTAAGCACCTACATTAGGTGGGGCCCACACAGACTATTTTTATGTGTATGTCTATTTATAGATGTATCGTACATGTCTATTTATATATGCATCTCTATCTTTATTATCCCTTAATATTAGATGGACAATAAACTATAATCTATTCTCAATGTGGACTTGGAAATAGTTAACTAAAGTGGAAAATCATTTAGCTAAGTGAATTTCGAGTTAAGAGGTTGGTTGGTGGGACATGTAGGTTGACTTGAGTTGTAACGGAGTGATTCTAGTTGTAATAGAGTTGGAAGTGCAGTGGTGCATGAGTTGTGCAAGTTTTAAATCAGTCTAACTTAGTTGAGTGAGTTAAAATCAATTGTGCTAGATGTAGTTGTAAATACACTTGTGAGAGATCAAGTGAATTAAATATTAATTAATTTAGATGTAGTGATCTCAAATGCAACTAATGTTTTACTATTATTAGCTACATGCATGTCAATTCCAATGGAGACCTAGTTGAGACAAGGTGAAAGGGAAGTGTGACTATCAGTTGTGATATTAGCAGGCTACCGAGGTGTAGTTATAACACCATAGGATGCCCATGATACGCAGCGCAGTTGAGGAAGGCTGAAATTATTTTTAATTGAGGATTGCATTCATTAGGAACTGCGTGAGCAAGGTAGGCGGTCTAGAGACAGTAAATTGGCTAAGGAATTTGCCAATTTTTGTATGAAAGTGTGGGACAATTAGCTGATGTACTAAGAGCTCTTGTGATCGGATTTTTGTATGTAATTGTTTCAAGATTCCTTGTGGAATATACAATATATGATAGATGGGTTTTGAGCAGTAATCTTTCCCCGAGAATATATGGTGTTGTGGTTTTTATCTATTGTTATTTGCTTCATATGATTGTCAATTGCGTTGTTTTTAATTCCCCAAAATATTTGTAGAAACGATTCAGTATTTAACTTTAGTACATTTTTAGATCGGGTGAATCTATGATATACATGCATGTTGCATAATTTGTACAGTTTCACTATTAATAGCTGCATGCATGTCAATTTTGATGATGACCCAGTTGAGACAAAGGTTAAAGGAAAGTAATTGCTATTAGTTGTATTATTAGCAAACTACCCAGGTGCAATTATAAAGCCACATGAAGCCCATGATGGATTGCGCAGTCAAAGAAGGTTGGAATTCCTATTTAATAGGAATTATTTTTCCTAGGGATTGTGTGAGAAAGGCAGGTTGAAGGTGGGTAGTAAATTGGCTATGTATTGGTCCAATTTTGGCTAGATAAATGTGAGACAATTGGTAGAGTGTATGAGGTTCTTATGACCACAAATGCATTGTATTGTTTCATGATTCCTTGGTTCTTTATACAATAAATATGGAGGGGTTTTGAGCATTTTATTTCCCCAAGAAAATCTTGTGTTGTGTAATTGATTTACTTCTTTCTCTTACTTTCACATGATTGAGTGATTGTGATTTATGTTCTGCAAATATTGTAGAAGGATTCAATATCTTATTTTAGTACATTGCATGATCAGATTGAATCCATTGGTGTAATTTATACATGGTATCATAGTTGTGTTAGATATTTTCTACAGAGTAAGTGTCCCATGACCTTGGTCTTATTTTTGTTGCTATTAACTTTATTACATGAAATATTGACCCAGGGTTGTTACAAAAACTTTATACAATATTGAAAGATCTAAATAGAGATAAAACAAAGGAGTGGGATTTCTTTTATAGGGCTTGTCAATATGATTACGGAAAATGTCGAGAAAGAGGCATAATATTTTTAAATAGATACTCATGAGATCAAATTCAAAGCATTTTTAGGAGAGAGTTCTGATAACATAATCAAAATTTATGCTCAATGAAAAAATTCACAAGTGATAGGAAACTCCAAACTCATTGTGGAGTGTTATAATGGGAACTTCAAGCAAGAAAAATTTAATGCTTGTCTAATTAATGGATAGTATTAGGGAGGCAAGGACTCAATCCATAACTCTATCTTTCCAAGGACTTTAATATAAAGGCAAACATTATCCTAAGAAGCCTTAAGGAAGTAAGAAGGAACATTAAAGTTAATAGAAGAGATGAAAATGTTCAACTTATGCCATCTCTCATTGGATTTTGAGTCATGATATTTTATTCACGATATGATAGAAAAGTAAATGGAAAACAATGTATTTATATAGGTTATGTATAATTTAATTGTTTTTAAAACATGACATTCTAGTGAAAGGATCTTAGAGGAAGAATAAATTTAACTTCTTAATAAATTTATAAATAATTAAGTTTTTTATTTTAAAAAGCAGCATAATTTATATAATGAATTTATTTTCTTAAAAAAAAATCATAGTAAATCTATTTTTGATTTTTAAACCACTACTTCATCTTCTAAAGAAACTCATATATAACAAGAGTAATAACTTGTTCTAATACATTGAATACTACTATAAAACAAGTATATAGAGAGACTTGAGGTGTTCACTATTGTTGTTTAATAATTTCTTATGTTTTTAGATTACACTAATGTCAACAAATTGGGAATTTTTTTATGTTTTAAGACTTACACTAATCTCAACCAATTCACTCTTATACAATAAAAGTTTCAATCAATTTTAATTTGGATTTTCTTATCAACTTACTTTTATATTATGAAATTTTCAATCAATTTTAAATTGGATTTGATTTATGTTTTAAAACTTACACTAATTTAGAGTAATCCACTCTTATCTAATAATATCTTCAACTAATTTAAACCTACTTCCAAACAAAAATAAACATATACAATGTTTAATTAATTCAATTTTTTCCCTTTGAGTGACTGCTATTTTTTTTCTCCAGGAAACCTAAATTGTAATTCCACTATGTTATTCCTTCCCTCTCTGATTTCAATATAAACTTTTATTGCAATGTTTGAATCGACCAGTCTCATCAAAATTTCAAAATAAAGAAATCATGGAGCTTACTTGCCCGGAAGATGACGGGTCTTAAGTTAGATCCACACAAGGTCGGGGGCATAAATACCACCAGGCAGCCGCCAACTCCACCCAACTTTCAAAAGAAAAACTATGGATACCCTATTTTCAAAAGAAAAAATACGTAGAAGACAAGAAACCCATAAAAGGTTCAGAAGCTTCTTGCATTGGAAGGCACCCAAACACACTTATTTTTCTATTTCTTTTTGTTGGTAACTTACCATCCTCTCCATGGAGTGCAGAAAGAAAAATAATTTAGTGGGTGTGAAGATAGGATTAACAAGAGACAAACTCTTCTGCACTGAGTCCAAGGGGGAGAAGAAGAAATCAGGTAGGCTCATATTGGTGTCCATAGACAGGAGCGAGGAGAACATCAATGCTCTCCAGTGGATTGTTAACAACTTGTTTACATCACAGGATAGAGTCATTCTCATTCATGCTCAACGCTCTCCAACTTCGCATATGTTGGGTATGTGTTATATTCTTTCCACGATAGCCTACCCTATACATTGCATCGGGTGCAACACCCTGATAATAATTTTTTAGACCCTATTATTCGGTGGGAAGACCCGCCCATGGTTTTGTGCATGGGTTTGCACATGGTTTTGGGGCATGATGGTTTTTAGCCCCTAGTATTTTGTAGATCCGTTTAAGGGAACTATGGTTATGTTATAATACAGGGTTAATGGATTGGGTTTATGAATGATGCGGCAAGTATATATGTGTGTTGTAACACTAAAAGGAATATAATGAAAAATGAAGTTGGTAGTCCCAATTTGGGATCCAAGGGAAAATCTTCGTGTATATTTGTTTTATGTTTTATGCTCTCGCTATTGGTTATTTTTTGTTTTTAATATTTTTTTGCAAATAATTTATGTACAGGGTTAAAACCTACATTTTTTATCACAGTTGTTTTAGCTTCAAGGGGACACCTTTGTTGTTGAGGGGTTCTTTGCTCGAGCATATGGTAGACCCTATTCAGTGGGAGATCTGTGGGATCGATTCTTGCAGTGAAAGAAGATGGCGAGAAGTCAAAATATAGAGATCAATAAGTTTAATGGTCAGAGTTTTGAGTTGTGTAATCTCAATATGGAGGATCTGTAGGTGGATAAAGATCAGTGGATAATGGTAAATCGAGGTACTAAACCAATAACAATGTCATATGAAGACAGGAAGAAGTTGGATTGAAAGGCAAACAACACAATACGATTGTGTGTCTCAGATTTGGTATTGTTGAATGTATCTGGGAAGCTACAACGAATAATTTCTGGGACAAGCTAGGGACTTGGTACCAATCTAAGTCTCTGGTGAATAAATTGTTCCTACGGAAAAAGTTGTATAACTTGAGGATGAAGGATGGAGACTCGGTGATAGAGCATCTGAACGCCTTCAAATATTTTGATAAGCCAATTGTCATATGTTGATGTTAAAATATCATATGAAGATAAGTGCATCAATTTGTTTTGTTCTCTACCAGATTCGTGGGACAATCTAGTTATTGCAATAGGTAGCAATACAACTACCTTGAATTTTGATGAAATTGTCTCAGCCTTGCTGTCGGAGAAAATGATACGGAGAAATATGGAGGGGTAGAATGGAGATGCCTTATCTATACGAGGAAGGTACTAGAATAGAAACAAAAATAATTTTTTGAGTGGGAGATCGAAATCTCCAGGAAATTTTGTAAAGGTGTGATGGAAATGTGGAAAGGAAGGGCACTATAAAAAGGACTACGGATCTAAAGCTCCTGATAAATGAAAGGAATATGATGATGCTCCTTCTACAGAGGAAAAAACCACCTTAGATGAAGTTGGGGATGTGTATTTGGCTTCTTCTTCAGATACACATGTAGATCATGCGGCATGGTTGATTGACTCAGGTGCATCCTTTCACTTCACTCCCCATAGGGAGTGGTTCTACGAGTATGAGAAGTATGATGGTGGTGATGTCTTCTTAGGGGATGATAGGAAGGCCATAATTGTCAGACGTGGAAAATTCAAGCTTAAGATGCAAGGTGGAAGGATTAGAACACTTCCTGGTGTTCTACATATTCTTGCGTTGGCCAGAAATCTGATTTTTGTAAGCAAGATGGATGATGTATGTGTTAAAACAACATTCGAGAAATATACCTGTAAGATGGTTCAGGGAGCACTGGTATTAATGCAAGGATTTCGGATTGGAACTCTGTACAAGATTCAAGGTAGCACTATTATTGATGGGTGTAACTGTTATGTGGTTCCTGAAAGTGGAGCGAAAAACCTAGTAGTCTTTGGAGAAAAGACCATGTTATGGCATCAAAAGCTTGGATAAATTGGAGAGAAGGTCCTTCAGATACTACATGGTAATGGTATGGTAGAATATATGTCCAATTTCTCTCTGGATTTTTATTTCTGTGAACACTGTGTGTATGGGAAGAAGAATTATGTGATTTTTCCTTCTAGTGCTAATAGGGCGAACAAGATATTAGAGTTTGTGCACAATGGTGTGTTTGGACCTGTGTCGGTTCCATCATTGGCTAAGTTTGTGTACTATGTTTCATTCATAGATGACTTCTCAAGGAATACATGGATATATTTCTTAAGGAATAAATCTGAAGTCTTTAACATATTTAAATAATTTAGGCTCTGGTGGAAAATCAAACAGAGAAGAAGATAAAGGTTTTGAGGATAAATAATGGTGGAGAATGCTGCAAGAAGGAATTTGAAGAGTTTTATAAAAAGTGTGGTATAGCATGGCTGAAGAATACTTCATACACAACTCAGAAAAATGGAGTTTCAAAAAGAATGAACAGAACATTGATGGAAAAGGAAAGAAGCATGGACAGTGGTACTAGGTTAGGATAGAAATTCTGGGCAGAGGAAATGGAGACTGCATGTTACTTGGTTAACAGATCACCTTCATCAACGTTGGATGATAAGACTCCACATGAGGTATGGAGTGGTAAGAAACTCTCTCTTTCACATCTAAGGATATTTGGATGTGATGCATATGTACATGTTCCAAAGGAGAAAAGGACCAAGTTGGATAATGAATCTGAAAGGTGCATCTTTATTGGGTATAAGGATGGTTTAAAATGTTACAAGCTTTGGAACCCAGAAACAAGGAAAGTGGTGTACAATCGAGATGTGGTGTTTAGAGAGGTGAAAGATGTTGTTAGCCATGAATTCCTACCAAAGGAACCTGAGAAGATAGAGTTTGAGCTAAAGGAGGATGAATCAGAACCTATAACATAACAGGATTCAGAAGAGGAAGAGCCACAAACTCCAGCTGTGAGAAGATCAATTCGGGAAAGAAGGCAGCCAGAAAGGTATAGTCCATCTGCTTTCTATTCAAATTTTGCTTTGACTTTCATTAATGATGATCCCAAAACTATCAGGGAGACATTGGAATCAGAGGATGGAAAACTTTGGAAGGAGACCATTGTTGATGAAATGGCATCCTTGCACAAAAATGAGGCATGGGATTTGGTGGAGTTGCTGGCTGGAAGGAAGCCCATCGGGAGCAAATGGGTGTTTAAGAAGAAGATGAATGTAGAAGGCAAGGTGGAGAAACACAAAGCTCAGTTGGTAGCAAAAGGTTATTCCCAGGTGCCGAGAATTGATTTTGGTGATTTTTTTTCTCCTATTGCCAAGGTTACTTCTATTAGATTACTTTTATTTGTTGTTGCTGCATTTTATTTTGAGGTAGTACAGATGAATTTGAAGACATAGATAATATCATTTCTTCACAGAGATCTGGAAGAGGAGATCTACAGGAAGCAACCTGAAGGCTTTACAGTGAAGGGTAAGAAAGAACCGGTATGCAGGTTAAAAAAAGTCTTTGTATGGGTTAAAACTATCACCAAGGATGTGGTATTAGAAATTTTAGTCCTATATACAGGGAATTGGCTTCACTAGAAGCAAAGAGGATCACTGTGTGTATTTTAATTTAATTTGTGACCGTGTTATTTATTTGGTCTTGTATGTGGATGATATGTTGCTAATTGGAAATGACAAATAAATTATCCAAGATTTGAAGACCCAATTATTCTCCAAATTCGACATGAAGGATCTTGGTGCTGCAAATTATATTTTGGGCATGGAAATTAAGAGAGATCGGGAAAATATGAAGCTTTGGTTAAACTAGAGGAAGTATGTATAGACAATATTGCAGAGGTTCAATATGCAATATAATAAACCGGTGAAGGTTCCTCTTCTTGTAGGTGTAAAGATATCTGTTGAACAGTGTCCCAAGATAGAAGAAGAAGAGGAGGATATATCCCATGTTCCATATGCAAGTGAAATGGGTAGCCTAATGTATGCAATGGTATGTACTAGACTAGACATCGCACATGCAGTGGGAGTATTGAGCAGGTTTATTTTAAAACTAGGCAAGGAGCATTGGACAATAGTGAAGCGAGTTTTCAGATATTTGTGTGGCACTAGTGATTATGGTTTGTGCTACCATGGAAGACCAGGATTGGACAGATTTTTCGACATCCATGGTTTTGTTGATGTAGACTAGGCTGGAGATCTAGACCAAAGAAGATCTACAAGTGGGTATGTGTTTAGCCTATTTGGAGGTGCAGTCAGTTGGATGAGTAAAAGGCAGTCTATAGTGGCTCTTTCAACTACAGAGGCAGAATACATGGTAGCCACATATGCAAGCAAGGAAGCAATTTGGTTGTAGATATTGTGTTCAAGTATGGGGTTGGTCCATCGAGCTATAAGGATAGACTGTGATAGGCAAAGTGCAATTTTCCTGGCTAACAATCTTTCTTATCATTCAAAGACAAAGCACATTGATGTTCAATATCACTTTGTGAGAAATATGGTTGAGGATAAAAGGGTGTTGCTGGTAAAGGTGGACACTTTGAAGAATGTTGTAGATGCATTGATGAATTTTGTGAACACTCAAAATTTCTCTTGGTGTAGAGAAACAATGGGTGTTGCAGGGCTGGACTAATGACAAAGCTCTCCTGTGGCCCCCCGTGGAAAGAAAACAACAAGTGGGAGAATCTTGGACATGTGTTATATTCTTTCCACGATAGCCTCCCATGTACGTTGCACTAGGTGTAGCAGGGGGGTGGTATCCCCCCATGTCCAGGGGTTTGGAGGGGGTGGGTAGCTAGTTGTGCAGGGTCTGGGGTAGCGCCTTGGGAAAAAAAATTGGACCCTATTTTTCAGTCGGCGGACCCACCCATGGTTTTGTGCATGGGTTTGTACATGGTTTTGGGGCATGATGGTTTTCAGCCCTGGTATTTTGTAGATTTGGTCAAGGGAACGACGGTTATGTTCTAATCTAAGGTTAATTTATTGGGTTTACGAATGCTTCAGCATGTACATATTTGTGTTGTAACACTAAAAGGAATGTAATGAAAAATCAAGTTGGTAGTCCCAATTTTCGATCCAAGGAAAATATCTGTGTATATATGCTTTATGTTTTATTCTCTCACTATTGTTTATTTTCAGTTTTTAAGATCCATTTGCAAATAATTTCTATACAGGGTTAAAACTACACCCTCTTGCAACATCAAGCCTAGGTTAGTCTCTTCAAATATTTTTATTCCAGTTGTAATGGATATCGGTGGGAAGTAATTCTCTATAAATTAATGCAAGATTTTGGGTTTATTGATTGAAAGAATTTTACTCTGTTAGCCACATAAAGTAGTAAAATCAGCTTGTTGTGTAGATTCATCTCAGAGATGTTCATGGCATTTCATCTTGAAGTGCCTTACATTGTTTTGGGTTTGTTCTAGAGGCCCTGTTCTAATTGCCGTTAGGTGTGAAAATTTTTCATGGTGCCAGTAGATGTGTTCAAGATGTTGGAAAAGGATATGAAGAATTATGCCGAGAAGAGTTTAGCTGGAGAAATGAAAATATACAAAGGCAAAAGTGTAAGGTCTACATTGGAATGAAAGGAGTTGGTGTGAACCAAATTGCAGGGTTGATTCCAAATGAATATAAATCTAATATATTTGTATTGATATTCAATTGAATGGTAATATTGAAAATCCTTTTTCCTTTAATCATTGGTTGACTGTATAGAATCCCTCCCAACCAGAATTTGATTGGAAATTGCATAGGGAGGAACAAGGTGCCCTAGAACTCCATCTTGGGGGTTTGTGTTATAATAGTTTATTGAATCTAGATGGTGGAGTGGTTTATATGACATATAATTCTAAGAGACCTATCTATATTGAAGGCTAACAAACATGGAGTTTACTCTTGAACCTTCTCTTTTCTAACTCAAAATCAAAACCTATCCTTCAACAAGAAATTGGTTCACATTGAGCTTATGCTTAATTGGCATTATGGTTACTTTAATAATTTATTGATGTAGTTAACTTCAAGCAGGTTCTATCCATTAAGTTATTTTAGTATCGTAAACTTAAAACTTTAAGACAAAGGTATTTCAATAGATCAGCTCCATGATATTAGGATTGAAAAATTGAATTGAAAGACCAATTTCCATCACTAGATCGGTCATGATATTCATATTATCATGTAAGTTCTGAGATAGTAGTACACAATTGTTATGGAAATATCACACTTTCAATTCAAATATCATAGCACAATCTTTCACTAGTCACACTAGTGGCCTTTTGCAACTTTTCTGTTTTCTTTTCCTCTGTGGTTTCATGATAGAAAACCTTAAACATATTTTTTCCATTGTCCCAGGTGAATCCAGACATGGAAGCTCGAATTAGAGATGCCAAGGATGGCATATGAAAAGTAACTAAAAATCTTAATCCTGACCTGTTGGTGGTAGGTAGTCATGGATTTGGGGCTCTTAAGAGGTATTGTTGAAGGAATCCCACCCCCCCTATTTACAAATTTAAGAAGTTCATATGAAAAAAAACAAGCAATGCTTTAACTATGTTAGGTTTGGAATGATTCATGTCATTGTTGATCCAGAATACTGTAATATTCCCAAATGGGAAAAGTAGGAATATATTGCAAAACGTTGGAATAGCAGTGTATAACATCATGTAAAAACAAGAGGCCAATATGGAGATCTTATAATCATTAAAACAACAACAAAATTTACATAATAAATGGGCCATAATATGTAAAACAAGATATAATAAGCCTCCAATGGACAAAACCCTCAAAGAGGTGCTGCTACTATATATCAAAGAGCTGGAAGACTGCTACAACACAGTTTTAAAAGCACTTGTACAACAAATGAGTATAAAAAATATCATGGGCTGATATATGCCACAAAATATAGATCTAATACAGATCTAGGCACTATACAACCTCCAATTAAGAACCCCAAAAGGGTTTTCAGAAAAACACCGTGTACAAGATCTGAATCAAAGCCCTAGGGCTGAAGATTCACTACAATATGTAGATCTGGAAAGTGTGGCTGATATGATATAAGAAATAGTGCAGCCTCCTCTAATAGATCTCCTAGATGAAAGACTGATCCCTTCACTAGAAAATATCCTCTCCAAATGGTGTACCAAAACCACCCTACAACTCCTCCCTCAAAATAACGCAGACTGGAAAGAAACTATGTTGTAGGGGCAAATAAATATATGGCTTGATGCTAATATCTGAAAATATGCACAAGGACCTTCGTTATTGTCCTCCCAGTGGAAAGGAACCCTTCTCCACTGAAAATAAGTACTGAAGTGACCCAAATATGGTCTCCACTGCTGCAACCTGCAAAACAACTCAACCCTCAACAGGATTTGCACTGTAGATGTAAGATGAAGCTTTGGCCAAATGCATGATAGTGGAAGTTGTTAGCCACCTATAATATTTTATCAAAGCAAATAAGTGGCTAAATATGTTTCTGGGACTTCAAGAGAAACATTTCCTTTGTAAATCTTTCATTCTTAAAGCCTCCATGTGTCTTCCATACTTTAAAGAATCTTCACTGTTGTTTCCATTAGTGAACCCTACTATCTATGAAAGAAATTATTTTCAAAAGCCTTCATCTTCCCCATTTTCCCTTATTCATACTTCAATTTCCTTCATTCCCTTCATAAATTCCCTTTGATAAGGTTTAAAACCTCTTTCTTAATCTTATTGAAACCCTCAAAACCCTTCAAAAACCTTTATTTTGGCCTAAAAACCTTCATTTTTTCTATAAAGGCCTTAAGCCCCTTTCGACCTTAAGCCCCAGCCCCTTTCCTCATGTGACCTCATCCCACGACCAAGAGCTAGCTCCCATCGCACAATCACAATCGGGGTTTAGAGTTTCTTTGTTAAACATTTATTTCAAAAAACTCCGATGCGATGATCCCTTTTCTTGCCGATCCGTGATTTGATCTGGACCGTTGAATCCACAAGAACCAACAGCCATGATTCAATCGCGCTGCATTCATAGGCCCTCGTCATCACATCCGCCGATTTGATCTGGACCTTTGAATCCACAAGAACCAACGACCAGGATTTAATTGTGCTTCGTTCACAGGCCCTCGTCATCGCATCCGCCGATTTGATCTGGACCATTAAATCCACAAGAACCAATGGCCAGGATTCAATCATGCTCTACTCATAGGCCCTCTGTCATTACACCCTTCGATCAATCCCGGTCGTTGATCTCCCCTCTGATCCGACGGCCAGCGCATAATATCAAATCACAAACTCAAAGACCCTAGTGCTTTGGCCTCTTTCCTTTTCTCCGATGCAATTTATTCTCAGCCGTTCATTCCCCCTAATCCAATGGCCAGTGCTTAATCGCATAGCACCAACACAGTCTTACCTTTTTCATTTCCTTCGATGGCCCGATTCCCCAAGTTGATATGGACTGTTGAATCCATAAGAACCAACAGCCATGATCTCATCATGCCCCGCATTTTCCTTTCTCCCTTTCATTGTTCCGCTAATCTCCGATTAGATCTCTATCGTCTATTCCTACAGATCGAACAGTCCATATTACTTCCGTTCTTTAGACCCCACCTCCTCTCGCCCGTGCATCTAACCTTATGTCTCATTTCTCCCGCACTATCAGATTTCTCCGGCGATGATCCAACAGCTGAAAATGCATATCGCGTAATTTTTGCGCTCGAAAGTTAATGTTTTAAATTTACGCGATAAAGGTGGTTTTGAGAATCCACATGGCAATCGCTGAGTGGAATTACGTCCCGAAAGTGAAAACCGCCTTCCCCCCATTTCGCCACGTGAATACCACTTCGATTTTCTGCCTTACCGCCTCTGCAATGTCATTTCCATTGTTAATCGCAGTCGTTGATCTCCGAAATCGGACCACTCTTATCATATCACAAGCCCGTTCACTTACTTTTCATTTGTCTTCCCAAATGATTCCATCGGGCGATCTCCGTCATTGATTTGTTCTAATCTAATGGCCCTGATCTAATCTCGCCTCTATCCATTTTTCATCCATCTAACCTTCTAAACGACTTCATTGATAGATCTCCGACGTCAATTATTCTAATCCAACAGTCCACGTTCATTCTCACACCAGATTCTCATCAGACCTGTTTTTCACCTTTCACCATGGTTTTTCAGCCATTTTTCCGCTGACACCTGTTCCATTCACTGCTCCTTCATCCCCATGAGCCTCTGAAGCAGTCCCCCCTCACTCCCCCTGGTTTTTATAACATGTTTCTCATTTTTTTGTAGGTTTCAAGGGTGGTGAATTCTCACTGTTTTCATAGTCACAGCCTTGGCACAGAAAGACTATCATAGAGCCAATATTGCAGAGGAAGAAATCTCTGAAAAGGGTTAAAGGCCTAATATTGAAGATTAAGAAACCTAATCCACAGGCAACATAGATTAAATGAAAATCATTGATCGCAACAGCGTAGAGGATATATCAATAGGACATTCCTTTTACTGAAGAAAGGACCAAATCACTACTACCCATTCTCTTTTATTCATCAAGCTCCAGAGCATTTACTACTCTGACAAAGAGTCCTAAAGAACTGTTAGTGCATTAGTTACAAATCATGGAAGACCTGAAAGGCAAATCTTCATCCTTTCTTGTCTCAGAGTACAATTAGAGTACTACAGCCAGAAAGTACTTCATGGAACATACCCTCAGAGTTATTATCAATTTGACGAAGACCCCTAATTCATCTAAAGAGTATTGAAAGTTAATGTAAATATATTAAAACAGAATGGGCTTCAAAAACACTTATCCCTCTATTTTAATGAATCATTTAAGTTCTATCTGCCACTAATATCACTCTTTCACCTATAGGAACTCATGAGAAATACATTGTAAATGTTGGTTGGTTGGATATTGTAAAAACACTGATTGTAAGTTGTTTTACTGAGTTAGATTTCTGTGGGTAGTAGTTGTAAATAGGTTGGGAGATGATTTTTGGATGATATCAAGCTATTGGACAAGGATGTATGTGACTAGTTTTTCTCTTCTAATATGACAAGCATGTTCATTAGATCTTGATCTAAATCAGTGGTGATGTGTTCTATCTGAGTTATTTTTTTCCCTCTGTTATACATCATGTTTCATATTCTCTGATAAGAATCAGTAATTTTAGCTTAGGATATACTGCGGCAAGTACCCTAATGCTTCATGCACTTTCTTGTCTTTATGTTTTCTGCTATTTGTGTGTCTAAGAACAATTTCAATATAATTTAACCAGTATAGAAGTTGGTTTGTCTATGCTTACTGATGTATGAATTTAGAGGTTGTTTCTTAGATGTTCTTGTTTGATTTTAGTTGAAATAATTAGGAAACTGGGAGATTTAGAGTTAGCCCCATCCCACTAGGTTCCTTTTCCAATAGTTAGCCTTTCTAAGATCCCTGTGAGTTGAATGATGAAAGCAGAGAAGGTTAAAAGTCTTTCTCTGATCTTAGACTTCACTCTATGTTGAACTTGAATGTTTTCTATTGTCTGAAAGTAGTCAGGAGGACTGCTGGATTGTTATCTTCAGAGTTAGCCTCATTAGGAGTTTTGGTCATAGAGGTTAAGGCATGCCCTGTCCCTAGACCTACTCCGAAGTGGTCACCTTGGAAGGTTTTCCTTTTCATTCCCATTCATTTCCTTATTGTTTCATCCCATACTATCATCTTAAGAGATCTTCTATTTTAGATGACTAGCCCTTTGAAAGCCTTGGATATTTGAAATGCAAGTAAGTCCTTTTATGACCCCATTGCCCAATGGACTTGTGTTCTCTTTGAATTATCTCCCCAATGTCAGAATCCTTCTATACCCATTTATTTACCTTAAATTTAACCCTTCTTTCATGTTTCCCAACCAAACAAACAAAATAAAAAAACCTTGTGCCCTATAACTAGCCTAACACCTTAAATTGAGCCTCAAAGATACATTATTTCCTTAACTTATAGAGAGATCCCTCTCTGGATCCAGGAGGGCTAGATCCTGAGATCCCAAAGTGGTTTGATGTTGTCTTGTCATTTGGTATTACCAAATCTGCCAAATCACAGGAACCACAACATAATGGCGACTCTGCTGGGGAACTTTCTGAGTGAATTTCATCTTAGAGACCTTTAGGATCACAGAAAATCCCTTGATTCAAGAATATTTGGTGTGTTAGCCAGTTGAGTCTCCAACATAATGGTGACTCCACTGGGGAACCTTTGAGTAAAACACTCCTTAAAACATCTCTAAGAACTCAAAGAAGACCAAATTAGCCTCGATATGGTAGCTAATCACTGTGGTGGACAGTAAATCTCCTTGAACATTTTTAATCATCCACCCGACGACTCGACAGCTCTTGAATGATCAAAATACTCCACTGGTGATTAGTTGGCCTACTAATTATCTCTATTTTCACAAGACTCCACTGGGAGACCAGTTTCATCACAACATCATCCATACCAAAGGAAACTCATAGGATTAAGCTTCTTGGTTTAAAGATAAATTTGTCTCTTAAAGATTATTTTACTTAACATACTAGCTTCAAGAACAATCCATACTGGAGCTTATCCTGATCCAAATCCTTCTGAAATAGTTGACAATCCAGAGAGCATTCTTAGGAAGTCTTTCACATCTAGGGATCCAGCTATTGTCAGACCCATTCATAGAGCTAACTCAGCACCTAAAAACCTTGCAGCTCTATCAGATACTCAATTTGACTTATATTTACCAAGTAATTTACCAAGAACTAAGTCATTCAGTGGTATAGATCAGATAGACTTTGAGCCTCCAAGTTCGCCACCGCATAGTGGTCAAAATATTAGTGTCAAATAAACCCCTCCATCAACACCTCCTGACATCCATTTCATTCATAACTTGGGTCTCTCTCACCCTAAATCTGCTCAACAGTTTCTTGCTGGTCCAAGCATCTCTATCATTCATATACCTGCTATCCAAGCCACTCCTTTCCCCCCACAAAACACTATCATGGCAGCATGGTATGCTCCCCTAGTGTTACCACAGCCTCTGGCTCCTTTACCCAATGACGATCAGTCTAAAATTCCCCATTTCACCGGAGAAGGATCTACCATAGCTCAACAACATGTAACTAGGATGGAATATGCCTTTGATTATATGGAAATAGAAGATGAGACCATTAAGATGAGAATATTTGCTTAAAGTTTAGGAGGAGAAGTTAAAAAGTGGTTTAAAGGCTTAACTCCTAATAGCATCAATGAACTTCCCTCTTTACATCAAGCTTTCATAAACAAATGGGAAATCAAAAGAAACCCTCTACAATTACTAGTAGAATATAAAAATCTTAAAAGAAACCAGGGGGAAAGTGTTCATGATTACTCCACCAGGTTTAACATTGTCTACAACGCTCTTCCACCCCACATGAAACCTCCCCAAGGAATGGCCTTAGTGAAATATCTGAGGGTTTTGATGCTGACATGGCCTATCAACTAAGGGAGAGAGACTATACAACTATGGAAGATATGTAGAAAGGAGTTGTGAGTGTAGAGGCAAACTTAATTGAAAAAAGAGCTAGGATGAGGGCTGAAAAGAAGGTGGCTTATAGGGAAGACACCACAGCTTCCACGTCTGATCCCAAATATGATGATCTAGCCAAAAACATGAATAGGCTAGAAATAATGATGGAGAAAATGGTTGTCCAAGTTAGTAATCAGAATAGAAATCAGTCTCAAAACCAGAACCAAAAATTTAGGAGAAACACTCCTCCCAATAAACAAAGGGATTCTGACCAAAAAATCATACCTCCATTCCAAGAGAATTTCCTTGATGAAGAAGAGGGAATAATAGAAGATTCAGAGGGAACTATCATAAACATGGTGGAAGTGGACAACCAAGATCACACCTTTTTCACCGAAGATAACCAGACTTCATACACACATTGGGATGAGGAAGGGTTAGAATCCGAAGACTATAGGTTAGGATTCAAGAATGCCATCATGCAGGTCTGAGAAAAATATGATCTTAGAAGTAAAAAGAACCCAGAAGCTCCCAAACCAAAAACCTCTGAAATCACCATTAAGAAAAGACCTGAAAAGACTCCTAAAGGGACTGTTGAAAGCAACAAAACAACAGCTGAGAGTTCTAGAAAAAACAAGGACAAAGACATCCAAACCATTGATAAACCAAGTCAAGAAACTAGCAGCACTAGCATTGTAGCTACTGCTCCTGAAAAACAGTTTCAACCAGTGTACATAGTGAAAATCAGCAAGCTAATTTTTCCAATAAAACAGTGACCAACAAGACAGAATTGAACCTTTCGAAGAACCAATCTCCTTTCAATCTGGAAAGTGAGATTTCCAAAATCAAAATTTATGTCCCTCTCACTGAGTTGGCCACCCAAGATGCGTATAAATGTCAAATATTGAGAGCTTTAAACTTAGGAGAAAACAGTGACTCTGTCAGCCTAAATGATGATCAACTAGCTCTCTTATTTGGCCCAAAAATTGAAGATAAATTTCAGGAAGGAGTAGTGCCTCCTTTCTATATCAGTCTAAATATCCATGAAAAAATCTTACACAATGCTATGCATGACTTAGGGGCTTCACACAACCTCATGCCAAAGGTGATCATGGAATAATTAGGCCTAGAGATAACCAGACCATATAAGGATTTATATTCTTTTGACTTTAGCAGAGTGAAGTGTTTGGGCCTAATCAAAGATCTTTGTGTGAATTTGACCCAAATCCTATCCAAGTGCATGGTAATGAATGTTGTAGTGGTTGATGTACCTCCCAAGTATGGAATGTTGCTGTCAAGATCATGGGGTACCAAACTACAAGGTACTATGCAAATGGACATGACATATGCCACTATCCTTGTTTTTAGCCAGCTTAGAAGACTATATAGGGAAGCACACATGAAATTTATGGTTTACAGTCTAGAGAAACTAGAAAATTTCCCTCTTTACTCTGTCCATAAAGACCTAGATTCTTTTATCCTTTACAATGATGAGTTTACAGATGAGCAAGAGCTAGAGAACAAAAATTCAAACAGTAGAGTAGAGGCCATAGATCTAAACATAATGGCAGCTCTGGATACAGAGGAAAACAAAGGAGAAACATCTGAACAATCTGCAGAGTTAGAAAATCAGAACCAAGACTATAGAGAGCAGATTACCCATCAGCCTGCTAACCTCAAGAAACAAGAATAAATTAAGGGTGAAACTGATAACAAATCTGTAAACAATACTTTATGGAGCATGAGATTTGATGGTTCTTGCACTAAAAGGAATACAGGAGCTGGGGTATGGTTGCACAATACTGAAAAACATTATGCTGAGAGTCATGCTTTCAAGCTAAAATTTAAATGCACAAACAACATTGCAGAGTATGAAGCTCTCCTCTTAGGACTACATCTGTTGAAAAAACTAGGAGCTAAGAGGATAGTTGTCCAAGGAGACTCAGAACTAGTCATCAAACAAATAAATGGAGAGTACACTGCAAAACATCCTAGATTAAGGGCATATAGGAATGATGCCATGGATCTGTTGAAAACATTTGTAGAGTATGAGCTTGTGTTTGTCCCTAGAAGTCAAAACATACTTGCAAATGGATTGGCCTGCGCTGTCAGTTCATATCATAGACCACTTAGTAACAAACAGATCATTGTTCAAACAAAATACAGACCAGCAGTACCAGATAATGAAAAATATTGGCAGGTCTTTGAGGGTGACAAACAAATAGAGGATTTCTTGCTTTGTAGGAATGATTTTGAATTACCTGATTCCAACTCTAGGCTCAGTGAAGATAGTTTAGATAAAGATCCTCCTGAAAAAGAAAACCATTCCCTAATGCAGAAATAAACATGCTGACCAAAGAATATGAAAACCAAACTGAGGAATACATGAAAACAGATAAAGAAGACACAGAGGTACTGCAGTCCAAAGACAAAAGCATACCTAGAGGACTAGCACCCCTTGAGGACCTCTTTGATTTTAATGATGTGGCAAAGAATCCCACTATAGAACCCACTGAATCCAATGTTGAAGAATGCAATATAGGCAGCAAGGACAAGCCTAAAATGATCAAATTATCTAAAACCTTGCCAGCACATATCAAACAGAAATACATTGGTTTATTTAAATATTTTGTTGATGTTTTTTCTTGGAGTTGTGAAGATTTGAAAGCCTATGACACAGAGATAATCCAGCATAAGATTCCATTGAAAGAGAACTAGAAACCTTTTAGGAAAAAGCTGTGCAGAATAAACCCTGTACAGTTACCCCTGGTAGAAAAAGAAATTAAGAAAATATATGAGGCTGGAATCATAGTCCCTGTGAGGTTTTCAGATTGGGTATCTAACCTTGTAGCTGTAAGGAAAAATACAGGAGAAATTAGGCTGTGTATCGATTTCAGAAACTTAAACAGAGCCTCACTAAAAGACAATTACCCTTTACCCAAAATGGAACACATCCTACAGAGGGTAGTAGGCTCTAGGAGGATTTCTTTGTTAGATGGATTTTCAGGGTATAACCAAGTCTTAGTACTCCCAGAAAATCAACTTAAAATAGCCTTCACCACTCCTTGGGGCACTTTCATGTATGTGAAAATGCCTTTTGGATTAATCAATGCTGGGGCTACCTTTCAAAGAGCCATGGACATTGCATTCTCAGAAGAAATAGGTCACTTCATTGTAATTTACCTTGATGACATAACAGTTTACTCCAAAACTGATGAAGAGCACCTTAAAAATTTGAGGAAAGTCTTTGAGAAATGCAGAAGGTATGGGCTATCTTTAAATCCAAAAAAGACAATGTTTGGTCTCCAAGAATGTAAAATTCTTGGTCATATCATATCTGAAAAGGGGATTAAAATAGACCCAAAAAGGGTTGAGGGAATACTGTAGATTAGCCACCCAAGAAACATCAAAGAGTTGCACTCCTTTATCAGGAAGATTAATTTCTTGAGGAGGTTTATACCCAACCTAGCAGAACTCCTTAGAAACATGACTAACATGCTAAAGAAAAAGGTAGGAGTTAAATGGACTCTAGAAGACAAGAAGTCTTTTGAACTGGTAAAACATGCACTCACCTGGGCACCAGTTCTCATCAACCCTGATTTTACTAAAGATTTCCTCATCTTCTCATTTGCATCAGAATATATTGTGGTTGTTGTCCTATTGCAGAAAGATCTAGAGGGACAAGAGCAGCCAATTGAATTTTTTAGCAAAGCATTAAGAGATGCACCTCTGAAATATAATATCATGGAAAAATAGGTTTATGCCTTGGTGAAGGTCTTAAAGGATTTCAGAGTGTATATTTTACATTCCCATATTATTTCCTTTGTGCCTAGTATAGTGGTGAAAGAAATTTTATCACAAGATACAGATGGAAAAAGAGGCAAGTGGATCACTGTGATACTAGAATATGATTTGGGAATCAAACCCACTAAACTCATCAAGGGTCAAGGCTTAGCACAATTAATGGTTGAATCTAACTTACAAGCTCTTGACATTAATATGGTAGATGCTTTGGATGAACATGAAGGATTAACAACTCCCATTTTTGTAGAATAGTTCCAAACCTCACCTTGGTATGCTCATATCTTGTATGTGCTTGTAAATCTTAATGCTCCTCCTGATTTATCTAAGACAAAGGCAAGGTTTTTAAAGTTGAAAGCTAGAAATTATTACAATTTAAATGAATGTTTATATTGGAAAAATGCCAATGGTTTATTGCTTAAATTTTTGCTTGAAGTTGATGCAAATAGAATCAAGAATGAGTTCCATGAAGGAGAGTGTGGAGGCCATTTCTACTAGAAAACCACTGCTAATAAAATCCTTAAAGCTGGCTATTACTGGTCCACCCTTTTCCAAGATGTCCAAAAAATGATAGTTGCCTGTCACAAATGCCAAATATTTGAGGGCAAAAGAAAACTCCTTCCTTTACCTTTACAACCAATCACGGTTGAAGCTCCTTTTCAATAGTGGGGCCTAGACTTCATAGGGGAAATACATCCTGATTCATCTACCCAACATAGATGGATACTCACAGCCACTGACTATTTCACCAAATGGATAGAGGCCATCCCTTCTAGGAATGCCATAGACTCGGTCATCATAAAATTCCTTGAAGACCATATCCTATCTAGATTTGGCTACCCTAGGAAAATTATCACTGACAATGCTACTGCATTTGGTTCCAAAAAGATGATTGATTTTTGCCACAGGTATCAGATTGCACTTGGTCATTCTACTGCTTATTACTCTCAAGGAAATGGGCTAGTAGAATCATCAAATAAGATTTTGGTGACCATCATCAAGAAGCTGCTGGAAGAAAACAAAAAATCATGGCATAACAAGTTAGTGCATGCTTTGTGGGCAGACAGATTGACAACAAAGAAATCCATCGGAATGTCTCCCTATCAGCTTTTCTATGGAGCAGATGCAGTATTCCCTACCATTTTTGGGGTACCAGTGATAAAATTGGTCCAAGAAATACAGTCAGAAGAAGACAGCATGGTAAGGAGAATCAATCAGACCATACATCTCCAACAGACAAGGGAAGAATTCTACAATAGAGCTCAGAAAGTGCAAGAGAACATCAAAAAGTTGTTTGATAAGAGAAAAAAGGCCTGTGATTTCAAAACCAGGGACAAGGTACTCAAACAGGACTCTAGGAGAGAGGATAAGGGTAAGCATTGCAAGTTTGACAGTTTATGGCAAGGCCCTTACATCATTCAATCAACCATTGGTCCCAACGCATTCTTTCTGCAAGAATTGGATGGTATAGATCTGTTTGGGGGTCCTGTTAATGGCAGGATGTTCAAGCATTATTATTGCTAAAGTTCAGTTTAAAGTTTCACTTCCATTTGTAAATACCATTGCTTTGCGTTGTTTGGAAAAGGAAAAATAATAAAAAATATAAGAAGAAAGGTTCAAACAAGCTCAAATCTTGAACCTATGAAGTTCCAAAACAATGGTTCAAATCAGATCAAAACCTGAACCAGAGAAAGTGAGAGGCTGGTTCTGACATGCTCAAAACTTGAACCAGCAAAGAAGAAAAGAAGAAGCATCTCTAACAAGATCAAAACCAGAGCTGAAATGAAGAAAGAAAGGTGACTCTAACAAGCTCAAAATCTGAGTCACAAGAAGAAGGAAGGATGCTCTTAATTTTTAGAATTTCAAGCCTTCACAATTTTGTTTCAATTTTCTGCAAAAGCTTCAGTTCATATGCAGCTTGTCCTTATGTCATGGACTCATAGCAAACCAGACAGTCTAATCTTGGTTTGTCTATATTTAAATTTCTGTTTTAGAATGTAGAGAATGAAAATCTATCACACAGTTTAATCCTGGCAGATATTAGTTTAGGTAGAGAAGCTATGAGCCAAACTGTTTAATCTGGTCTCATGGAGGAATAAGTGTAGGATTAGATTAGTTTTTCCTGCTTTCAATAAAAAATAACGATGAAGAAGGTCTGCAAGTCTAAATTCACCTTGAAGAAAAAATGTTAGGACAATAGGATGGGTAGGTAGTTGTTTGAGGAACTATTGTTGTTGATATAATATCCGTCATGTTTGTAGCAACTGATCAAAGAAGAAAAAGACGGTCAAGTACCAAGCATCTGGCCTACTTCCAAAGATTATTTCTGAGATTCTTGAAATCTTCAAGAAGATTCCATCCCCATGTGGAGCCACTGTTAGCCACCTATAATATTTTTTCAAAGCAAACATGTCGCTAAATATGTGTCTGATCCTTCAAGAGAAACATTTCCTTTGTAAATATTTCATTCTTGAAGCCTCCATGTGTCTTCCATCCTTTAAAGAATCTTCACTGCTATCTCCATTAATGAACCCTGCTATCTATGAAAGAAACTATTTTCAAAGGCCTTCATCTTCCCCATTTTCCCTTATTCATACTTCATTTTCCTTCATTTCCTTCATAAATTCCCTTTGATAAGGTTTAAAACCTCTTTCTTAATATTGTTGGAACCCTCAAAAGCCTTC
Organism: Pinus albicaulis; assembly: GCA_034641835.2. Classification (NCBI taxonomy): domain Eukaryota; kingdom Viridiplantae; phylum Streptophyta; class Pinopsida; order Pinales; family Pinaceae; genus Pinus; species Pinus albicaulis. Next base: position 1,001,328,574 of record CM076572.1, read on the forward strand.
AAAAACCTTTATTTTGGCCTAAAAACCTTCATTTTTCTATAAAGGCCTTAAGCCCCTTTTGGCCTTAAGCCCCAACCCCTTTTCGCATGTGACCTCATCCCGCGACCAGGAGCTAGCCCCCATCGCGCAATCACAATCAGGGTTTAGAGTTTCTTTGTTAAACGTTTATTTCAAAAAAATCCGATACGATGATCCCTTTTCCTGCCAATCCGTGATTTGATCTAGACCGTTGAATCCACAAGAACCAAAGGCTAGGATTCAATCGCGCTTTGTTCATAGGCCCTCATCATCGCATCTGCCGATTTGATCTGGACTGTTGAATCCACAAGAACCAACGGCCAAGATTTAATCGTGCTCCGTTCATAGGCCCTCTTCATCACATCCGCCGATTTGATCTGGACCATTGAATCCACAAGAACCAACGGCCAAGATTCAATAACGCTCCATTCATAGGCCCTCCATCATTACACCCTCCGATCAATCCTGACTGTTGATCTCCCCTCTGATCCAATGGCCAGTGCTTAATCACACATCACAAACTCAAAGACCCTGGTGCTTTGGCCTCTTTCCTTTTCTCCGATGCGATTTAAACTTAGTCGTTCATTCACCCTGATCCAACGGCTACTGCTTAAACGCATAGTATCAACACAGTATTCCATTTTTTGTTTCCTTAGATGGCCTAATTCCCCGATTTGATTTGGACCGTTGAATCCACAAGAACCAACGGCCAGGATCTCATCGTGCCCCGCATTTTCCTTTCTCCCTTTCACTATTCCGATGATCGCCGATTAGATCTCCGCCATCTATTCCTACAGATCTTTAGGTCCACATTACTTCTCCTCTTCGGACCCTGCCTCCTCTCGCTCGTGCATCTAACCTTATGTCTCGTTTCTCCCGCACCGTCAGATTTCTCCGCTGATGATCCAACAGCTGAAAATGCATATCACGTAATTTTTGCGCCCGAAAGTTAATGTTTCAAATTTACGTGATAAAGGTGGTTTTGAGAATCCACGTGGCAATCATTGAGTGGAATCGCATCCTGAAAGTGAAATCCTCCTCCCCCCCATTTTTCTGCGTGAATACCACTCTATTTTTCCACCTTACTGCCTCCGCAACGTCATTTCCATTGTTAATCGCAGACGTTGATCTCCAAAATTGGACGGCTCTTATCATATCACAAGCCCGTTCACTTACTTTTCATTTGTCTTCCCAAATGATTCCATCAGACGATCTCCACCGTTGATTTGTTCTAATCTAATGACCCTGATCTAATCTCGCCTCCATCCATTTTTTATCCATCTAACCTTATAAACGAATTCATTGACAAATCTCCACCGTCGATTATTCTAATCCGACGGTCCACGTTCATTCTTGCACCAGACTCCCATCAGACCTGTTTTTCACCTTCCACCATGGTTTTTCAGCCATTTTTCCACTGCATACACCTATTCCATTCACTGCTTCTTCATCCCCATGAGCCTCTAAAGCAGTCCCCCCTCACTCCCCTTGGTTTTTATAACATGTTTCTCATTTTTTTGCAGGTTTCAAAGGTGGTGAATTCTCACTGTTTTGACAGTCACGGCCTTGGCACAAAAAGACTATCATAGAGCCAATATTGCAGAGGAATAAATCTCTGAAAAGGGTTAAAGGCATAATATTGAAGATTAATAAGCCTAATCCACAGTCAGCGTAGATTAAATGAAAATCATTGATCGCAGAAGCACATAGGATATATCAGCAGGACAATCCTTTTACTAAAGAAAGGACCAAATCACTACTACCCATTCTCTTTTCTTCATCAAGCTCCAGAGCAGTTACTACTCTGATAAAGAGTCCTAAAGAACTGTCAGTGCATTAGTTACAAAGCATGGAATACCTGAAAGGCAAATTTTCATCCTTTCTTGTCTCAAAGTACAATCAGAGTACTACAGCCAGAAAGTAATTCAAGGAACATACCCTTGGAGTTATTATCAATCTGACGAAGACCCCTAATTCATCTAAAGAGTACTGAAAGTTAATGTAAAGATATTAAAATAGAATGGGCTTCAAAAACACTTCTCCCTTTGTTTTAATGAATCATTTAAGTTCTATCTGCCACTACTATCACTCTTTCACCTATAAGAACTCATGAGAAATACATTGTAAATGTTGGTTGGTTGGATATTGTAAAAACACTAAATGTAAGTTATTTTATTGAGTTAGAGTTTTGTGGGTAGTAGTTGTAAATAGGTCGGGAGATGATTTATGGATGATATCAAGCTATTGGAAAAGGATGTATGTGACTGGTTTTGCTCTTCTAATATGACAAGCATGTTCATCGGGTCTTGATCTAAATAAGTGGTGATGTGTTCTATCTGAGTTATTGTTTTCCCTCTGTTATACATCATGTTTCATATTCTCTGATAAGAATCAGTAATTTTAGCTTAGGATATACTGTTGCAAGTACCCTAATGCTTCCTGCACTTTCTTATCTTTATGTTTTCTACCATTTGTGTGTCTAAGAACAAATTCAATATAATTTAACCAGTATAGAAGTTGGTTTGTCCATGCTTACTGATGTATGAATTTAGAGGTTGTTTCTTAGATGTTCTTGTTTGGTTTTAGTTGAAAGAATTAGGAAACTGGGAGATTTAGAGTTAGCCCTATCCCACTAGGTTCCTTTTCCAACAGTTAGCCTTTCTAAGATCCCTGTGAGTTGAATGCCGAAAGAAGAGAAGGTTAAAAGTGAGTTGAATGCCGAAAGCAGAGAAGGTTAAAATTATTTCTCTGATCTTAGACTTCACTCTGTGTTGAACTTGAATGTTTTCTATTGTCTGAAAGTAGTCAAGAGGACTGTTGGATTATTGTCTTTGGAGTTATCCTCATTAGGATTTTTGGTCATAGAGGTTAAGGCATGCCCTGTCCCTAGACTTACTCCGAAGTGGTCACCTTGGAAGGTTTTCCTTGTCATTCCCATTCATTTCCTTATTGTTTCATCCCATACTATCATCTTAAGATATCTTATGTTTTAGATGACTATCCCTTTGAAAGCCTTGGATATTTGAAATGCAAGTAAATCCTTTTATGACCCCATTGCCCAATGGACTTGTGTTCTCTTTGAATTATCTCCCCAATGTCAAAATCCTTCTATACCCATTTCTTTACCTTACATTTAACCCTTCTTTCATGTTTCCCAACCAAAAAAAAAAAAATCAAAAAACCTTGTGCCCTATAACTAGCCTAACACCTTAAATTGAGCCTCAAAGATACATTATTTCTTTACCTTATAGAGAGATCCCTCTCTGGATCCAAGAGGGCTAGATCCTGAGATCCCAAAGTGGTTTGATGTTGTCTTGTCATTTGATATTGCCAAATCTGCCAAATCAAAGGAACCACAACAGAAGTGAAGTAAAAGACTCCTCCAAGAGCTACTCAATGGAAGAGGTGGAATTCCTGATCAGGAACATCTAGTGCTAAACAACACTTGCAATCTCAACTAAACAACCAAGAAAGCTATATGTCTAAACAAACCATTTATTTAGAAATATCATATACCAATACATAATGAATATGGCTGCCATCCTCTTCCTTTTATAAGATATGAGCTTCCAAACCCTAAGCCTGATCAGGAGATCATGTCCATTCCAAGTGAAAAAAATGCTCAAAAATGGTTGTAGTCTGAACAACCAGAAAAGTCTTGTTACTGTAATTCTGGCACCATGAATGGGACTCAAAACTGGCATTGTATGTGAAAGTTATGAAGGTTTGAAGTCTCCAGTAAACTCCATTTTTCAGTTGACCAAGTTTGACTTTTCAAATTTGGAAAAATTAAAAAGATAATATTCTTTTGAATATTCCCTATGGGCATACTAGAATCTGACATGTGGCAGCATTTCATTTGTTGATTGGTTGACTTTTTGGTTTTTGTGGCCAATCAGTGGGTGCCACGTGGCAAGCCCAAAGGCCGCAACATGGCCCCAGGCCGTGGAAGATTTCGCTTGGTAAATTTTGTAGTCTGCAGGATTGGAACATGGGACCTCCCCGCGCACAATGTTGAGTCTTACCAACGTGCCATGCCAATGTTTCTTAACACTTAATGAAACTGCGGCATATTTATGGTTCTCCCTTGTTTCCGCCGGAAAATTAAAGGGGATAGCCCCTTAGGGCTGGCCCGACCCCACATGTCTTGGCACCCGCAACCAGGAGCTGCCTCGATGGTTAAAATTATCCACCCAAAAACCGTGATATGTGGCCAGTGCCATATTTAACATTTATTGTAACTTTTTTGTTTTAACGGTTATGCTGACAGTTAATCCGTGTTGAAGAAATATGACCACACCCAAAATTAAACGTAACTGACTGTCCTCTGGCAGTTAAAACTGGCGGAACCCTCAAATTTCGGTGAAATTTCTATTTTTGTCAAGTTTAATTGGTGTTACTCCACTTTTAGTGGGGTTTTTGGGGGGCATTGGGCATTTTTCTTGCAGAGGCCATAACTTCTTCATTATGGAACCAAATTGGACAAAATTTTAGTCAATTTTGGCTTTCTTTAGCATTCTAGAGGGTTTGGGACAGGTTGTAGAGTGAACAGAGGTGTTCTTCAGCCATTTTTGCTTCAAAGAAGAGGAAAGAGCCACTAGGGCCATTAGGGAGATGTAGCGTTATTGGGTTGTACTTCACTGTTTGAGGTGAAACAAAAGCCATTTTTAGCTTATTTCTGTCTTCTGAAGTCAAATTCACAGATTTTTTTTCCTATTTAGGCACATTTTTCACTGTATAACCATTTTTAGAAATTTAATAGAGCAAGGACACACCATTGGGGAGCCTTGGATCGACAGATGTAGCCTAGGAGGGGTGAACTACCTCATCATTTTGTTGTTTTATAATATGGTGAAGTTTTCTTGCTATGTATTTCTGTTGTGATATATTAAACAATAAATTTAAATAACAAATCCTCACACATTAAACTCAGAAACATTACCCAAAATACTTTATTTAACTTGCCAGTCATGGAGAACACTTTGCACATTAATTTTAATGGAAATGGATACTTTGAATAGCATTACAAATAGTTCCATTTTCAAATCAAAGCCCCATTCATTTATGACCCTACTTCCATGCAAGGTGTCTCCATCTAAAACTATGGCATCCCTCATTGATTTCCACTCCTCCATGACAACTTTGTTGATTTGGTCAAAGTTGACCCAGTCAATATGTTCCATCTCCTTTTCACACTTAAGGGTGCTCAATATGTTCTCCTTTTACACTGGCATTGATTTATTCATTATTAAGGAGAATATGTACCTCCATTGTCCTCTTATTCATAAAACAAGACAACAAAACAAAAATTAATATTCCAACTAGCTCATGGCTAATTGGGAATATTACAGTCATCCCTTCCCAAATGTTGCTTGTCCTCAAGAAGCTGACAAGGTGAGTGTTGCAACTAATCTCCTCCACCATTGGTTACACTATCATGTGATAAGATTCGCTCATAAGCCAAGTGTCTCCCAATCCATCCCTCCATGCAATGCCCCTCCAAAGTTCTTATGAGATTCAAATGATTCATCCCACAAGGAAGCAATAGATCCAATGAAACAAACATGGTTTGCCCAATGTTCTCCCTGAAACATGTAGCATAATGAACATGGAGGATATCTATCCCATAATAAGTACATCATCAATATATGGGATCAAAATTGAATACATACAAACAAAAATATGCAAAAATGGAGGTGGGCCATAGTCCCACATGTGGAACCAACGCAGTAAACCTCCTAATTGCATTAGATAGTGATATGGTATGTGGTTTCCCCACCACTTAATTTCCACCCAAGTCTTCTCACAATGGCTGAAAATGTGAGATATGTTTGGTGCTTTTGGAGTGCACTGACAATGATACAACATCTCCCTATATCCTCCTAGGGAGTGGCCATGTTCAGAAATGTTTACGGCCCAAAGTTGGCCATGAAGTTTATATGGAAGAATTATCCTTCTTAGAGCTATGGCCTACATATACATGGTAAAGGAATGCAAGTAATCATCAAATGAAACATCATGTACATAAGTATGTTCCTTACCAAAATTTCTTCTCATACAAATGGAGTGGTCCATAGATAGATCCCCTCTCATTCCATAAGAGGAAAGAGGTGGTTGTAATAACTCCTTCATTGAGTCATGTATCTCTCCCATCTCCACATGGTTCATTCATCTTTGAAAATTCTGATATATTTCCTCTTCAAAGCCTTCCCAAGTGTAGATCTCCATGATAGTGTTGTAGGCTCTCATGGAATAAGTATGGCTGAAAAGTAATTCTTCATGTGCTCTTTGTAGCAACTTCTTCTTAAGCTTGGAGGCTCTAGATAAGAATATCCTACCATGATAATAGATGACTTCATCTTGGACTGAATATCCCTCTTATTTTAGCTGGTCATCAAGTATCATGCATGTGAAAATATCCTTGGAATAATCCACCAACAGTTGGGATTTCCAATATGGATCAATCTTCCATAGTGACAACGCTGATGATCCTTCAAAAATAACATCTGTCATATGGCTTCCCTTCTCCTTGTCATATCCCATGCCAAATGTATATGTTGGAAGGTTGTTATCCTTCCAATGCTTCTCCTCCCACAACGCATAATCTAAAATACGATTGGGTAATGATAATGTTGGGAGAATGTCTCCCTCCTCCTTGAGTCTACCCAAGACTCTCAGCATTGTATCATGGCTTCATAGTGCTCCCATTCCTCCTGGATCTATGAATGGAGCATCATGATGTGAGACATGTCTCACAAAATCTGGATCAGGTGGCCTCCCAAGTGGCTTGCCACAAAATAATAAATTCCCATGAGCCAAAGTCATGTGCATAATATATTTAGGTCCTTGCTTCCACTGTGAAAATCCATCTCTGACTTCTGTGTGGAATTTGTATGTGAGGCATATGTGTGCATGCCTTTAATCATTTTAGTTTCGCCACTCTTTCTATACACCTATTCTATCTACAAATTTTCCCATTCTGTGGTGACCTTCCCCAAAGTAATCAACCACTGCACACCCAATATCGCATTGGTGTTAGGTATGTCAACCAAAAAGATGTGATCAGTCAATGTATATGTCCCCATGGTGACAGATAAGGATGGAACATAATTCATGCATTGCATAGTTCTATCTCCTGGGACCAAAACAGAAAATCCCTCAAAATCATCAATGGGTATTGCCCTCCTTTGCACTAGTTGGGCATCAATAAAATTGTGGGTAGCCCCACTGTTAATCAAAATAGAAACCCTCTGATCTAATATGGAACCTTGAACCCTCAAGGTCAAGTACTTAGGTACTCCTCTAAATAAAGCAAGAGCCCCTCGAATTGGAGCAAATGCCCCATTCCCATCTCCTGATGGTGTTGGTTCATCTCCTGCTATGTCAGTGTTGTGACCTCTTCTTGGTTCATCTTCTTCTTCCTCCTCATCATCTGAGAAGACCTCTATGCAGTGTGCCGGGTGCCCAAGATTCTTATAATGTGAAGCAAAGCTTCCTTCTCCTCAAATCTCTTTGGACATCATCATCAAGAGGTTTTTTATTTTGGCTCTCCTTTGAAAGAGGAGCCATCTCATATTTTCCCTTTGATGGAACAGAGGGCTTGTGCTGAAATGTTGCCTTTGCTTTTGGCAATGCATCTTGAATATCTCTAGCCCTTTCATGGCATCTTGAAGGGTAGTGGGCTTGGTAGACTTAACCAACCCATGAAGAGGTTCATCTAACCCATCAATGAACATATAGACTCTTATTGTTGCAAATAAATTAGGAACCATAACATAAAGTTTCAAAAAATCAGAAATATAATTTTATGGATTACCTTATTGTTTTAGTTTTTCAAGCCCCATGAATGGTGCTTCAGGATATATGCTATCAAACCTCTCCACCAACCTCCTTGTGAACTTTGAATATGCAGTCATATTGGCATGACCCAATGTAGGCAAGCCATGGAACCACCAATCATGTGCTTCACCCTCAAGGTGCAGCGCTGCTATCTTAATGGCCTCCATCTCAGGTACTTTTTTCAGCTGGAAGTAGATGTCAAGCTTCTCTACCCATGATTTGTCAGTGGATTTAGATGACCCATCAAAGTTGGGTAAGAAAAATATGCCGATAGTGTGGTGTAGATAATGATTCTCAATGAATCCTCCACCTCTATTGTGAGGCTTGGGTCTCCTATTGTCCTTGATTTGAAAAAATTCTTGAAAACTCAAGTGGTCTTTGAATCTCTGAGTTTGAGACTCATACTCCATGAAATAGTCTTCAAAGGATCCTTGTTCTTGAAACCCTTCATTTCCCACTGCTAAGAATGTAGGCATTGTAGAGTGTTGGGAAACTTGTCATTGCTGCACTTGTTGATCACTCTAGTGATGAGAAATGCTGGAGCCTTTACCATGTTGAAATCCTTCAGGGGATTCCTTGTATCTACCATTATCATCTCCTTTACTTCTCTAGCAATGTCTTGCATATCTTTGAGAAGAATCTTGGGAAACTCTTTCTCTTCATCTTCTCCTCCAGATAAATGGGTTTTACCCTTGTCTTCTTTATCATTTATATAGTCAAACTTCCAATGTCTTCTTCTTTGATACCTCTTCTCTCTATCAGTAAGAGGATCTCCTTATTCATATGACATATTGGCTTTTCAAGATGCACAGGTTTTGCCAAGATTATGCTCTGATGCCACTTTAATATTTCCAAATGGGAAAAGCAGGAATATAGTGCAAAATGCTGGAATAATAGTGTATAACATCATGTAAAAACAAGAGGCTGATATGGAGACCTCATAATAATTAAAGCAGCAGAAAAATATGCATAATAAATGGGCCATAATATGTAAAACAAGATAGAATAAGCCTCAAATGGACAAAACCCTCAAAGAGGTGTTGCTACTATATATCAAAGAGCTGGAAGACTGCTACTGTGCCGTTTTAAAAGCAATGCTACAGAAAATGAGTATAAAAAATATCATGGGCTGATATATGCCACAAAAGATAGATCTAATATAGATCTAGGCACTATACAACCTCCAATGAAAAAACCCAAAAGGGTTTTCAGAAAAACACCATGTATAAGATTTGAATCAAAGTTGTAGGGCTGAAGATTCACTGCAATATGTAGATCTGGAAAGTGTGGTTGATATGATATAAGAAATAGTGCAGCCTCCTCCAATAGATATCATAGATGAAAGGTTGATCCCTTCATTAGAAAATCTCCTCTCCAAATGGTGTGCCAAAAACCACCCTGCAACTCCTGCCTCAAAATAACGCAGATCTGGAAATAAACTGCGCTCTAGGGGAAAATAAATATATGGCCTGATGCCAAGATCTGAAAATATGCACAAGGGCCTTCCTTACTATCCTCCCAATGGAAAGGAACCCTTCTCCACTGAAAATAAGTATTGAAGTGACCCAAATATGGTCTCCACTGTTGCAACCTACAAAACAACTCAACCCTCAGTAGGATCTAGGTTGTAGATGTAAGATGAAGATTTGGCCAAATGCCTGATAGTGGAAGTGAATTACAAGACTCCTCCAAGAGATACTCAATGGAAGAGGTGGGATTCCCGATCAGGAACACCCAGTGCTAAACAACACTTGCAATCTCAGCTAAACAGCCAAAGAAAGCTATATGTCTAAAAAAACCATATATTCAGAAAAATCATATACCAATACATAATGAATATGGTTGCCATAATCGTCCTTTTATAAGATATGAGCTTCCAAACCCTAAGCCCCATTCATTTATGACCCTACTTCCATGCAAGGTGTCTCCATCTAAAACTACGTTGTCCCTCATTGATTGCCACTCCTCCATGACAGTATTGTTGATTTGGTCAAAGTTGACCCAGTCAAGATGTTCCAACCCCTTTTCACACCTAAGGGTGCTCAATTAAGCTACCAAGATGTTCTCCTTTTACATTGGCATTGATTTATTCATTATTAAGGAGAATTATGGACCTCCATTTGTCCTCTTATTCATAAAACAAGATAGAAAAAAAAAAATTAATATTCCAACTACCTCATGGCTAATTGGGAATATTACAAATAATGTCAATTCTGTTTTCGGGTTTCTATTGTGCTTTTAATTTGTAATACAACACATGTTTTAAGAAAAGGATATTGGATTTTGCAGGGTCTTCCTTGGAAGTTTAAGTGACTATTGTGTCACCCATGTATAGTGCCCTGTTCTTCTCGTAAGGCCCCAGAAGAACAAGGATGATTGATTTTCATTAGCCTCATGCCATGTGTGCGCTCTAAATCATCTTATACCAGTTGGCCTTAATGTGGATTCTACATCTATATCTAAAAGAAATGCTACATGGAAACACAGATGCTACATCTAAATGAAATATTTCAAAACATAGACTAATAGATCTCAATAGTCGCTCATCTATTGGAAATTTCCATTAGTTTATGTACAGTTTTGTCATGTGATTAGAATATGAAATGAATGTAACTAGAAGAATGTAATTCCCTTCATGTAATATATATATTACCCTTGTATGATTTGATATTTCAATTGAATGATCTTCCATTGCATCCTACTGTGGTGGTTTATATAAAATTCTCACTGACATTTGATATTTCATTTGAATGATCTTCCTTTGCATCCTACTGTGGTGGTTTATATAAAATTCTCACTAACACTTTATGAATTGGGATTGGGATTATCTAGGTACTGTCAATTCACACAAGTCGGGAGATTAAGGAAGATTTATGTCCTGGAATTTTGAAGAACATTATCTCTATTTTTTTGTATGATAAGTTGAACTTGGGCATGAACCATTATGACAAACATTTTATGTATTTCTGATGATGAGTGGAGTGTTCATTGGAAATGTGGGTTGTTGCAATCAAGATACAAAATTTCTCTATGAGAAAAAAAAATGAAAAATTAATTGGTAACATGAATTCTAGAATTTGAAGTTTGCACACTCAAAATATCCAATTATTTTATTCACAATAGCATTTCATGTGATATGAATTTTAGAATTCGAACTCTACACACTCATATTATCCAATTATTTTATACAAAAATATCAAAAGTAATATGGTATTAAAGTATTTCATTTTAGAATGCGAGGTCTTGAAAGACAGTAGGGAATGTTATGCAGATATTTTGGCAGCTAGCTCTTGGGATAATCTATTCAGCCAGGGATTTGTCTAGAAGCTGTAACCTCCTGTTTTATTCTTTTATTTTTTAATTATTGTTACATGAGTTTTTATGACACACATTCATAATGGGTAATGAATGAGGCATTCGTTAGTGACATTAAGACATGAGTTTTATTTAAAAGATTGATATAAATGATAATTTTTCCCAAGTAAAAGGTAGGAGTAACTGTGTGGTAAAATATTCCAAGAAACCCAGGAAAGAGGTTGAGACAGTTTTGGCAATTAACTTCCCAAAAAGGATTTAAGGAAAAATCCTAGGAGGGAAAGGGGTTCTGTGCAGAGGAGGTAGAGGGTTAAGCAGCTGATGCTTGTTCTGAGTTGTCCAGAGCTGGTGGGAGTACCAGTGGAACTTAGGAATTTACCCTAGAAGAAGCAAGACTGGATTTCCAATCCTGAGGTCAGACTTCTTATCTCAGAAAATTACCTCAGACCTAGTGAGGAGCAAGGGGGGAGCGGAGGACGTAATCGCCTCGCTCAAGGTTGGGTGGACCAATAGTTACTAAGAAAAACATGTATTCTAAAGTAGGTACAAGGCGCACCTAAGTTTACTGTTTAATGTTTTGCATTTAATGTTGCAATTTGTAGTACAGAAAAGAAATACGAATTTATATATTTGAATTTCTATGTACTGAAAAAGGAACATTAGATTAACCATGCATTTCATTCTAGAAAATAGCTAAAAATGCATGATGTATTTACATTGGGAAGGAAAGTTACAGGTAGGAATTAAATATTGTTTTTACTCTCTGTGTGGTAGGTAAGTAATAGTAAATGATGAAGAAAAAGCTTTCTTTCCTTTAACTTTCCTACTCTCTGTGAAAATTAGTAATGTTCACATGCTACAGTAGTGAATAATGTAAAACACATACGACTGTGATGAATATGTAAAATATACACTACTGTAGTGGATATGTAAAAATACATGTTACTGTAATGAATATGTAAAATTTATGCCACTGTAGTGAATACATAAAAATACATGCTACTGTAGTGAATATGTAAAAATACATGCTACAGTAGTGAACAATGTAAAATATATATGCTACTATATTGATTTATGAAAATACATGCTACTGTATTGAAGTATGTAAAATACAAAATATTGTAGAAATCTGGTTAATCTTTCAAATGGGAGAGATAACACGCAAGGTATGGGGAGAACTGGTCGGTTATGGGTTAGAACCAAAACCCAGTAACAAGGTCATGGTTCTGGTCCCAACTGAACCTCTGCCGAAATAATGGGAAGACACTGTGGGTTTCAATTAAAAAATAATTATGCAAGTACACCAAACCATTATACTATTTAAAATCAAAACTAGATTGAACAGAGTCTCGGGACCAACATAAAACTATACTTCTTCCAAAGAAAATGTTGTGGCAGAATTAATCGATAATATCATAGCAGTTTAATATACATCACATAGAAAAACTAGTTCATATTTTATGGTGCTCATACTTTATGAATTACAACTGAGTAAACCCAAGTATATATATATACATATTGTAACAGGAGGCGTAGTTTAGGATTAAAACCATTTTAAAATACAGTTCTAAAGGAACTGAAAATTAAGTCCAGTTAACCCATATTGGAATGGGGCAGAGCCCAAAAGTATTCACAGTAAACTCTAAAAAGCATAGTAAAAGTTAAGCCTACAACTAAGCACCCGAAAGCTCGAAAACCATTTCCTGCAAGATAAGCAGAGGAAGGTAGAGTATTACTGTATGAAACATTATAGACAGAGTATCATGGAGAAATGTGAATGGCACTTATTGTCAATAAGGAGAAACGAGCCGACAGAAAATATTCATGTTGGAATGTCCCAAGACCACCAAACTGAGCCTAGCAAATTCCAAACAAAAAAGAGCATTTCAGAGTTAGAAATACGAAAACCAAAGAATTTAAATCAAATGGGAAGTCCATTTTCAAAATCTATGTGAAAAATAATATGAGAAAAATGGCATGTAAATCTTACCACAGAGCCAAGTATGTAGGAATTTGCTGGAGATAACGGAGGCATGTCCGAGCCATGATAACAAGCATTGAGCCAATAGCAAAGACAGAAGGTGAAAGAACTTGCACAGTCGTGATTCGACCTGCGGGGCCATTCCAATGGCATTGAAGGGTTACATAGCTTATCTCCAGTTCTGTCCACCAAAGAAGGAAGGAGAACATTCAAAGAAAAAGTAACTCACAGTTCATTAATGCCAGCGGATCTCTCATGGCGGAGGCATGGCCAGAGGTAACATTAGATTTGCAGTTGCAGAGCTGAGCTCTCAGCCCTGGCGGAGTCAACAATGGAAAATTGGTGGGAGGTTGGGGGTGGCTAGTTACCCTAACCCACCTCACCTGCCTGGATCACCGTTGATTGTGAGGGATTTCCATCCAACGGTCGAGAGGGAGCCAGATAACTATGACAGATGGAGGCCATAGTGCAACCCTTGAGACATGACATTAATCCCCAAAGTAATGATCTCAAATAATATTCCCAATCAAATTTCAAGAGTAGGTACGGGTAAAAACCTTGGGATTATATTTTAATTGTTTTTGCTTGTTGGTGAGCGCATGATAAATTCAATTATGTACCCCAGGAGTTTAATGCCTATACCACCTTGACAATCTTTCTGATGCGGCATCATAAGTGCCAAATCCATATGGTTAAAATCATATAGTGTAAACAAAGAAAATATCAACGTACGAGACTGAGAACTCAAGGCTAATGTTAATTCGAATGATGTGTAATAATTTCAAGGTGAATAATGTATTATTTATATATATATATATATATATATATATATATATATATATATATATATATATATATATATATATATATATATATATATATATATATATATATATATATATAATCAAGATTATGTATAGTTTACACGTAAATATTTTGAATTTTTTTTTTGATGTGGTAAATGTAAATGAATAAGTAGGTAATTGTGATAAGTGGTATCGGAGCATAAGTTACAAACTGGGGCCAAATGGGCGAGAACCATACTATTTTTTTTGTTATGAATTCTATTAAAATTAATTATTTGATATTGTGTTAAGTATAGGAACAGGTTTCTGTAATCCACCATGAGAAGGGGATCAAGTCAACACCCACCCAGAAACACGGGGGAGACCCATCCTGTGATCAATCTTGAGGTCAGTCCCAAAATGTGGGTGAAAATAAGTGTGGACCAGCACCAACAGAGAAGTAGAATGCTGGAAGAACAACAACGACATAAAAACAAGTTGATGGATACCATGCAACAGCTATAGACAAAGATGCTTAAGGTTCGTAGTGATAATGAAAGGCTAATGAGAGAACACGAGAGAATATTAAAAAAATTGTTGGATAGATAGAACCCTCTTAGTGGAAAAACTAACACTAAAAGAAACACTTAGGCAGAAAGAGAATGATGCCAAACAGTACATGATAATGTTGAAGACAGCCGAATGCCTAGGACCAATAAAAGTCAAACATACAATGAGGCGAAATCTGGAAATGTCCTAGAAGAACAAGAGCTAAAAAAGCAAAAAATGGAATTGCATTGAGAATTCTGGAAGATAAAGCCTCCTACATTTGATGGAGAGGCGTGTTGAAGATTGCAACAAGAAAAAATGAAGGAGGCATCCTGAAACATCATTCCTGATCCTAGTTGGAAAGTGATCACCTAAACTAGGTGGGGCCCACACAGGTGATTTTTTGTCGCAAAGTCTATTTTTAGACTATGTTTGTTTTTAGACATGTCGATCATATTCTATGAGTTGCAGGATGATATTTTTGGATGGTTGGTCAAGTTGGAAAAATAGATGGATTTCTATTTTTAGACATATTGGGCGGAGTCTATTTTTAGACTGCCAGTCTAAAAATAGATATGTCGAATATTGTTAGCTCTTAATAATGTTTGGACTATAAACATTATCTTATTCTGTTGGAGCACTTCAGTTAAGTGCACAGATGTGGCACAGGAGCTGACAGAAGGAATTACGCTATTCCTATGGGTTAAGTGGAGTTATTGCATGGAGGACTTCAGTTAGAACTCATGTGACAGAGTTTGGTGGAGTTGTAGAAGTAGTTCATGGAGTTGTGTTCAGTTTAACTCAGTTAGACACAGTTGAGCTAGTTGTATCTAGTCTAACTGATTGATACACTAGTGAGAGTGGTGTGAATTAATAGGTAATTAATTCACTAAATAATAACTCATTAATAAACTGAAGAATACATCAGTTAACTACAGTGCATGGCAGTTTCAGTGGAGACCAGTGCAGAGATAGGTGAAAGGGTAAGATAGACTATCTGTTGTGACTAATAGTGATGCATGGATTGCATCTATATATACATTGGAGTTTCCAATGATAATAACGCAGTCAATGAGAGTGGTATTACATTGAATTGGTCTTTGTAATCAGCTTGGATTGTGCAGTGGAGGTAGGCTAGCAGGTGGCAAAGATTGGTGCATGGATTTGCAAGATTGGGCCTGATTAGTGTATGATGATTGTACTGTACTGAGAGCTTGTGATAAGCTTTGTATGCTTGTATGAGATTTTCATATGATCTCCATGTTACATAATATATAGTTGGGGTTTTTAGCTTCAGGCTTTCCCGTTAAACAACTATGTTATGTGTGTTTTTATTGCTTCCTGTGTTTTGCAATTGTTGATTTAATTTTCGCATGTGATGATCAATGGTGGAATAGATTTTGTATTGTGCATGAAGTTAAAATAGTGTGTGATCAGGAGAATCTTGGATATATAACACATAAGTTTTATAATTTCTACAAGGCGGAGGAAATGGCAGAAGCTTGGATAATAAATATGAATAAGTACTTTCAAGTGTATGAGTATAACAACAAAATTAAAGCTCGCTTATCCATATACCAACTGCGGGAGAAATCAATGCTATGGTGGGAGGAAGTGAAGAATGTACAAGGAGTGGAAGGTAAAAAATGTAACTTGGGATGAGTTCCAGCAGTATTTCAAATATAAGTACCCGACGAAACATTTTTACGATGAGAAATCCTGAGAATTTCATGATCTGAAACTGGGCCAAATGACCATGGATGAATTTATTACGAAATTCACTTCTCTACTAAGATATGTACCTTACCTGTGTGATGAAAAGACCAAGGTGCAACGTTTTTTGAGCAGTTTTCCGATTCACATGAAAGAAATAATTGAGTTGAAACTGAAAACCATGGATGAAGCGATTAGGAAAGTGTAAATGTGCTATCAATAGTCCAAGGTGAAGGGAGAAACTGGAAAAAGTTGGCCGCCTCGAAAAGGTCAGAAAAGTTTTACCAACAACAGAAACAAATCTGGAAATTTCAAGAATGATGCAAGTAATCCACTCAGTAAACATAATGGAAAAATCCAAACCAGAACCAAGTGGACTAGGGAGGAAAGGCCTAATGAAGCTTCTAGTAGACCTGATATTGGGAAACCCCAAAAACCTCTGTTGCAATTTTGGGGATGTGGAGAAGCACATTACTTCAAAAAATGCCCACATCGAGGGAGGAATAAGGTGGTAGCAAATCTGCAAGAAGCCTCAATGGTGGGGGATGTAGCTCGGAACATACCCAAAATCAATGCAGCGTTAGAGGATCCACAAGCAGATTATCAACCAACCATGATAGAGTTAGAAGGTAAGCTTCAAAACCAATCTGTTTCTATTTTAGTTGATCCTGGGGCCATCTTAAGCTACATAGACCCCCGTATAGTTGAGAACTATAAATTGCATAATCATAAATTTAAAATCCCTTGGCTAGTTCAGCTAGCTATAGGGACAAAAAGGCGAGTCCAAGCTAAGGTACCGAATTGTGAGCTGAATATTAAAGAATAACACATAAGGGTAGAACTTAATATTTTACCCTTGGGATCATACGACATCTGGGGATGGATTGGCTAGAGAAACACTGGTCCTTAGTGGACTACAAGAATAAAGTCATTCATTTTAAGGCAAATGACGGGATGCGACAAGAATTGCAGGGTATTAAAAATCCCTTGCAGTTACTACCTATTACTGCATCACAACTAAGTAAATGCTTGAGGAAGGGTTTCCATATTTATGTAATTCAAGTGGGATTCACCAATACAAAGGATAAGACTCTTATGCTAGATAATATACCGATTGTGCAATAATTCCAAGATATATTTCCAGAAGAAATTCCAGGACTGCCGCCAAAAAGAGACATACACTTTACCATTGAACTAATACCCAGGGCAACGCCTGTGTCCTGAGCTCCCTACCGAATGAGTGTTCTAGTGCTAACATAACTAAAGATGCAGTTGTAGGAATTAATGGATAAGGGTTACATACGACCAAGTGTATCCCCATGGGGAGCACCAGTTCTGTTTGTAAAGAAGAAGGATGGCACTATGCGTATGTGCATGGATTATCGACAACTCAACAAGCTGACCATTAAAAACTAATACCCACTACCATGCATATATGACCTTTTTGATCAAGTCAAGGGAGCTACAATATTTTCTAAGATTTACTTAAGTTCATGTTACCATCAGATTGAGATTAAGGATGAAGATATAAGCAAGACAGTTTTCTGCACCAGGTATGGGCATTATGAGTTCATGGTACTACCCTTTGGGTTAACCGACCCACCAACAACCTTCATGAGCTTAATGCACGAAAATTTTTACCCATTCTTGGAATTTTTTTTTTTAATTTTCATAGATGATATATTAATTTACTCCAAGAATATCGAAGAGCACGAATAAAATTTAAGCATTGTACTTAGAATGTTGAGAGAGCATCAACTCTATGCTAATTTCAGTAAGTGTGACTTCTTTAAGGAACAGATCCAATATCTAGGGCATGTGATATCTGCTGAAGGAATTGTGGTGGACCCAGGAAAGATAAGAACAATTATGGAGTGGAAGGTTCCAAAGAACTTAGCTGATATATGCTCCTTTATGGGTTTGGTTGGGTATTATCGACGATTCATCAATGGATCCACCAAAATATCTTTTCCCATTACCTCCCTATAGAGGAAAGGGCGAGTCTTTAAATGGACTCAAGAATATCAGAATAGTTTTGAGTTATTAAAAGATTTGTTAACTACAACTCCTGTTCTGAAGGTAGCAAACCCTAGTAAAGATTTTGAGGTATGTACGGATACATGCAAGTAAGGTGTTGGAGCGGTGTAGACTCAAGAGGGAAGAGTCATAGCTTATGAGTCTAGGAAGATAAAGGACTACAAATAGAGGTATTCCGCCTATGATTTGGAACTAACAGCGGTGGTGCATGCCTTGCGGATATGGAGGCATTACCCGTTAGGGAAAAGGTTCATTTTGAGAATTGATCACAGTAACTTAACTAGTTATTTTAAGCAAGCTGATCTGAATGCTTGCCAATCCTGGTGGAATGAATTATTAAGTGAATTCGATTTTGATATACATCACATGAAAGGAAAAGAGAACCAGGTGGAAGATGCTTTGAGTAGAAAGTTGCATGGCATTTATGAGTTGTACTTTAATCAGATCGAATTTAATTTTCAAGAATAGATTATGGAGGTAGCTAAGGAAGATCTAGAGTACTAGTCTTTATGGCAGCAAGAAAAAGAGGATGAAAAGCAAGGGAAAAATTCTGAATACAAACTCAACGATAAGCAATTCTTAATTTATCAGAAGAGGATATTTATTCCAAATCAAAATAATCTAAAACGAATGATTTTGGATGAGTATCATAGGAGCACCTATGATGGGCATCCAGGATATCAAAAGATGTTAACAACAATAAAAAGGGACTACACTTGGCTGGGAATGCGAAGGGACATAGCAGAATATTTGACCAAGTGTCTAGAGTGTCAACAGATTAAGGTTGAACATCAGCACCCTACAAGATTGCTTTCACCAATTCTAGTGCCTGAATGGAAGTGGGAAGTAATTTCCCTTGACTTTATCACTAGACTACCTAGAAACAAAAAGCATAATGATTCGATTATGGTAGTATTCGATAGAATCAGCAAATTGGCACACTTCATTTCTGTTCAATCTACTTACAAGACAGTGCAAATTGCTGACATTTTCATGAAAGAGATTTTCAGATTGCATGGCATACCTCGAGTAGTCATTTCAGATCGCGATGTGAAGTTTACATCGGCATTCTGGAAGACGCTATTTAGTGGACTGGGAACACAAATACAATTTAGTACTACCTATCACCCGCAAACAGATGGGAAAACAGAAAGGGTAAATCAAGTTTTAGAGTACATGTTGCACACGTATATAATGCAACAACTAATGAAATGGGAGGAGTACTTGCATTTGGTTGAGTTTGTATACAATAAAGGATATCAAGAATCTCTTAAGATGAGCCCTTTCGAAGCATTATATGGGAGACAATGTCGGACTCCTATAAACTGGAGTAGCCCAGAGAATAAGATGATGCTTGGACCAGATATGTTAGAAGAGATGGAACGGGAACTCAAGAAAATTAGGCAGAATTTGATGGCGGCACAAGACCGACAAAAGGATTACGGAGAAAGGAAAATAACCTTTTGGGAATTTGTAGTGGAGGACCATGTGTATGTGAGAATTAAATCGAATAAAAGCACTTTACGGTGGAATGCTTGTGCCAAATCGGCTCCCCACTACTACGGACCCTTCGAAGTCTTGGAGAGGATAAGGCCGGTGGCCTATCGATTGGCTTTACCAAGCCATATATTAGTGCACAACGTATTTCATGTGTCCTTATTGAAGTGTTATGTACACAATTCCAAGCAAATCATACATTGGCAGGGTATACATGTAAGTCAAAAAAGTACTACGATTTTCATAAATTAACTTCCCGATTTGAAATAATTCGAAATCTTGTTGCTTGCAAGTAGAACCGGATGACGAGTTCCTGGTATAACTATAGCATATCTTAGATCGGAGAGAAATAGCACTCCAAAATCGAGTCATCCCCCAAGTTAAAGTGTAGTGGAAGCACTTTGGCCCAGAGGAGGCTACTTGGGAAGATGAAAAAGTTATGTATGAGGCTTATCCATAGATGTTCTCAGAAAACAAGTAACATTGAGGACGGTGTTTATCTCAGTGGGGGAAGATGTAACCTCCTATTTTATTCTTTTTCTTTTTACTTATTGTTACATGAGTTGTTATGACACACATTTATAATGGGTAATGAATGAGGCATTCATTAGTGACATTAATACATGACTTTTATTTAAAATATTGATTTACATGATAATTTTTCCTAGGTAAAAGGTAGAAGTAATTGTGTGGTAAATATTCCAAGAAACCTAGGAAAGAGGTTGAGATAGTTCTGGCAGTTACCTTCCCAAAAAGGATTTAAAGAAAAATCCTAGGAGGGAAAGGGATTCTATGCAAAGCAAGTAGAGGGTTAAGCAATTGATGCTTGTTCCTGAGTTGTCCAGAGCTGGTGGGAGTATCAGTGGAACTCGGGAATTTACCCTAGAAGAAGCAAGACCGGATTTCCAATCCTGAGGTCAGACTTCTTATCTCAGAAAATTACCTCAGAACTGGTGAGGAGCAAGGGGGGAGCGGAGGTTGTAATCACCTCACTCAAGGTTGGGTGGACTGAGAGTTACTAAGATAAACCTGTAGTCTAAAGTAGGTACAAAGTGCACCTAAGTTTATTGTTTAATTTTTTGCATTTAATGTTGCAATTTGTAGTATAGAAAAGAAATGCAAATTTATATATTTGAATTTATATGTACTGAAAAAGGAACAGTAGATTAACCATGCATTTCATTCTAGAAAATAGCTAAAAATGCATGATGTATTTACATTGGGAAGGAAAGTTACAGGTAGGACTTAAATATTGTTTTTACTCTTTGTGTGGTAGGTAAATAATAGTAAATGATGAATCAGAAGCTTTCTTTCCTTTAACTTTCCTACTCTCTGTGAAATTTACTAATGTTCACATGCTACAGTAGTGAATAATGTAAAACACATACGACTGTGATGAACATGTAAAATATACACTACTGTAGTGAATATGTAAAAATACATGTTACTGTAATGAATATGTAAAATAAATGCCATTGTAGTGAACATAAAAATACATGCTACTGTAGTGAATATGTAAAAATACATGCTACAGTAGTGAACAATGTAAAATATATATGCTATTGTAGGGTTTTATGAAAATACATGCTACTATATTGAAATATGTAAAATACAAGATATTGTAGAAAGCTGGTTAATCTTTCAAATAGGAGAGATAACACGCAAATTATGGGGAGAACTGGTCGGTTGTGGGTTTAGAACTAGAACCCAGTAACAGGGTCACGGTTCTGGTCCCAACTGAACCTTTGCTGGAATAATGGGAAGACATGGCAGGTTTCAATTAAAAAATAATTATGCAAGTAAACTAAACCATTATACTATTTAAAACCAAAACTTTATTGAACAGAGTCTCTGGACCAATAGAAAACTATACTTCTACCAAAGAAAACGTTGTGGCACAATTAATTGATATTATCATAGCAGTTCAATATACATCACATAGAAAAACCAGTGTATATGCTACGATGCTCATACTTTATGAATTACAACTGAGTAAACACAAGTATATATATATATATATTTACATACTGGAACAGGAGGCATAGTTTAGGGTTAAAAACCTTTTAAAAGATAGTTCTGAAGGAACCAAAAATTAAGTCTAGTTAACCCATATTGGAATGGGGAAGAGCTCAAAAATATTCATAGTAAACTCTAAAAACCATAGTAAAAGTTAAGCCTACAAATGAAAACCTGAAAGACTAAAAACCCTTGCCTGCAAGATAAGTAGAGGAAGGCAGAGTATTACTATATGAAAGATTATGGACAGAGTATCAGGGAGAAATGTGAATGGCACTTACCATCAATAAGGAGAAAAGAGCCGACGACAAACCTTCATGTCGAAATGTCCCAAGACTACCAGACTGAGCCTAGCCAGTTCCAAACAAAAATGAGCATTGCAGAGCTAGAAATACAAAAACCGAAGAATTTATATCAAATAGGAAGTCTATTTTCAAAATCTGTATGCAAAATAATATGAGAAAATTGGCATTTAAATCTTACCACAGAGCCAAGTATGTAGGAATTTGCTGGAGATAACAGAGGCCTGTTCGAACCATGGAGCCACGATAACAAGCGTTGAGCCAACAGTCGAGATGGAAGGTGAAAGAACTTGCACAGTTGTGGTTCGACCTACGAAGCCATTCCAATGGTACCGAAGGGTTACACAGCTTATCTCCAATTCTATCCACCAAAGAAGGAAGGAGAACAGACAAAGAAAAAGTAACTCACAGTTCATTGACGCCATCGAAGCTCTGATTGTGGAGGTATGGCCAGAGGTAACATCAGAGTTGCAGTTGCAGAGCCGAGATATCAACCTCGGCGGAGTCAACAATGGAATAATGGTGGGAGGTTAGGGGCGGGTAGTTACCCTAACCCACCTCACTTGCCCGAATCACGGTTGATTGTAAGGGATGTCCATCCAACGGTCGAGAGGGAGCCATATAACTATGACAAATGGAGGCCATAGCGCAACCCTCGAGACATGACATTAATCACCGGAGTAATGATCTCGAATAATATTCCCAATCAAATGTCAAGAGCAAGTACGGGTAAAAACCTTGTGATTATTTTTTAATTGTTTTTGCTTGCTGGCGAGCGCATGATAAATTCAATTATGTACCCCAGGATTTTAATGCTTGTACAACCTTAACAGTCTTGCTGATGCAGCATCATAAGTACCAAATCCATATGGTTAAACTCATATAGTGTAAACAAAGAAAAGATCAACTTACGAGACTGAGAACTCGAGGTTAATGTTAATCTGAATGATGTGTAATAATTGCAAGGTGAATAAAGTATTGGTTTATATATATATATATATATATATATATATATATATATATATATATATTATGTATAGTTTAGATGTAAAATATTTTGAATTTTTTTTTTTATGTGGTAAATGTAAATCAATAAGGAGGTAATTGTGACAGAAGATGGGAGTATTTATTGTGAACTACACAGGAAAAGGGTCGAATACAAGAGTCAGATAGAGAAACAATCTATCCCATAAGCTATCTTTAACGTAAAAGACTTTAAAATTACTTATTCTTCTTCAGTTTTCCAGAAAAATGTTGATGTTAATTTTTTTGACAAGCATTTTATGTTAATCTTTGTTTCAACCATTCAAACATTTCGACACGAATCTGAGTTATTAACTTGTTCTGAGGACTGTCCCAAAAAATTAATAATTCAAAAATTAAAATGTGATCTCAAGGTTCGTCATGGAACACTGTGGACCTCTTCCTTAGTCATTTATGTTAGTCATTTTGTCACTTTTATTATATATATTATTAGATATCATTTTTTAGATTTAAATGCGTTAAATAAGTCATTCATCTCTAACCATTTCCATGAGAAATAATAATAACTGATTAATTTCTCATTTAAAAATTAGTTAGAATTTAATGAATCAAAATATTTACAAAAATATAATATTTTTAAATATATTCTAAACTTGATGATTTATATTCTTAAAACTTTCATTTTTTAAGTTTTTAAATATATTCAAAACTGGTAGAAATTTTATTCTCAAAAGTTTGATTTATAGAATTATGATGAATATTTCAATTTTTAAATTTAAAGTGAATGATTTTAGATAAATTTTATTCCGCGCTATTCAATTCAAATGTCTTTTGGTAAGAGGATCTTTCAAAAAAAGGGCAAAACATCGCTTTTCAAATGAAGGTTTAATATCCCAATATGTTTTAAATTGGATAATCATCTGCTAAAATATCTTCATTTGGTAAGAGGATCTTGAAAAAACAAAGTATCCTTTTTTAATATGTTTCCAATATGTTAAATTCAATAATTATCCACTTTTAACTTTAGTTGTATCAAATATCCATAGAGATTTTTTGAGTAGCATCAATGATTATGGATGAATTCAACCACGGCTATTGGAAGCTTCTATGATGCGATTTTATTAATAATTTAAATTAATTCTAATATTGATTTAGAGCTGATTTCTTATAGCTTTTATTTATCGTGTTTTTCTAACCATCTTTCCAGTAACATTATATATATATATATATATATATAATTAATTGATTAATTTTATTCATTAAAAGATAGGTTTAATTAAAAATATATATTTTAAATAATAATATTTTATGTTTGTAATTATAATAATTTAAAACATATAATTAATAAACATATAAAAATTTAATTAATAAACATATGATTAGAAATAAAAATGTTTTTACATATAAAGACGTGAAATATATGTCTAATTGGTTTTGGATCGACACTGATAGGGTGCTTTGTTAAGACACTCCTTGATGTGATGGGATATGGGTAGAAGATCAACTATGTTGATCATTTGAGAGGATATGAGGAAAATATAAAGTTCTTTAAATGTTGTGTGTTATTTTTATTTGCATTAAATATTCATAAAATATGTGGGTCATAAGGTCAAGCCTAAGTATTCTAGTGGTAGTGGTGGATTTCATTATTTCAATCTTAATATGACATATAGGAACAAAATAATAAAGACGTCTATCATTTAACTTTTCTGTTTAATGTGATGCCAACATAAAGATATATTCTAAATAATTATTATGGATCAAAAAAACATGAATTCTAATATTGAAATAAAATTGTTAATAAAATTTAATTTAAGTGATTATAAAGAATGATTATTATTTTTTAATCAAATTAAAATTTTTAAATTTTACATATTTTTGTCATTACAAGTCAAATTATTATATATAATGGTGTTTTTTTGTCATATTTTCTCTGTTTCATATTTATTTAAATAATATTGATTTTAATGGTCATATTTAACTTAATATTAATTTAATTAAATAATATTATATTTGTTAATTTAATGATTAAAAACATATGCTTTCTCATAAAAAATTATAAATCCAAGTCTACAGAGGAGTTAGAGTATGTACACTTCTATATATTTAAATCATTGTGTAGAAATAAGTTCCTTATAGGGCAACAAAAAGGTCTTATACACCAATTTGATGTTTGACTTAGAATAACCTTAACTATTACTACTACTAATAATTAATAAAATAATTTAAATAATTATACAAAACATGATAAGCAATAATATAGATAAACTTTGATGATATGATTTTTACTAAAAATTAACTATATTAATATTATTTAACAATTTTTTAATTATAATAAAATTTTTAATTATATAACAATTATTTGTTATTAATAAAAACTTAATAACATAAAAAAATTATGAAAATGATGTAACAATATATTTTAATTAAAAAAATAAAAAATAATTTATATAAAATTTCTAGAAATATCTTTACATCATATTCTAAAGCTTATTAATATTCTTCCATAAAATTTATTTATATGTTTCATTATTTGGAATTCTATCTTTTTATTTACAAATATATTTATTTTTTTTCACCAAAATCCGTATTTTAACCATTTTCATTATATCAAATCGAACATAATTTATCACTTTTCATTAATATATATATATATATATATATATATATATATATAATTTTAAAATTAAATAAATTAATAATACTTTCTCGAAGTTATTAGTGAAATTTAAAATGCTAATATATATATTTATTTATAATTAGAAAAAATAGTTTATATTAAAATCTATATTGAAATATATTTTTGTGTTTATAGTTTTGTTAATTGCTTTACTATATGTTCTTCATAAATTATCCAAACTATAATTATTACTAATATAGCTTCATATAATTTTTAGAAAAAGGGAGGCTTGTAAGTATAGACCTTATAGACTTGACCTCCAAGTCACAAAATTTGCATTCTATTTACTATCTAATCAGAAATGCAAATGAAACTTCTCTTATTCTTTCAAAGCACCAAGAACTTTGCCAAGTCAAATTACTCCCTTGTTGATTTCCAAAAGCAAATTTTCTGACACAGGGTCTGGACAGTTCCAAGTGCTCTAATCGATTTCACAGGGGGCTTATCCTCCCAAAATTTCCAAGTAACATGCTAATCTCCTGAACATTTACTCTTCCTTTACACACAGAGCGATGTTGCAGGATGACTCTACATTGAAACCATTTACCTTTACGAACACAAGGGTGTTGTAGGCTAGCTTTGCGACAAAGAAAACCACCTTTACTCGCATCCCGCAACCTTTTTGTTATGTTATTGCACCAAGAAAATAATTTGGATTAGATTTGGCCCCTCTCAAGCTTAATTTTCCACTGAGATTTGCTCTGGCAGATCAAAACTATTCCTTGTGTGGAGAGTTCTCCCTTTTCCTTTTCTTTTTATGTGATTAAGGGAAACACCTTCTGATGCAAGTCTTGCACATCATGGAGGATTTTTGACATTATGTCTCTCCAGCTTGCTTGAATTTAATCGTTAATCCTCTTGAGATGTGACAAACCCCTTCGAGCATTGTTGTGTATTGATACTTCTCTATGTGTGAAGTTCGTTGCTATTATCCCACACCATATGTGAATGCAGATATCATTCCTATTAATTATAGCCCCTATGATTTAATTAATACATAATTTCCATGAGAAGGTCATCATTGAGAGGAGCCTTGTACTACATTGAGTTCTCATGCTTGAAGCCATAGTTCTCATGCTTGGAGCCATGTTTGTTGGTTGATGAGTTTGTTTTCGAGTGTACTATTGGGATATATCCACTTGAGGAGGCCTCAACACCTTGGCTCCATATCAATTTTTATACAAAATTAATACTTTCTTCCTTATACAAACAATCCATGGGGAAGTGTCAAATCTAGAGTAATTTATTTAATACTTTCTTCCTTATACAAAGAATCCATGGAGAAGTATTGGATCATACTTTCTTCCTTATATAAATAATCCATTGGGAAGTATTGGATCTCGAGTAATTTCTTTAATACTTCCTTCCTTATACAAAGAATCCATGGGGAAGTATTGGATCTAGAGGAATTCATAAGAAATTCAGGGGATTTGGAAAAGTCGAATCCATCCATTAACTATTAAGGTACCCTTCTCCAAAAGGAAACCTCCATTAACACATTTGTCACCCTTCTTGTTATGATCTTGAAGCATATGGAAGAATGAGACAAAGTCCATTCCCTTCATTGTCACTTTTGTTCTTTTCATGAGGTGACTCAACACCTTTTCTTTTAGAGTTGTATTTTTCACCAAATGCTAAATGAGGAGAAGAGAATCCCTATTACTGTGAAGGATGAGGCTACATACGCTTTTTTTATCTGTATTCTTGAAAGAGAGCAATCGCTTCAGCGAGGTTGTTTTTCACGTTTCCAAGGCCCATGGATACTCTGCTACCTTTATTTCCTTGAATTCATATAATACCCCGCCTGTAACCCCTATAATAGTTTTTATTTTAATAAATATTTAAATAATAAATTTATTGATGTGAATAGTTAAATATTTATAATAATTTTTATGAATTAAAATTTCATAATATATTTTAATTATACTTAAAAATATATATATTATTTTTTACTTAATTTAAAAAATTTAATTTATTTTAACCTATTACCTCAATTTAAAAATTAATATATTAAAAACATAAATTTTTTTTTAACCAAAATACTTCATTTATTCATAAATAGATTTTAATTTATTAAAAATATAATTTTTTTTTAATAAAAAAATTCATTTGTGGATAGGTAGATTGTCAACTAAAAGAAGTTAAACATTTCAAAATACATACAAAGTTAAATCACCAAAATTTTCAAATACTACAAAATAATATTTTATCTTCTTAAATAAATTAAAGGAATATGTGATTAGTTAATATTTGTAGAATAATTAATATTAATTAGAATTATGATTATTTTTTATTTCAAATATAAATATAAATCTAATAAAATTTCGAATATTTATAGCAATTTTATTAATCAAAATTTCAAGCTTTAAAAAATATAAGTTTTATATTAATTCAAAAATTTTACAATAATATCTTTCAAATTATTTAAAAAAAAATATGAAATATCATATATATATTCACCCCATCGAAGAATATATATATATATATATATATATATATAATCTCGAGAGGTGATGAAAAGTAGAGGGCCACACCTGCTACCTTGTAAATGCGAGGATAATTAATGTCGGGGTTGGCATGGCCACCCCCTCACATGCATAAGCATGCAATCTTAAATCTCTTCAAACAACATTTTTGGAGAAAAAACGGAGATGATGGGGGGTGGTGAAACTCAGTTTGGGTATTCAAAGTGGTTGGGGGATGTTTCCTTGCCCCAAGAGAGATTTCATGGAGGAAATTCATAGAGGAGTTGGTAGAACTGTTTCTAGTCTTGGTTCAGAGTAAAATCTTTTATGATAACCTTCACTACGAGCACTGAAGTTACTAATTTATGGGTTACTCAACGAGCTAATATACGAAAGTTGTTAGATACAAAAGCAGAGGATGTAGATAGAGGTGAATATGAAATGTGGGTTAACTGGGTCGAGTTCATGCTTCTAGACATAGATGTTCCAACCTAGAGTAAGACATCTTCCTTGGCTTGGATTGAAAAGGTATATCTCCATCTTTACTAGGTATTTCTTAAGCTTCAGGATAACTCTTTTATCTAGTACATCTTCAAAAATAGTGTTAATTTCTCAAATATTTAGTGTAATTTCTATGTTGGTTTCAATAACGTTTGGAGGGTTAGATGTGGGGTTGTGTATGGGATATTTTGTATAGTCCGTGCTCTTGGCGGTGTTTCCCCAGGGGACCGGTAGCTGAACTGGGATCGTGACCCTCTATGTCTTACCATTTCTTATTTTGTTTTGGGTTTGTCATTTTTTGGAGGTCTGTGTCGGTGTGATTTTACCATTAATGCCCCCTCATGCCATCGTTGGAAGCCAAAATATTCTTCTGGCTTACTGTGTATAGGGACAGTTTCTTCTAGTCATCGTGTGGTCTACATTACATCTTGCATTAACCTTAATCAAGATGATCTATAATTAATGTCCTAAAGCTTACTAGGTTTGGAAATTATACCCCATTTGTCTTGGTGGTATGTTGTGTGAGTTTTAATTTAAGAGCACATTATTATTGGTGGAAGATGGAATGCTAGAAGATGCATAGCAGGCATGGGGGAGGGGTTGCAACCCATAATACCACAATAGAGCTCAATAATAGGCCCAAGAGGTTTTTGATAACTATCATGTGGTGGTTCCCCACAATACCTATAGAGAAACCCATAATTTGGAGTCTCGATTTGTTCAAGAAAGACAAATATTTTATGATTCTGAGATCCTGGAAGATGTAGCCAATTGGATTCCTGACCTAAAGCACATATGGGGATGAAGGAAGCATTATTATGGAGCACTGGCCTTATATTGGAAGACGAAGACTCTGCTTGGAAAAATCTTGATGGACAAACTAGTTGACAAATACAACATATCTACTAGTTTAGAGGATGTCAAAAGTTACCAGTGCAATTAGAACTATCATTTAGACAGGATTGAGGATAGAATTGCTCACATGGAGCTCAATTTCCAGTGCAAACCAAATTCACATGCTCTTCCAGGATTAAATGGTAGAGATATAGTCCCAGAAACTTAAGATATTAGATTCCTCTCGACTCTTGGTAGATATTGGGTTAAGAAAGATTTATGTTGGTTTTGAACAAAACACCAATAAAATGTTTTAACTATAATAATTTTCTTATTTTCAATCGTTGTATATAGAGTTGACATTGAAATATTTTATTTATGATTAACATTCTCTATATTAAAATGTTAATAGGTGCATCCTCATATTCAGAAGTAGAAAATATCTCTCTCTTTATGTGTGTGTGTGTAATGTCCCATAATAATATTAATAAATATATAAAATAATATAATATTAAAATATAAGTAAATAAATAATAAAAAATAAAGAAATGTTTCTAATGGTAAATAAATAGTGAATAAATAATAAATAATAAAGTGGGGTTATATATATATATATATTATAAAAATAGTAAAAATAAGTAAAGTTAACAAAATGTAAAAAGGAATAAAATGAGAAAGAGGTAAATTAAAAGAACTATAAAAATAGTAAAATTCAGTAAAGTTAACAAAAAGTACAAAAGAATAAAATAAGAAAGAGTCAAATTAAGAAAATTATTAAATTAAGTAAAACTTAAAATAAAGAAATAAAAGTTGCATATTGACACATGAAATTTATGCATGTGGACCCATTTCCAATTTTTTGGTCCATTTAATGGATGATGAGGAGGATGTGATCCATCCATTCTCTTCAGAGAAAAGCGTTGTGAGAAAAAGGATTCCATGGCAGTAATAGGTTGATTGAGTGCTCGAGGATGACTAGCTGTAGAAATATTATGTGCAGCTAAGTCTATGGTTGGGTGGAGAATTGTCCCCAAAATCTTTGTTACGGTTAGAAAAATTCAAAAGGCATTCAACTCCAAAAGTGTAACAACCTCAGGTTAAAAGTTCATGTAATAAAATTTAATAAAGGTAAAACAAGACCAAGGGAAAGGGATACTTATTCCAAGATGAATGTTGGGAAAAATATCCTAGTGGGAATCACTTGTTGCGTTATATGGCTAAAGGGAAATTGATAAAGGAAATGGCTAAGGCTTTGAAAAGACAAAAGAGTATTTTTGGCATTTATTTATGAAAATAAAGAAAATTCAGAAAAAAAGGAAGGTGAAAAGTCACAGGTTTCATGTGAGGAGGAAAATGAAGGAAGTTAATGGAAAATTAAAGAAATTAGAGACCTCATCAATAAAAAGACCTCAGAGCATCAATTGGAAAGCTTCTTCCAACCTTTTATCAGTTTAGTGTTAGAATTATTCTTAGAAAGGGAAAAGCACCAAGAGGAGAAATAAATAAAGCAAGGAAAGGAAAGGAAAGGAAAAGAAGGACAAGGAAAGTAAAGGAAGGAAAGGATCAAGCAGATGCAATGGTAATACTTCCAGGTAATATATTTCATTTGTGATTTCCTAGTTGGTTTTGACATGTATGGTATGTGCATGTTGGAATATGGTTCTTTTTAGATCAAGATACCATGGTATTGCGAGCCTTTTGAGATCAGGATACCATCAGGTACCCATCAAAGAAGAGGACATCTACAAGACTACCTTTAGGACCAAGTATGGGAATTATGAGTTTGTTATAGTTCTATTCGGTTTGACTAATGCTCCAACTACTTTTCCATGTATAATGAATAATGTGTTGTGTCCGTGTTTGGACAAGTTTGTTATTGTATTCATTGATGACATCTTGGTATATTCTAAGAATAAGGTGCATGCCTAGAATTTAGAAAAAATGTTGAGATTGTTAAGAGATCATAAGTTGTATCCTAAGCTTAGAAAGTGTGGTTTATTTAAGACATAAGTACACTCCTTGGGACATGATTTTTCCAATAATGGCATAGTAGTAGATATGGAAAATATAAAGGCTATCATGGAGTGGGCGGCTCCTAGGAATGTGGAAGAAGTCGAATCATTCATGGGCTTATCAGGTTACTATATGAGGCTCATCAGGAAATTCTCAAACATTGCATATTCTATTACACCATTGTAGAGGAAAGGAAATAAGTTTGAATGGTCAAAGGAGTGTGCAACCAGTTTTGAGTAGTTGAAGTAGTTGTTGACCAATGCTCCGACGTTAAAGATTGCGGATCCATATAAAGAGTTCGTAGTATGTAAAAATTCTTGCAAGAGAGGGTCTGGTGGAGTCATTATGCAGGAGGGACAACTGATATTCTATGAGTCTAGAAAACTAAATGAGTACGAGAGGAACAATGTGGTTGATGATCTTGAGTTGGCAGCTATTATTCACGCTTTGAAGATGTGGAGGAAATATCTTCTTAGCAGGAGATTTGTGTTGATGAGCGATGAAATTGGGTTGAGATATCTATTTGACCAGTTGAATTTTAAGGCCAAGCAAGCTAAATGGTTGGCTACCCTTAGTGAGTTTGATTTTGAAATTAGATACATTAAGGGAAAGGAGAAAATGGTTGCATATGCTCTCAGCAAGAAAGTACAGTTGAACCATGTTGCGACAGTGAGCTCATATGGGAAAAATTTATAGGATCAGATCTTACATGCCAGATAGAAGGATGACAGGTACAAGGAGCTTATGCACAAGTTACAACAGGGTACACGTGATCAGGATGTGGATTATCATATTACTACATATGGCTTGGTGATATTTAGGGACAAGATCTATGTACCAGATGATAGTGAAATCAAGAATATTATCTCGAGGGAGTTTCATGTATAACCATATTCAGGTCACCCAGGATATTAGAAGACATTGACGACAGTGAAGAAGTTCTACTACTGGAAGAATCTGAAGAAGGAAGTGGCATAGTTTATGGCGGGATGTTTGTACTGTCTTCAGGTCAAAGCAGAGTGTAAGCATATAGGTGGGTTTCTTAAGCATATTCTGATTCCAAAGTGGAAATGGGAAGTCATTTCCATGGATTTCATTACAGGTATTCAGAGGACATCGAGGCAACATGATTCTATCATGGTTTTGGTAGATAGGTTGAGCAAGGTAGCTCACTTCATTATAGTGAAGACTACGTATTCACCTAGTCAGGTAGCATAGGTCTTCATCAGGGAGATCATGAGATTGTGTAGTGTTCCGAAGAAGATTGTGTTAGACATGGATACCAAGTTCACTTCTAAGATTTCGAAAGAGTTGTTTGCACGATTGGGAACAGAGTTGGACTTCATTATAACTTATCATCCATAGACAAATGGAAAGACAGAGAGGGTCAAAATAATGCTGGAGGATATGCTGAGGATCTATGTCATGCATTGGTATAGGAGATGGGAGGAGTAAATTCCATTGGTTGAGTTTGCATACAACAACGGTTATTAGGATTCACTGAGGATGATTTTGTTTGAGGCACTGTATGGGTGGAGTTGTAACACTCCCATCAGCTGGAGTGGTCCAGTGAGTAGGATAATAATTGGATTGGACATGTTGGCAGACATGGAACAATAAAGCTAGGTTATAAATAAGAATCTAAAGGTAGCATAAGACAAACATAAAATTTATGCAGACCAACACATGGCATTTAAGGAGTTTCAGGTTGGGGAGCATGTGTATTTACGCATCAAGCCAAAGAAGAGCTCTTTGAGGATTAGATCATGTGCCAAGGTGGCCCCATGGTATTGTGGGCCTTTTGAGATCCTTGAGAGGATTGTACGAGTGGCCTATAGACTTTCATTGCCTCCGACGGTCAAATTCCATGATGTTTTTCATGTTTCATTGCTTAAAATATATGTAAAGGATGTTGATCATGTTATTGATTGGTTTGTATTGAAGGTGGAGCAAGAAGGAGAATTCTACTTGGAACCCCAATGAATATTTCAGTGGAAACATCTCGTGCTTTGGAACAGAGCATTCGAGCAGGTTAAAGTGTAGAGGAAGCACTTTGGGCCTGATGAATATACATGGGAGATGGTTGATCAGATTCGGGTTGCATATCCTTCATTGTTTTCTAATGAAGGCAAATGATTTTTTGTATTTGTACCTATTTACATATGGTTGTTATTGTAAATACCGTAATGAGCTAAGTTATAAACCTCCAATAAGCGGTATGGCTATTATGTTGTCATGTTTGTCATGATGGTTATACTTTGAGTAGGATGTTATTGTAAATACTGCAATGAGTTGATTTATAAAGATCCATAGGAAATATGTTTTTCTTTTCATCGGTTTTGCAGGGTATAAGTGTGGTTTAACACTGAGGATGGTGTTCCCTTAAGGGAGAGTGGTCTGTAACAACCACGGGTTAAAAGTTCATGTAGTAAAAGTTAATAAAGGTAAAATAAGACCACGGGAAAGGGACACTTATTCCAAGTTGAATGTTGGGAAAAATATCCTAGTGGGCATCACTTGTTGTATTATTTGGCTAAAGAGAAGTTGAGAAATTGGAAAATGCAATGGCTATGAATTTGGAAAGGAAAAAGAGTATTTTTGTCTTTTATTTATGAAAATAAAGGAAATTAGGAGAAAATAAAGGTGAAAAGTCACAAGTCTCATTTGAGGAGGATAATGAAGGAAAACAATGGAAAATTGAAGAAATTAGAAACCTCATCAATAAAAATAATTAAGAGCATCAGTTGGAAATATTTTGTCAGTCTTTTTTCACTTTAGTGTTAGAATTAGTCCCAAAAAGGGAAAATCACCAAGAGGACAAAGAAAAAAGGCAAGGAAAGGAAAAGGAAGGAAAGGAAAGGAAAGGAAAAGATGGATAAGGAAAGTAAAGGAAGGAAAGGATCAAGAAACTTCATAGGAATAATTGCAGGTAGAAAATTGCATTTGTGATTTCCTAGTTGGTTTTGAGATGCATGGTATGTGAATGTTAGTATATGGTTCTTTTGTTGCCACTGGCATGGGTTTTGTCAGGTTTCGAGAGTGGTTTTTAACATAGCCTTTCCATTTCTAGATAGCCATGGTGTGATGGAATTGTTCTCAATTTTGAGCTTTGGATTGTTGGATGATTTTGGAATCTTGGGTGAGGTGGTCTCAGGAAAATTCCCAAAGGCATAGGAATCCCTTGACCGTTAATGGCGGGATACATGGTAAATCTTGAGGGTGGAGATAAGAAAATTCCTTAAGGATGGTGAAGGAATTCTGAGGCATCCAAGCTTGATTCGGTTTTGTGATCTCGACACTAGTTTAGGTGTGATCACGATATGGAGAGGGTGGAGGTGGTTTAACCTCTGGATTCCCTTGGTTTATTTTTGATTGGTTTATCCCATGAAATCCCACATTCATGCTTGGAATATGGCACGAGGGTGATTGGATGAAGAGAGATTTGGCTCCGCCAATCTATGGTCGGGTGGAATGTGGAAGTCTTGAACTTGGTCTATATTTTCCTATGTTTAATAAAATATAAGTTTCTCTTACTTTGGATAAGGAAATATACT
Source organism: Pinus albicaulis (assembly GCA_034641835.2). Classification (NCBI taxonomy): domain Eukaryota; kingdom Viridiplantae; phylum Streptophyta; class Pinopsida; order Pinales; family Pinaceae; genus Pinus; species Pinus albicaulis. The sequence goes on from CM076572.1 coordinate 1,001,363,657, forward strand.
AGTTATTATGTGTCTTTAATTGTTTTTATCTTATTTTTATTTATATTTTTATATGCTAATTATAAGCATGGTTTTATGAAAGTTCTTAGTCATGGATATTTTCATGTTTCCACTCATAACTAAGTAAATAATGAATGCAAGACCTAATTGATGTTGTGACAACTAAGGTGAGAAGGCAATGGCCCTTCTTGTTAAACCTCATATAAGTTTTTATTCCTTCATGTTCAGAATTTCATTCATGACCTGTAGGTTGCATATCTACCAAGCGTTTGACATAATGTCAGCCCCAGTTAGGGATGGTCAAGTCAAGTCTTGGTTTAATTTTTTGGTTTAAAATCATTCTTTCTATGTTATTGACCTTCTCTAGAAGTTTCACTGAGTTATGGGCAGAGACTTGAGTCCTGACCCTAAAAAAGTGGCACAGAATTCAGAGTCGCTGGCATAGAACTAAGCAAAAAAGTCCATAGTCACATGGAGGTAGGCTCATGCGTGTGACTGGGAACCCATATTCACATGGAGGCCTTTGAAAGGGAGAAACTAGGGCTCTAGATAAGGGATAAAGTGGGTTGTCTTAGGGGTTGGACACCTGGAAGGGTTGGGTTACTCCTAGAGGTCCTGTGACATCTGAGGGAAGTTAGTAAGGTCTCAAGTTTTTGACTCCATTTCCTTAAGGTCACCTAGGAGGTTGAGCCTTATCATAGTGACCATCAACTAATGTTTACCCTGGGAAGGGTGGTTAAAGTGGGTAGATATGGGAGGAGGCATTACAAAAAGAATAATTAAGAAATATTTTCAATACAGGTGAGTCGTCTCTACTCGTGTTTTAAAAATTTCTATGTTAAATAAGTTGAATAGCTGTATGTTGATTATTAATCACATAAATTGATGTAATTATTTGTATATTTTAAATAGAGGTTGTTATAGTGTGTGTGTGTGTGTGTGTTAGGGGTTATTTCTGGTGGTTTATAACCTAGCCACCTAGGTTCAAGTCTCCTCTAGTGACATGTTGAGCTTTAATGCTTTTAAGAATATTCTTGTAATGGCTTTGAGCCTCAGAAAAGAACTTTTATTTGAGTATAACTATGAGTTGACTTGGTTCTCTCTCTCTCTCTCTCTCTCTCTCTCTCTCTCATATATATATATATATATATATATATATATATATATATATATATATATATATATAGGAGTGATATATAATAATTATTATTTCTCTTTATCAGATATATATATATATTATATATATATATATATATATATATATATATATATATATATATATATATATATATATATATATATATATATATATATATATATATATATATTGCTTAACATGCATACTAAATACAGTGAAGGTAATGAAGGTATTATATATCACTCCCTACATTTTTGTATGCGAGTGATATATAATTCCTTCATTACCTTCATTGATCCGAGAGGCTCATTCTACATCTCATTATGTCAGTGATGTGTAATTTTTTCAGTGATCAATTTAGAGTTGACACTTGCCTCTTAAAAAAATACTTTAAATAAAAATATGTCTGCTATAATATAAAATGTAAATGATTATACAAATTTGGTTATTTTTAATAAAAGCATTATAAAACATCAATAATACCATTCTCATTGAGCTCACTTGGTTAGTTTTTAATACTATAATCTAGTATAAAAATTATGTAAAAATATTTCGCTTCTGCTTTTGGAGTTATAAGTTAGTTATTTCCATATCTATATCTATGTTAAATTGATCCAGGTGGATATTGGTGGATACCCACCTATTCCACTTGGAGAGACAACACTATTGCTTTCAATTTCCTTAATTGTAGCATAGTTTACTATTTTTAGAGCAGTCTTCTCTTTCTCTATTTTTTTGTGCATGTCCCCGACCAGGTCGGGGTATAAGGAGTTAAGGCTTGAACTGGTTTAACCTTTGCAAGACCGGCCTCACCGACCCCGATGACCTCCCATGGTGGAATAAAAGAAAGACGAGGGAGCAAGAGATCCTTTCAAAATATTTCTTGAAGAAGCCCTCGAGCAACAAAGGAATGCGATGATGAATAAATTTGCCCAGATCCTTCGGCGGATGCCCACAAGAGACACATCTTCATCCAACAGCCACCTTGGAGGCACCACTCCCTTTAAGGGACAATTCAAATTTAATATTCCCATATTTGACGGCCAGATAGATGAAAATGTTGTCGGTAAATAGTTAAATACATTGGAAGGATATTTTTGAGTTCATGATTTTTACAATAAGGAAAATGCTACTTTTTCCCTCCTCAAAGTATTCCCCACGTCAAGGACTAGTGGGAAACCTACTGTGAGCGTAGGGACGAGAGGGAACCCTCACTGTTTTTAGTTACACCCACTTGGAATTATTTTTGAGACGCCATCAAGGAACAATATTACTCTGTCACGAGCTATGAAAATAAGTACATAAGCACATAAAAATTCTTGTGAGCCTCTGATATGAATTTGAATGTTAGTTTTGTTGTGCTAATTTCATCTTCATATTTAAAATTAATTTTTTGATCTTATGATTTATGTGCATAGGTTTCGTTGTTGTTTATGAGTGTCAAACAGGTAAATGAGCTGAGTTTTTAAGTTAAATTCATGAGCATAAAGCATGAAAAAAAAATGTTGAATAACAACAATAACAAGTACATCAATCCATCACAATTGATCCATTAACACACATTTTTTATGAAGGATTTCACCCCTCTTGGGCTACATCTCCTTGGTCTAGCTTCCATGGCTTGGGCCTTTTATTAGCTCAAATGTGAAAAAAATGATTTTTTCATTCACCTACAGCTCCTGAAACCTGCTTCAATGAGTCCAGAATGTCCAAATCATTCAAAAATGGCTCTTCTTACTCTCAATTTGGTCAAATTTTTCCAAAGATATGGCCAAAACAAATTTTCCTAGTAAACTACCTCCAAAACTGGAGAAGACTCTAGTTAGGGCCAAAAGAGTTGGTGGCAAATCCTAAATTGGTGGTTCCATGGAAAATTCTGCCAGTTTAACTACAATTTAATAATGTTTAAAATAGATTAATCTGCAGATAATCTCGATTAGTGCTATACGTGTGGATTTAGAATAAACATAAGGTTTAAGTATCAAACCCAAGCTATGGATAATTAATCCACAATTAAACTGATAATCCATTGTAATTAAGTTTCGCTCTGTCATTGGTTGTAGTGGAAGGTCATATGGGGAGGGGGCTAGCCCCCTCCAAATCCCCGCCGCTCATATTCAAGGAATACAAATAGAATTTGGGCGCATATAGAGTTAAGAACTGCTATTGAGGCTTATTGGTAAGCTCGTCCGTTGGTGCAGGGGAGGTCACGGGGTTGAACCCGACCTCCGCCCAATCCTTGTATCATTTCGCTCCTATGGAATGCACTTTACCATAAGTTTTAAAAACCTTATAACATAGTAAAATGTGCCCCCATATATATTAAAACTTGGACTTTGTAATATGCATATACATGGCAACCTGTAATATAGTTCAAATGTGGACCATTCAAATTACAATTCGGACTTTGGCGATACAATAACATTCGACCATTGCATATGTTGATAATTCAAACTTTGTAATAAAATCAATCTGGATTTTTGATAGGGTCCACTAGAGGGGGCACGTGACGGCCCCTGGCTGCACCACGTGTCAGCCTCTGGTTGGGATGTCCCCAACCCTAATATTTATAAAAAAAATAAATTCAACCTTAGGAGAAAATATAAACAAAAAATCACCTTCAAAGCTCACTGGTGAATCCTATTGTGACACTTGTCATAGTATCATTACGAAAAAATAAAGAATATTCCTAGAATATTTTTAAATTTGCTGACTAAGCTACCATGTCACCAACCTATCACTTCTGTAAATTTTTTAGCTGTTTAGGAAAACGAACAACAGGCTCTATCTTCTTCATCCAGACTCTATTTTCGAAAAAAAAAATTGCGTCTGATTCCTGGTGACAAGCTCTGCACTGTCGTTCAGTTTCCATTCAATTTCGAGCACTTTAAATTTTGAGCTTTTACACTAAGCACCTAATAAGTCCTCCCAACTAGAAGCCTTTTGTACTGCAAAATATCTTTGATTACTGATCATGTGGATGAGGGTATTGTTCCCTCACCCTTCCAGTCTCTATCCACTGAAATTTTCCCATTTTCATCAATTAGATATTTTCACAAAAACTTAACTTTTTCCTTGACTCTTGTGACCCTCTCTTGTTGTTGTTGACACTATCATGTTGCAATCTCCATGAATTTGCAGAGCAACAAGCTATTCTTGCAGAAACACATGCAAGTTATTCTTGCAAAAAGACACATGTTCCTACCTTGGTCATCAATCAAAGGAAACTTAAAAATTGTCTCACCTTGCACACTGGCATCATGGCGATTCTTAACTGATCTCGCTTTGTACTTGTGTCGACTCTTGACCAAGTAGCTTCGCCATTGCCATGTACCCTTTGGAAATAAAAGACAAGCACTTGTGGAACCCATGCCTTCTTTTTAAAACTTCTTTGTCGCTTTCTCTTTGACCTTTGCACTCTCTTGCACCAGCACCTTGTTTCCAACACTGCTCAACACTGATGTTGACTGCCCCAAATGTTTTACATCTTGTTCACCTCCTTTCAAAGGAAACTTGTTAGAGTCCTGAAACATCTCATTAAAAGCATAAGCAACCTTAATGAAATCAACTTTTTCATTCGATGCATCTTTTTGAAAGGTTTGATTCAAAACATCTCTATGTTTGATCATTAACAATGTCAAATTATGACTTGCATTCACTATCCTCTTCATTTCTCTTGCATGTTTAAGAGAAAAACTTTTCTTCTTCTTATGTTCTCTAATTATGTACACAATTCCATATTTAAACAAGTGATACTTATTCTCATGGCGATGAAATACTACTTTCTTATCATAAAGATAAGGACTTCCCAAAACAATAGTTGATATCTCAAGTGGCACCACATCAAGTTCAACTTCATCAAGAAAGTTTGAATTTATGGCAAATCTTAGTATGCGCTTCCTTGTAACCTGCAAGTTTTCATTCTTACATATCCACCCTAAAGGATAAGGTCTTGGATGTCTAATAGTTTCAAGGTTTAGCTACTTAAATAAGTCTTTAGAAATTAGATTAGCTTGTGACCCACTATCAAAAAGTGTGTCTATCTTTGTATGTTTAGAGATGACTCTAATATGGAAAATTTCAATTCTCGTATCTTCATCTTGAGTGACATTGGAACAATTTGAAGAAATAGTGCTTTCTATATTCTTACCTTTCAAACCCATGGCTATAATCTTTGTCTCATCTCCAGAATCTGACCCTAAGTCATGTTCAATTATAGCAACAATTTTATCCTTTTCTTTGGATTTCAGTTTGTTTGGCTTCAACTCTGGATGAAGCTGCCAACAATGGTTTTCATCATGGCCATTATTCAAACAATGTTTACATGTGAGTTTCTCTTTCTCTCTTTTGACATAGCTATTTATCTTTCCTCTTCCATAAAACTTTCCTTTTCCTTTACCCTCACTATCACTTTTCTCATCTATGTTCGATTTCCCTCTTGCTTCTAAATGTGTGGCTTGAAAACAAACCTCATCTATGTTTGTGGGATTAAACATGAGAATAGTGTGCCTAAGGTAACTATGCAAACCCCTAATGTACTTTAACACAGTTTCTTGAGAATATAAATTAATAACAAAAATAAGAGCTCTTCTCCTAAATTCATGAGTATAATCATGCACACTTTTCCCTTTCAATTGTCTAAAATTTTTCCAGTCCATAATGGCCTTTTGCATGTAAGCTAATGGATATAATTTCCTTTTAATGGCAGCAGTAAAACTTGACCAAGACATAGGGATATTACTGTAGTTTTTAGTTTCTTCTTGAGTCCTTGCTTCCCACCATACAAGTGAAGATCCTTCCATCCTCAAAGAATCCAATTGAATCTTTATGTCATCTTCATGAAGATTCTGAATTCTGCAATACATCTCCAATTGACGTACCCAATTGTCCAATATTTCTACATTTATCTCACCATTATACATTGGAAGCTCAAATTTGACATCAAGTTTGAGTAAGGGAGTTTTTCCTCTTGTGGTCTTTGAGTGAGTATGGGTAGTTTTTGTTGTGGAAGTGGAAGATGATGTTGATGGTGTTGATGAGGATGATGAAGATGGTGGATATGTATGTGGCTTTCCTCTACTGCCCTTTGAACCCTTTTCTTCATCCTTCTTATCATATGAAGTTACTTCTCCATGTGGAGGCGTAGAACCTTCTCATTCCATCCTAACAGTAAATGCATCAAACATCATTTTAACCATCCTCTTTATGTCATTGAAGTCTTTCTTGACATCATCCTCTTTTGAATGACCTTCAATTTCTCCAACACCTAACATGATGGTTGTGGATTCAAGCTTAGCTTTTGGAGCAACTTGTACCTCTTCAATCTCATCTTCTTGAGATAACACTTGAGGTGCTTCAAGTGTAAATGTGAGTGGAACTTTAGGTGGATATGGTGCCCTTGTGGCTCTCCTTATTCTGGTCCTAATCTTAGGAATTGCAACCGACAATTTCCCTTCACCTCTCTGCAACTTTAACCTTTCCAGCATCACCAATTTGCAACCATTAAGAATCATTTTTTAGAAAAGATGCAGGAAATTAGCCCATGGGTGAAATTTAGCCCTTAAAAATTTCCCTATACAACACAAAACATCCCATAGACTCTTTAAATAGTTTCTCAATAGAAAAACTCAAACTACTTATGGTCCCATCACTAATGGGTATCAACTACTTAGTGAGCCTTGTAAAGTGGACCCTTTTACATTAAGTAACTATCCACTACTATCTAATGAGACTTATTCAAATAGGATGGTTGCATAAAATAATTGACTAACTCATAGGTAGCCTTAAGTAGGGAAACTAAGGTAGGGCCCTACAATTTCCTCCCTTTTCAAAATAAACCTTATCCTAAAATTTGGAGATGAGGAAATTGATGTATAATCATTATTGGTTCCCATGTGGCATTTGTGGGCTACATATATTTATATTCAATCATGACTTCTCAAATTGTATGTTATTGGTGCAATTGATGCTCTTTGGTATCCAATGTTACTTTCAATAAATCCAAATGCAACCTTATTCATCAAGTTATGGTAAGCTTGTTTGGACCTTGCATTTCAATCCCATGATTTTCTTCAAATAAGACACATGAAAAAATGGATGAATCTTAGAATGGGTTGGAGGAGCCAAATTGTAGGCTACTTATCTAATCTATTGGAAGACCTTATAGGTTTCATCAAAATTTTCTACTAAATTCTAGGGTATTTTATCTTGGAGTGATTTTTTTTATAGGTTTGTAGGTGAAGAAAAACCTAAAACCCTTCCAAAAAATAATATTTGGAGCTATGTTGGTATTTAATTGTTGTTTCATTCTATTTTGAGCCATAACTAAGTTGTACTTAAGTGTTTGGAGATTGGCTTTAATATTGTGAAGTTTATTATTCACTACCTAAACACTAGTTTTTCCTAGTAGATAGGAAGTCACTAACAAGGGTTTTTTTCCATAATAACTTCATATGGTGTAATTTTGATGGCTACATGATAATTGGTATTATACCACCTTTATGTAAGGTAGATCCATTATTACCTTTTGAGTGTATTTTAAAAAATTAAGCATCACAAATAGGTTTTTAATCACTTGTTTACCACTTTAATTTGACCATCTATTTTAAATTGCACGTAATTCTCATGTTTAAAAGGGTACCCTGAAGTTTAAAAAACTTAAAACAAAATTTGTTGGTGCAGGTAGAGTCCTAATCTAAGACAATGAAAATGGGCAATGCCATGTAACTTATAAATTGTATCCATGATGATTTAGGATATCGAGAGGGTTACTGGGTGTGATAAGCCACAAAAATGAGCATATTTGGAAAGATGATCGACTACCATCATGGTCTGTGATCACTAATTTTTTAGCCATGCTTGGGGTTCCTACTATAAAATCCATAGAGATTTAAATCCATATATGTTTTGGGATCAATAATGTTTGCATTGTCATTGGAATATTCATTGTCTTACCATTGTTTCAATGTTAAGTGTAAAAAAAATTTACAAAAACTTCGATGTTTATTTTTATGCCTTCCTAAAATAATGATTTATTATCTCTTGTATAGGTTTTATGAAAGTTAGAGTGACCCATCATAGGTGATGGTTGCAAATATTTTAGGGCCCTTTGTTTTAAGGTGGAATTTTTTGTTGAATCAATTTTCCCTTTACATACCAATGTATCGAGCTACCATGTATGCCCTTTAGGAGGATGAGGATCTTCCTAAATCCTTTGTATGAGTTGAATTATAGTTTCATTCACTAGAAATTTTCAATGGGCTTCCTCAAACTAACTTAGAATGGGTAAAGATAAGGAAAAGAAGCATCCATCCCCCTCAAATTACTTCGATAAGGTATCAACTATTGCATTTTTTTTACCCTTCTTATAGATAATCTCACAATCATGCCCCAATCTCACAATAATGCCCCAACATCTTAGTGACCCACTTAAGTTTCTTTGGAGATGATAACATTTTTTCTAAAATTAATTTAGACTATGATGTCCGATCTTGATCTGAAAACACCACCCTATGAGATATGGGTGCTAAGTCTCCACTACATGAAGGAAAACCATCATTTGTATCTAATATGTGGATTTATGAAAATTATGGTCACGCCACTACTTATTACTGAATGAAAAAGGGCATCATTCTTGCATATAAATTTCTCCAAGTCCTTTGCCCAAGGAATTGCATTCTAGGACAACCTTATTAGTAAATTCTAGCAGTGCCAATAATAAAGTATTGTGTGTGACATCTTTAAATATAATAAGGATTTATTGGTAGCCTTGCTCCATATAAAGGAATTATTTTTAAGTAGTTATGTTAAAGAAGAAAAAAAAAATCTAATATTTGTTTACAAACTTCCTATAGTGGTTCGTAAGTCCTAAAAAACATGTAGGATCTTCTACTTCTCATGCCAGGGCCAATCTCACATAGGCACAACATTGTTTGGGTATACTCATACTCCACCTTAAATATAAATTTTCTACCCAAGTGTTCAACTTATGAAACCTCAAAATAACATTTGGAGCATTTCATGAATAATTGGCAGTTTTGCAAGAGTTGCAATTCTTTATCAACACGCTCTATGTGAGAACCCTAGGTTTTCTACAGAACAAAATATTACCAAATAATTATAACACAATACTATGTATAAAGGGCTTGAAATTTTTGTTCATGGGGCTCTCAAAGGTATATGAATCATTGTGAAAGCCACAAGGCATCACTAAAATCTCATAATGATCCTTATGTTTGTGGAATGTTATATTAGGGATGTCTTACTCTTTCATATGTATTTTGTGGTATTTGGTATGAAGGTTAAGTTTAGTGAAAAACTTTACTCCATGACTTTCATATTAGATATCATCAATAAATAGGATGAGAAATTGTTGATATTGCGATGTGTGATGTGTGATAACAACATTGCTAGTTGCAAGTTTGAGGGACAACATAAATGGAGGATTTGGTAAACAATAAATTTACAATAATATTTCTGGGACTGTGAGTCTAAAAAGCTGAGGAGCCGATGAGAGTGTTAGCACATGAAAAGGGCACAAAGGGTAATTCCTTGGTCATATATTATGCAAGTCGATGGTGTGACAGTTGAGTTCTAGGTATTAAGCCTTTAAATCTCTCAAACAACACATGATATTTAAAACTCTAAGCTCACAAAAAAATATGGCACGTAAGGGCTTGGGGAAATAAGTAACAAGATCTTGAGGTGTTGGGTATAGGTCGAAGGAAATTCAACATGGGGGTTATACTAGTGTGTAAGGGAAAAATTTTGTATGCATGGCAATGAAAACCCGAGTCTAGGTGGGATCATTAGTAATCTTAATAAGAATGGAGAGGAGTGAGAGTTTGATCTGTTGATGTGATGGGAGAGAAGGGAAGAGAGTATGAGAATATAAATATCTGGGAGAAAAGGATAGTTGAAATGTTTGGGTAACCTTGAGGATAAGACAAAAATGAAATGATTAGGAAGAGGATACAATACTTACCAGTTCAATCGCAATCAAAATCTCCAGCTAAAGCAATGGTTTTCTCATTCATAGTGAAATGAAATAAGGGCTGATTTCTTTATATAACAAATTTGCATGTGTGATCTTAAACCGTTGTGAAAATAGCAACAAGATTTATTCATTGCAACAAGATTAAGTCATACCTTCATAATGCGATGAGGATTGGTTGTTGCAACAAGATGAAGCCGCTATTGAGGAGTGTAATGAGGGCTTATATTCGCAAGTTGCAAGGCACAATCTAAGTGGGAAGATGTAACCTCATTGTAGTCTACCATCATGATTTGCGAATTGCGAGAAGAAACAATTTTTTTCAAGCTTCAGTCATGTTATTAGTATGTATAAGTGGGATGAGATAAAAAAAAAAAAAATCAAAGGAATGATGAAGACTTAGAAAATCATAGGGAATGATTATGAGAAAATTCAAGTGGGGGGACTCCAAATTTTGAAAGTTTCATATTTGTAGGGGCTAAAACACCATTATAACTCCATATGGTGTCATTTTGATGGCTACATGTTAAGTGGTATTATACCACCATTCTACAAGCTAGATCCATTGTACCCATTTGAATTTCTTTTCAAAAATTAAGCATCACAAATAGGTTTGTAATCAGTTGTTTACCACTTCAATTTGACCATCTATTTTAGATGACATGTAGTTTTCATGTTTAATAGGGTACCATAAAATTTAAAAGCATTCAACCAAAATTTGTTTATGAAGGTAAGGTCCTAAGCCAAGACAATGAAAATGGGAAATGACATGTAACTTATAAATCTTATCCATCATGACTTAGGAAATTGAGAGGGTAAAAATGTGTGATAAGCCAAAAAAATGAGCATATTTGGAAAGATGATCAACTACTTCCATGGTCCATGATAACTAATTTGTTATCCATGCTTGGGGTCCTACTATATCATCCATATAGATGGAAATCCATATATGTGTTGGGGATCAATAATGTTTTCAATTCCCTTGGAATATTCATTGTATCACCCTTTTTTCATTGGTAAGTGCCACAAATTGCTACAGAATCTTCGATGTTTATTTTCATGCCTTCCTAAAAGAACGAGTTCTATCTCTTTTATAAATTTTATGAAAACTAGAGTGACCCATTGTGGGTGATGATTGAAATTCCTCTAATATCCTTTGTTTTAGGGTGGAATTATTTACTAAATCAATTTTCCCTTTATATACCAATGTATCAAGCTACCATGTATACCATTTAGAGAGGGTTGGTATCTTCCTAAATCCTTTGTATGAGTTGAATTGTAGTGTCATTCACTAGAAATTCTCAATGGGATTCCTGAAACCAACCTAGAATGGGTAAATATAAGGAAAATAAGCATCCATCCCCCTCAAATTACTTGGACAGAGTATCAACTATTGCATTTTCTTTACCCTCATATAGATAATCTCACAATCATGTCCCAACATCGTTTTGACCCTCTTAAGTTGCTTTGGTGATGATTACCTTTTTTTTTAGAAATTGTATTAGACTATAATGGTCTATCTTGATATGGAAACAACATCCTATTATATATGGGTGCCAAGTATCTAATGCATGAACGACAACCATCATTTTCATCTCATATGCAGACTTATGCAAATTATGGTCACACCACTACTTACTAGTAAATGCAAAAGGACATCAATCTTGCATATAAATTGCTCCAAGTCCTTTGACTAAGGAGTTTCATTCTAGGACAAAATTATTAATAAATTCTATAATTAGAAATAGTAAATTAGTGTGCATGACATCTTTAAAGATAAGAAGGATTTATGGTGGCCTTGGTCCATACAAATGCATTATTTTGAGTAGTTATTTTAAAGAAGAAACGATTTTTCCAATATATTTTAACACAATTCCTATAGTGTTTGGTAAGCCCTAAAAAGCCATGTAGGTTCTTCTACATCTTAGGCTACAACCAATCTTACATACCCACAACATTCTTTGGGTCTGCTCACACTCCACCTTAAATCTCAATGTGACCCAAGTGTTCAACTTTTCAAGCCCCAAAATAACATTTGGAGAATTTCATGAATAGTTGGTGGTCTTGCAAGAGTTGAAATTCTATATGAACATGTTCTATGTGATAACCCTATATTTTGTACAAAACAAGATATCATCAAATAATTATAACATGAAATTTTGTAGAAAGGGGTTGAATTCTTTTTTCATAAGCCTCTCAAAGGTGGATGGATCATTGTGAAAGCCACATGGTATCATTAAAAACTCATAATGGTCCTCGTGTTTGTGGAATGTTGCATTAAGGATGTATTACTCTTTCATATGAAATTTGTGGTATTTGGTGCAAACGTCAAGTTTAGTGAAAATCTTGGCTTCATGACATTCATATTAGAGGTCATCAATAACTAGGATACAAAATGTGTCTTTGATGTTTAATTTATCAAGAGGCCAAAAATTAGGACATATGCACCAATTAACTTCCTTATTTAATACCAAGACCAATAAATATCAATATTATTTGGTAATAGGACATATGAGTATAGTCTCTAAAAACTCCTTGATGATATTTTGTATTTCATTCTTCCATGCAAAAGTGTGCAGATGGGTGGAATACTACTAGGAATCAGTGGAATTCCATGGTCATGCTCCCCTCATGGATGTGGTAAACCATTTATTACCTATTGTTGTTTAGAGAGGACCAATTGAAAATTAGGGCGAGTCTCCTATGGGAGGTTGTTGTTGGGGGCGGGGGGGGGTGGTAAGTAGGGGAGAAGTGTGGTGGGTGGGTATCCACTACTTGTATGACATTGAAATGTGCAATAATTTTAGAGTGGCATTTCTTCATTTATTTATCCATGCAATGGGAGATGATAATTTGAAGGGAACTATATGTAATCCCTTTGAGGGTATGTTTATGGCCCTCCTTAATGAAGATGGTGTATAAATCCTTGAAATTAATGGTGCCAGTTTCTAAAACACATAATCTTTTAATTATGAGAATTGTATCACAACCACCCATTTGAATAGAAAACATGTGAGTATGGACCAAGAATCCATGTTTACCATGTTGCAAATATGAACCATGAGACCACTTGAGATAATGTCAAAGTGTTATTCCCAACTTATCTCCTTATGATTAGTGGATTGAAAGGAGTATTTTCATACATACCATGATCAATTACTATTGGGTTCACAAAAATAGAGTTACTAGAGAGTTAGACTCATACAATTAGTGCAATGTAATGAATCTTTCGAGATGGGTCTTACATAATGGCATTAATAAGACATTATTTTTTATTTTTTATTATTTTACATTGGTGGGAGTATTATTCCCTATTGAATATTACTACATTGAAAGAATTTCCAAATTCTTTAGGAATTTCATTTGCCAACTATAGAAGGTGGGGTTTATAGGGTCCTCATGACAAATGAGTGTCACATGCTATATCTCTCTAGTATATTGAAGCCTTTCCCTAAAAGTACTCAATCAAATCTTTCACATTACCAACCAAGGGGATATATCATACCCTTAGCCATATTATATTATACCCTAGTACATGAGAGTGTTCTCCCTAAATGATTATCTTACTTTACAATGACAACATGATGACAACTAGTTTATGTAGGGTTATATTTAGTTGGCCTAAAGGGATTCAAATATACCCAATGATATGAGGAAGACAATTCTATAGATGGGTGTTGTCAAATGTCATACTAGTCAAATGGGTACTAGTACAAGCTACAAGGGTATCCAACTGAGTGACATGACTTGTATTTTCTACATGTATTATTTATGAACTGTTGTTTTGCCGTCCAAAAAAAATATCTATGTTATTTAATTGGAACACATCTATAGCATAAAAATAAGTCTACTCAAATGTGAAGGCATGTTGGCTAAATAAAGATATTTTATACCACTTATAATGTTTGTTAACCTTGAGAATTCAAACATAAACTAGGTATATAAAAAATATAATTGTAGAAAACTTGATACAAGAGAGAAATAGGGTGAAATTTGTGAAATTTACCCTTGTATTATGATAATTGGAAAAAAGAGAGAAATATCCACTTGCCTCTTATGGTGGGATGACCTTTCATTGAGAAAAGCTCCAAATACAACAATACACATATATCACCGACATGCATTCACGAAAAACACATCCTGTCATCAGATTCTATATGAAAACACAACTACAACAATGAACATCACCAAGCATACACATCAAGAAAATATACAACCTACATGCATGCATGAAAACCACATTCCGCCCATCTAGTCCAATGAGTGAATCATGCTTTGATACTAATCTGTAACACCCTCCTCCCACACTTATCCAAGCTTACTAGTTCACTAGGGTAAATATGTGACAAAGAGTTATAATGATATGATTCAACTTCATAAGTGTAGTTAAGGAAGTGGAACCGACGAACCAAAACTTTATATACCCCCCTCAGGTGCTATAGGACCCCCAGGAGCTAACTGACCCCCCTAGGTTCCCAACCCTTGAGTTAAATCACATTCTCACCAACATAGGCTCTCATTCGCTCCCTTGACAAGGCAAGCCAATTGTTGAGACCCCTCAATCACTCTCATGATCCTGCATCCCAGTGAATGTAGCCTTTTTGACTCAGTTTTGTGCCAGCGACCCCGAGATCTGAGCCACTTTTTTAGGGCTAGGACTCATGCCTCTTCCCATATCTTAATGAAACTCTCAGAGATGATAAATAATAAGGAGACAAGGCCTCTAATGCAAAATTTGAACAAGGACCTAACCTGACTCATCCTAACCATGACAAACATTTCGTCAAACACATCATGAACATATAATGTACAGGACATAAATACACATCTGAACATAGGGGCCTCATACTAATATGTGATTCTTCAAGAAGGTCGGATTCCCTCTCACGATAGTTGCATTATCATCTAGTAGGTCATACATTCATTAACTATTCATTTACTAATCAGAACATGATGAGAGACATAACTCAAGTCTGTCATTAACGATGCTATAACCAACATATAACCAGAATAATAACAATGATAGAAGAACCATCAAGGCCACATAATAGAAAGTACATTTCCTCATGAGATACAAGGGAAAGAGAGCTCTTATTAACATATGCAAAAACCAACCAAGTCAGGACTTCCACGTACCACTCGACCATAGATAGGGCTGAACCAAATCATTCTTTTAGCCAATCACCCTCGTGTTATATTCCAAGCATGAATGTGGGACTCACAACAAAAGAAACTAGAGCTTCTCAGGATTTACTATGTATCCTACCATTACTGGTCAAGGGATTCCTAGTCCTGAAACCCTAATCTATACAACTAAGCTTTACTGTGTCTCTCACCATATACAGATCAAGGGATTCCTAGGCTCAAAAAATCAACATACACTACCAAGATTTACTACAATCCTGCCATATACAATCAAGGGATCACTAGGCCCTAAACAAGCATGGATGCCTCTAGATCTCTCCACCTAAACCGTGAGGAATTTTCCTATCTCCACCCTCAAGATTTATCATGTATCCCACCATTTACCGGTAAAGGTATTCCTATGCCTTTGGGAATTTTCCTGAGACCACCCCACTCATTTTAGAAAACCATCTGACAATCCAACTCAACCAAGAAAGAAAACCCCATCACACCATGGCTATCTGGAAATGGAAAGGAAACGATGAAACCACTAACACACCTAGAAAAACCCATGCCAATGACATCAAGAGAACCAAATACACACATGCATGTACCATGCATGCCTAAACTAGCAAGGAAATCATACGTGCAACCTGATACCTGGAAGTAATCTCATTGTAACCACTTGATCCAACTCTTCCTTGCTTGATCTTTGCTTCCCTTTGTCTCCTTGTCCTTCCTTTGCCTTCCTTTCTCCAATGCTAGAGTGCTCCAAGAATGCTTCAAGTGTGCAAGAGTATGGGAGAGTAGAGAGAATAGAGAGCGCTCTAAAACTGAACTAACAAAAGTTCTGAACTGATCCTTAGAAGCCTTTTTATTAATGAGGTCTCTATTTTCTTCAATTTTCATTATTTTCCTTCAATTTCCTCCTCACATGCAACTTGTGACCTTTCACCTTCATTTGCTTATAATTTCCTTTATTTACATAAATAAGATGCCAATTAATGCCTCTTTCCTTTCCAAAGCCTTTGCCATTTCCTTTTCCGATTCCTCTTAGCCATAATAAAACAAATGAACATCTACTAGGATGTTTTACCTAACATTCAACTTGGAATAAGTGTCCCATGACCTTGGTCTTATTTTTGTGTTTATTAGCTTTATTACATGAACTTTTGACCTGGGGCTGTTACAAAAAATAGAAACAATATTGAAGGATCTAAATAGAGTTAAAACAAAGGAGTGGGCTTGCTTTGACAAGGCTTGTCAAGATGATTAGGGAAAATGTGGAGAAAGAGGCATAATATTTTTAAATAGATACTCATGAGATCAACAAGTTATGATAACATAATCAAAAGTTATGCTCAATGAAAAAAGTCACTAGTGATAGGAAACTCCAAACTCATTGTGGATTGTTATAATGGGAACTTCAAGCAAGAAAACTTTAATGCTTGTCTAATTAATGGATAGTATTAGGGAGGTAAGGACCCAATCCATAGCTTTATCTTTCCAAGGAGTTTAATATAAAGGAAAACATTGTCCTAAGAAGCCTTAAGGAAGTAAGAAGGAACATTAAAGTTGATAGAAGAGATGGAAATGTTCAACTTATGCCATCTCTCTCAATGGATTCTGAATCATGATATTTTATTCATGATATGATAGAAAATTAAATGGAAAACAATGTATTTATATAGCTTATGTATAATTTAATTGTTTGTAAAACTTGACATTCTAGTGAAAGGATCTTAGAGGGAGAATAAATTTAACTTCTTAATAAATTTATAAATAATGAAGCTTTTTATTCAAAAAAAAGCAGCATAATTTATATAATGCATTTATTTTCTTAAAAGAAAAATCATAGTAAATTTATTTTTTATTTGTAAACCACTACTTCATCTTCTAAAGAAATTCATATATAACAAGAGTAATAACTTGTTCCAATACATTGAATACTACTATAAAACAAATATATAGAGAGACTTGAGGTGTTCACTATTGTTGTTTAAGCATTTCCTATGATTTTAGATTTACATTAGCCTTAACAAATTGGTATATATATATATTTTTTTTATGTTTTAAGACTTACACTAATCTCAACCAATTCACTCTTACACAATAAAAGTTTGGATTTTCTTATATTTTAGAAGTTATACCAATTTCAACAAATTTACATTTATATCATGAAATTTTCATTGAATTTTAATTTGGATTTGATTTATGTTTTAAAACTTACACTAATTTAGAATAATCAACTGATAAGATCTTCAACTAATTTAAACCTACTTCCAAGCAAAAATAAATATATACAACATTTAATTTAAATACCTCATCTTCAATTTTTTCCCTTTCAGTAAGGGCTCTTTGTGTTTCTCCAGGAAACCTAAATTGTAATTCCACTCTGTTATTCCTTCCCTCTCTGATTTCAATATAATCTTTTATTGCAATCTCTGAATCGACCAGTCTCATCAAAATTGCAAAATAAAGAAAACATGGAGCTTACTTGCCCGTAAGAGATGAGGTGGTTTAAGTTAGATCCACACAAGGCCGGGGGCATAAATACCACCAGGTAGCCGCCAACTCCACCCAACTTTCAAAAGCAAAACTATGGATACCCTAGTTTCAAAAGCAAAAATACGTACAAGACAAGAAACCCACAAAAGGTTCGGAAACTTCTTGCATTGGAAGGCACCCAAACACACTTGTTTTTCTATTTCTTTCTGCTTGTAACTTACCATCCTCTCCATGGAGTGCATAACGCAAAACAATTCAGTGGGTGTGAAGATAGGTGTAACCAGAGGCAAACTCTTGTGCACTGAGTCCATGGGGGAGCAGAAGAAATCAGGTAGGCTCATATTGGTGGCCATGGACGAGAGCGAGGAGAGCATGAATGCTCTCAAGTGGGCTGTTAACAACTTGTTTGCATCGCAGGATAGAGTCATTCTCATTCATGCTCAGCGCTCTCCATCTTCCCCTCTTGCAACAGCAAGCCCAGGTCAGTTTCTTCAAACATTTTTATTCCAGTTGTAATGGAGATTGGTGGGAAGTAATTCTCTGTAAATTAATGCAAGCTTTTGGGTTTATTGATTGAAAGCATTTTACTCTGTTAGCCACAGAAAGTAATAGAATCAGCTTGTTGTGTAGATTCATCTCAGAGCTGTTCATGGCATTTCATCTTGAAGTGCCTTACTCTGTTTTCGGTTTATTCTAGAGGCCCTGTTCTGATTGCAGTTTGGTGTGAACAGTTTTCATGGTGCCAGTAGACGTGCTCAAGATGTTGGAAAAGGATATGAAGAATTCTACCGAGAAGATTATGGCCAGAGCAACGGAAATATGCAAAGCCAAAAATGTAAGGTCTACATTGGAATGAAAGGAGTTGGTGTGAACCAGATTGCAGGGTTGCTTCCAAATGAATATAAATCTAATATAGTTGTATTGATGTTCAATTAAATGGTAATATTGAAAATCCTTTTCCCTTTGATCATTGGCTGACTGTATAGAATCCCTCCCAACCAGCCTTTAATTGGAAATTGCACAGGGAAGAGCTAGGTGCCCTAGAACTCCATCTTGGAGAGGGGGTGCGGGGAATCTATCAATACTGTGTGTTTGTGCTATAACAGTTTATTGAATCTAAATGGTGGAGTGGTTTATAATATATATGTGGAAATTGCACAGGGAGGAGCAAGGTGCCCTAGAACTCCATCTTGGGGGGGGGAATCTATCAATACTGTGTGTTTGTGTTATAACAGTTTATTGAATCTAAATGGTTTATAATATATATGACATAGCATTCTGAGAGATCTATCTATATTGAAGGCTAATATACATGGAGTTTACTTTTGAGCCTTCTCTTTACTAACTCAAAATCAAAACCCATCCTTCAATAAGAAACTGGTTCACATTGAACTTATGTTTAATTGGCATTATGATTACTTTCATAATTTATTGATGCAGTTAACTTAAGCAGGTTCTATCCATTAAGGTCTTTTAGTATTGCAAACTTTAAGACAAAGGTCTTTCAATAGATCAGCTCCATGGTATTAGGATTGCAAAATTGAATTGAAGGGCCAATTGCCATCACTGGATCGGTCATGATATTCATCCTATCATGTAAGTTCTGAGATAGTAGTACACACTTGTTATGAAAATATCACACTATCAATTCCAAGATCGCATCAGTCTTTCACTGGTCACACCAGTGGCTTTTTGCAGCTTTTCTGTCTTCTTTTCCTCTGTGGTTTCATGATAGAAAACCTTAAAGATATTTTTTGCCACTGTCCCAGGTGAATCCAGAGATGGAAGCTCGAATTGGAGATGCCAAGGAGGTCATATGCAAAGCAGCTAAAAAGCATAATCCTGACCTGTTGGTGGTAGGTAGTCATGGGTCTGGGGCTCTTAAGAGGTATTGTTGAAGGAATTCCTCCCTGTTTGTAACTTTGAGAAGTGCATATGCGAAACAAAAAAATCAATACTTTAGCTATGCTTGGGTTGGAATTAGGTTTGGAATTATTCATGTCATTGTTGATCCGGAATACTGTCAATTCTCTTTTCAGGTTTCTATTGGGTTTTTAACATTTTATTTTGTAATGCAACACTTGTTTTAAGCAAAGGATATTGGATTCTGCAGGGTCTTCCTTGGCAGTTTAAGTGACTATTGTGTCAGACATGTACAGTGCCCTGTTGTTGTCGTAAGGCCCCAGAAGAACAAGGGTCGTTGATTTTCATTAGCGTCATGTCATGTGTATGCCATGAATCATCTTATACTGGCTGGCCTTAATTTGAATACTAAATCTACATCTAAAAGAAATGCTACATGGAAACACAGATGCTACATCTAAATGAAATATTTCAAAACATAGACTAGTAGATCTCAATAGTCACTCATCTGCTGGAAATTTCCATTAGCTTTTCTTTAAATTCAAAATATACTTCTGGTTTATGTACCGTTCTGTCATGTCATGTGATTAGAATATGAAATGACTGCAACTCGAAGAATGTAATGCCCTTCATGGAATATATATATTACCTTTGTATGATTTGATATTTCATTTGAATGATCTTCCTTTGCATCCTACTATTGTGGTTTGTATAAAATTCGCACTGGCATTTGATATTTCATTTGAATGATCTTCCTTTGCATCCTACTGTGGTGGTTTATATAAAATTCTCACTGACATTCACACAAGTACTGGGATTGGGATTATCTAGGTACTGTCAATTCACACAAGTCGGGAGATTAAGAAAGATTTATATGTCCTGAAATTTTGAATAACATTATCTCTATTTTTTGTATGATAAGTTGAACTTGGGCATGAACAATTATGACAATATATTTGATGATGAGTGGAGTGTTTACTGGAAATGTGGATTGTTTCAATCAAGATACACAATTTCTATCTGCGAAAAAAAACATCAAATTAATTGACAACATGAATTTTAGAATTCGAACTCTGCACAATCAAACTATCCAATTATTTTAGATACAATTAGCAGAAGTAATAAGGTATCAAAGCATTTCATTTTAGAATTTGAGGACTTCGAAGATCACAAGGAAAGTTATGCAGATATTTTGGCAGCTAGCTCTTGAGATAATCTATTCAGCCAGGAGTTTGTCGAGAAACTGAGAGTGTTTATTGTGAAACTTCATAGGAAAAGAGCAGAATACAAGAGCTAGATAGAAAAGCAATATGTCCCATAAACTATCTTTAACCTAACAAACATTAAAATCACTTTTTCTTCAACTTTCCATGTTAATTCTTCTAACAAGCATTCTATATTAATCTTTGTTTCAACAATTCAAACAGTTCGACACGAATCTGAGTTAATAACTTGTTCCGAGGACTATCCCAAAAAATTAATAATTCAAAAATCAAAATGTATTGAAATAGACATCTCAAGGTTCGTCATGGCTGGAAAGCTGTGGACATCTTCCTTAGTCACTTATGTTAGTCATTTTGTCAGTTTTATTATATAGATTATGCAAAAAGATTTAGAAATTTGATGAATCAAAGTTTTTGCAATAAATTTTTTAAATATATTCTAAACTTTGGAGGAATTATATTCTTAAAACTTTATTTTTTAAGTTTTTAAATATATTCAAAACTTGTAATATTTTATTCTTAAAACTTTGATTTATGGAATTATGATGAGTATGTCAATTTTAATCTGTAAAATTTAAAGTGAATGATTTTAGATAAATTTTATTTCACGCTATTCAATTCACATGTCTTCTGGTAAGAGGATCTTTCAAAAAAAAACAAAACATCGCTTTTCAAAGGAAGGTTTAATTTTCCAATATGTTTGAAATTGATAATCTTCTGCTAAAATGTCGCCATCTAGTAAGAGGATCTTAAAAAGACAAAGCATCCTTTTTTTAATATGTTTCCCATATGTTAAATTCAATAATTATCCACTTTTAACTTTAGTTGTATCAAATATTCATAAAGATATTTTGAATAGCAGCAATGATTATGGATGAATTCAACCATGGGGATTGGAAGCTTCTATGATGCAAGATTTTATTAATAATTTAAATTAATTATAATATTGATTTAGAGCTGATTTCTTATAGCTTTTTATTTATCGTGTTTTTAAACCATTTTTCCAGTAACATTATTTTGTTTATATTATTATTTATATATAAATAAAAGATATAATTTTTTTTTTAAAATAATTAGGGTGTAAAATGAAATATTAGATCAAAAATATTAATAATAAAATTTAATAAATTTAATTAATAAACATATAAGTAGAAAAAAATGTTTTTACATATAAAGACGTGAAATATATGTCCAAGTGGTATTGGATAGAGTGATAGGGTGTTATGTTAAGACACTCCTTGATATGAAGTCTTGGATAGAAGCTTTGTTAAGACACTCCTTGATGTGAAGTCTTGGATAAACCGTGATAGGGTGCTCTATTAAGACACTCCTTATGTGAAGTCTTGGGTATAGGTGCTCTGTCAAGACACTCCTTGACGTGAAGTCTTGGATATAGGTGCTCTGTTAAGACACTCTTGATGTGAAGTCTTGGATAGAGGTGCTATGTTAAGACACTCATTCCGTCTTGGATAGACTGGTGCTTTGTTAAGATACTCTTTGATGTGAATTCTTGGATAGACTAGTGCTTTGTTAAGATACTCCTTGATGTGAAGTCTTAGATAGAAAATGATCGAGTGCTCTGTTAAGACACTCTTTGATGTGAAGTCATGGGTTTCGGGTGATATATTGGACATGATGAAGATGTAGTCGTGCCAAACTTACAAAAAAATGTGAAATATATAAAAAAATGTATATGGTAATTATAAATTAAAATCCATTTTACCATATAAATTAAAATAATAATTTAGGTTTAATTTATCATATTTCAAAAATTTATATCAAAATTTAATTCATAAATATATAAAAATATAATATTTACATTTTTTTTTTCATATATATATGAGAGAAATGCAAGTATATATATAGAACTGGTATAATAATACTTTAATTTATGATTTATTAAATGGGTATTTTTTTTTAAATTTTATATTTAAAAAAAATATATTTTTAAAAGATTTAATTTCTTAAATCCAAAATTCAGATAATAATTAATTATTTGTAATGAATTTTTTTGCCCGTGATCACGTGGAGACCACCGAGATTTGCACTGTTGACAACTCAAACTATCTTCCATGTCGGCCAGCATCGAATCCGTTTACCATGCGTGATATTTCTCTTCGGTAAAAATCAAAGGACATAAACCTATATAGCACAGGAAATCACAGCGTCGAAGCCTGTTGCCACTGATCTGGTGAATGTAGCTACTGAGTGGTTTGATTTTCGTCTGCAGTCTCGAAGTGATTTTCATCTGCACTCTACGACATATTTAAACACCGGAGATTTTAAGTCTGGCATTGGTTCTGTGGTGGGTCTCTTCGGTGATTTTTGCAGTGACAACTTGAATCTGTGGCATAAACACATCTCTACAGTGGATTTTTCTGATCCATTCTGCGGGCTGCGGTTTGATCTTGGGCACTTGCGGTCTGCTGTCTGGTTTGTTGATATTTAGGTGCACACATTCCTTATCTTTTTCTAATACATATCTGCTCATATATTCTCAAGTATGAATAATTCACTACAGCTACCAAAGATTACCAAAGGTAGACCTAGCGTAGTTACTCTACATAACCTTTATGAGTATATAGTCTTTAGAAAAACGTAGAGAAGAAAGAGAAGTCAAGCTACAAACCTGTTAGAAGCCATGCTGGAAAACAAATTCAGATCTCTTGAAGACAAGATCCAAAAATAAATAGAAAATAAAATAGAACTATTGGAGAATAAAATGGAGGCAATGGAGACTAGGTTGTAGGTCATAGAAAAACAAAACCAAGATACGAACCAAACATCCCAACAAGGAGATGTTGATACTATAGAGAGTTTTAAAATGAAGGACATGATTAAAGAACTAGAAGAAAAAGTTAACAACCGTCTCACCCTAAATAATGTGGCAGATAAATTAGATATCAAACCAATTAAAGATGAAATGAAAAAATTGATCGAATTAGACCATGAACGTAACAAAAGGGCCTTGAACCTTATAATCTTTGGTTTGAAAGAGGAGGTAGACGAGGATACTTTAGCCATGGCCCAGATAGAATTACATAATAGATTACAAATTGAAACCACATGTCTCACAGAAGCAACAAGGTTGGGGAAATTAACTGAGAATAAAGGAAGGTTGATCTGGATAAATGTGAGCTCTACTGACCATTAGTATGACATACTTAGTAAAACCTCAAGTCTAAAAGGAACGGGAATATTTATAAATGAAGATCTCATTCCAGAA
This sequence comes from Pinus albicaulis, assembly GCA_034641835.2. Classification (NCBI taxonomy): domain Eukaryota; kingdom Viridiplantae; phylum Streptophyta; class Pinopsida; order Pinales; family Pinaceae; genus Pinus; species Pinus albicaulis. Next base: position 1,001,387,731 of record CM076572.1, read on the forward strand.
GATCAAGCAGAATTAAGAAAGGAGGTTCAAAAGGTAAAAGAAGCTAGGAAGGAAGGAAAATGGGCAATAATCAGAAATAGAAAAGGCGTTATTCAAGATAGAAACAAAAAAGATAGTAATAAATAACAATTCAACATGCTCTGAATTCTTTCTTGGAATTGTCGGGGCTTTCCATGGAACAAAGGCCCCAAGCTAAGTTGGATCTCAAATGATTTTGATATTATATTGCTTGTTGAAACTTGGGAGAACGAAGAATCTAAGGTCCCTAACATAGATGGCTTTGCGCTATGGTCTACCTGGAACAAGCGATCCTCTCGTAGAGGCATTAGGGGCATAGATTGCTACATTAAAAAGAACATCTCCCCCCATGCAAGGATTTATAAAAACGACCCTAATAACCAATATAGTTGGACAGAGATTACTGACATTAACGATAAAAATACCTACATAGCAATCTATTATTCCCCCCCCATTGATTCTAACTTCTATAAGAAAAAGAATCTAGATAAAAATAGTTCTTACAATGGTTTAGAGAATGATATTTCTAGCCTAAGGAATGAAGGTAATATCCTTTTAATGGGTGACTGTAATGCTCGAACTTCAAGCAAACAAGCTATTTTTCTAAGCAATCATTCCAACCCTAATCTTCTTTGGTTAGATAAAGACCTTACTCTGGCTAGCCAGTACAAAAGGAGCTCTGAAGACCTCAGGGATAATTTGTTTGGGTCGAAGCTAGTCAAGCTATGTAGTGCTCAGGATCTCATAATTTACAACGGTATGAAGAAGTGGCCCAATTCTAGCTAGATGACCTGCATCCATGGGCTTGGTAGCAGCGTGGTAGAATATGTTATTTCCGATCTCCCTTTATACAATGAAATAATAAATTTTGACATCTTAGACGACCATGAGCTTGACTCTGATCATAGGCATTTACTTATAACTCTTAATTTTGTCATGCATAGAGATCCCATAGAAGATAATCCTTATAGTCAAAAGGACTTAATCTTTGATAGAAATAAAAACGATCACTTTCTAAATGAATTAAAAACTAATTTGCTTCCTTTATCTAGTATAGACAACATAGATTACCTCTATCATAATTTTACTACAACCCTCTCATATTCTATTAACAAATTCTCAATTGAAGTTTCAAGTAATAAAAGAAATAGCAAAACCAACCCATGGTATGAAAAAGATTGTAAAAGTGCGAGGAGAGAAATTAAGGAAGTTGTTGATGAAGCTCTTAAAATTGACAAGATAAAAATCTACAAAGCCCTAACTAAAAGGAAAAAAAGACAATATATTCGTAAAAGACAAGAGAATCTCTTACACCTCTCTTAGGTGGCTCATAAGAAATTCTGGAGGCAGATTCTAACTTGGAAAACTAAAGATAATAATAAAATTGCTTTACACGACTGGAATTCCTATCTTAAAAATCTTTATGAATCTCCAAATGTCAGGGATAACTTTGAAACCCTTCTCACAACGAAAGAAGTTTTCTCATTATAAGACATTGATTTTGGGGTTAAACACCTGGAAAATGGGAAAGCTAAAGACATTGAAGGTTACCAGGCGAAAATCTGAAAAATTGGAGGTCTTGTCCTCATCCCCCACATCCACAAGCTTTTCAATCAAGTGGTCAAGCAAGGGTTCCCTAAACCATGGACTCAGAGCCTCATTATCCCTATTTTTAAAAGTGGGGATACAAATAACCCCTCTAATTATCGGACAATTATGATCAGGCCTCTCTTAGCCAAGTTATATGGTATTATTTTGGAAAATAAGTTGAGCATATGGCTTGAAAGTGAAGGTAAGCGGGCTAAAGGCCAAGCAGGTTTTAGAAGGCAACACTCAACAACATACCACCTCGTTACACTTAGGATCATTGTGGAGGAATGCCGCAATGATAAATCCAATCTCTTATGTTGCTTTGTGGACTTTAGAAAGGCTTTCGATACGGTTCCTAGAAACAACCTACGGAATAGATTAGAAGAGCTAAATGTTCTTTTCGAGCTAAGAGAAGTCGCTATAAGGTTATACGAGAATGTAATTGCCAAGTTAAAGAGCAAAGAGGGGTGGTCAAAAGATATTAAGTGTAATATCAGAGTTAAACAAGGTTGCCCCCTCTCCCCTACCCTATTTGGAATTTACATCTACAAGCTAGAAGGTTGTTTAGAGGAAGCGGGATGTGCTGGCACGATCTTAGCTGGGATAGTCATCATCCTTCTTCTCTATGCTGACGATATTGTTCTTTGTGTATAAAATCTTTCGGTGAAAATCACATTCCAACAGATTTTGTCGACGCGTTTCGAACCAGCTATTGTGGTTCATCATCAGGACAAGAAATCTGATCTAGGACACAATTTAAATAGATAGGAAACTCTGAATAGCCGTTATTCCAAAATGGATAATTAGATTAAATAAGGAACTTCAAAGAAAAAATAATAGTAGAACTATTATTATTCCATAACGGATGATGAACCACAATAGCTGGTTCGAAATGCGTCGACAAAATCTGTTGGAATGTGATTTTCGCCGAAAGATTTTATACACAATTTTATGGATCACAGAAGCCAAATTCCTGATATTTTTCTTCTCGCAAGGTGCACATCTGATCTTGATAAGCAACTTAGAATTCTTAAGGATTTCTGCTCTACCATGGGTATGACTATTAACACTGACAAAACAAAAGTTATGATTATCAAATCCAAGAAGGACACTTACGCTAATTTTATGTATGACAATAGTAACTTGGAGGAAGTGTCTTCTTACAAGTACCTAGGAATTGATATTCATCACAAGCTCAACTGGAACTATAGCATTGAGAAAAGGATTAATGGGGGGTGGAAAGCTTATTTTGGTCTTGAAAATAATTGTAAAATGGAAAACCTCATAATGTGGGATAGAAAGAAGTTCCTCTTTGAAACTTTAGTCACTCCTGTTATCTTATATGGATGTGAGGTTTGGGGTTGCAGCATCTCTAGAGAATCCTGGAGAAATATTGAGCAAATCTAGAAGCGTTTTATAACGTATAACCTTAAAATTAAAAGCAATACACCCTATCCTATTCTCCTTATATAAGTGGGTCTTTCCCCTATCGAGAGCCTAGCTATGACTAGGCTTCTGTTGTACAAGCACAAGCTCAATAGCATAGGAGACCATAGACTTCCTAAGCTAGCTTTAAATTCTAGCCAAAACCACCTAAGGCTTAAACGAGGTTGGTATAAAGACACCAGGGCCTAGTTAAACCATTGGGAGATCGACGAGAATGTTGCATTGCAAAACATTAATAACATTAAAAAAATTGTTACTTCTAAGTTCAAAGAAAAAATGTGGTGTGAGAAAGATCTAGCAGCTAAAAGAAAATTAAGATATTATAAGGAGGTCATCAACCCCACCCTAGAAGATCAAAAGTATCTCTCTATTTTAACTATCTCAAAGAAGAAAATTAATATAGCCAAGATTAGAACGAACTCTCATGAGATCCATAGTGAAAGAAGTCATTGGACAATTCCTAAAACACCATGGATGGAAAGGATTTTCCATCTCTGTGAGAATATGAACATCGAGGATGAAGATCACTTCCTCTTAGAGTGTCGTGCGTACAACCGCATTAGATCTCAATTTCATAATCTTTGTTGCAATATTGACCTTCCTAGCCTTTTAAGATGTCAAAATTATAGTGAGCTTGGGAGGCTTCTCTCCAAGCTTTTTGAGCATAGGAATAAAATATTAAATCAAACTAAATAATTTGTTTCTTTAGGTCCGATAGACCAAATATTGGTCTCAGTGGACGTTAACCAACATAATCATTGATCAGGAGATCAAGTCCCTTGTAGAAAAATGCTCAAAAATGAAAGTGCTCAAATTGATTTGGAACCTGAGCGTCGGGATAGGCCTCGACGATACAATCCCAACGCCGCGAATGATACTGAAAACCGACGCTGTATGAAGAAGTTGTTGCACTTTAAAATCACCCAATAACCTTTAATGTTGAATGGGTATTGAAAAATTTATGTGTTGGAAAATTTTTATTTTAATTAAGGTTTAATTAATAATTTAAATTATATATATATTAATGTTTGTATGGTTTCTAAAAAAAATCATATAGTAATATAATAATATAATAATATATATATATATATATATATATATATATATATATATATATTATATTTAAAACTTTATTTAAAATAAAATTAATACACACATTTATTTTAAATTTAAATTATTTTAAAAAACCCAAAAATCAACGTTTAAATTATGTGGCAAATGTCATATGGTTTTAAAATATTATATGGCTAATTGTTTTAAAGGATCACGTGGTTTAAGTCACGTGTTGATTAAATGGTGGAGCAGAGTTTGTGAAGGGGCTTCGGGCTAGCCCCCCCTCATTCACGTGACCATATGATGGGACCAAGGGGCACGACATAATAGTTTAACTTAACCGTTAAGGAACCCATGTGACAAACATCGTTTAAACTTTTTATGCCACGTTTAACTTAAATTGCGGACATTAAATGATGCGGATAAGTTCCATGTGGCCACGTCTTCAAACATTAAATGCTAGCAGTTAGTAGTTCCGCCAATTTTGGCAGCGCGTCACCAAATCAGGAGATGCCTCCACATTTAGTTGCAGTTAACTTCAGTTCTCCACATTTAGTGGAGTTTTTCTAGGTGACTGTTGAGGAGGTAAATCCCCTCTGCGGACAGAGGCGATCCCTACTAGCCCAGCAGGGGTCTAGCAACAATCATCAAATGTCACAGCGCAAGTTCCTAGTTACGAATAAAAGAACAAAGACGGAGGCCTACCTAGAGTCCAATGCTATGATCCATAGAAGAGACAACGTTCCCATTCCTCAGCCTCGGCAGATCACGATCCCCACGATCTCCGTGAATGGACACCTGCACATGCAAGAAACAACACGAATACAAGCATAAAATCGAGAATACACAACTAAATATCAGTCAGAAAGGATATAACTCATATTAACATAAGTGAAAATAGAGTGGAACCATAACCGTAATCATTCATTAAATAACAATCGAAAGAGAGTACAACCAATGTTCTGACGCCGCGGTCTCTTTCGGAAGGGTCCCCAGTCATTCACGTCTCGCAAAGCTCGCTAGGGAAAGGGAAAACCTCTCTAGAGTCTCTTGACGATAGTCTCCTTACTTGATTTGGCCTTAAGGGAAGAAAGAGGGCTCTTACAGCACAAAGGCTCTTGGGAATTTGAAGATTCAAAGCTTAGGCACTTCAAGACTAGCTTGCAATGGAATTGAGCAGGCTTTTATAGATGGGGAAGGAGGGAGTTGGGATCCCTATTATTGTGGGATTGGCCCTATCATCAAGGAAGGTTCCATGGGAGGTGGTAAACCACTTCCCTTCCATGGAACTCCCGCAGCCAAACCACTTCCCTTCTATGGAACTCCCGCAGCCAAACCTCCCAACTCAAGATAGGCAATGGTTTCTGAATTTGTTGAAACACAACTTCCGCCATCTTTATTTAAAAAACACTCCTTAAATTGGCTGGCGCGACTGCTGCTCTGGGACAGAGCGCCAGTTGGCGCGGCATCTTTGTAGGATTTTCCCCATTGGCGCGAGTGATGAACTGTCTGCCCGCGCCAATGCAAAAAGAGATGTTTTCATATTTTTTTGCAAGGAGATGTCTTTAGGGCAATTGAAGCTCATGTTTAGAGGAATGCATTGATGATGATTTCAAGGAATGACAATGTTCACAGGTCACAAAATGGGTCCTCCATTGTGCAGGACGGGGAATGGTAGGGACGGTGACAAATTACTGTGTAACAGATGCCCCCTAAAGTATGAGGCCCAAGAGAGAGAGGGGTGAAATGCTTTATGAGAACATGTTCAACTAAAGCCCCGCCGTTGGAAAACCTGCATAGAAAAATACAACTGATATCTCAAGTACATGATGTATATGCGGTATGGGCGCAGCCATTCGAAACAGAGTACACTATAATCCAGATCCAGGGTATGGGCGCAACCATCCAATCAGTGAGTCATGTACATAATGATAATAATCCACAATCGCAGCCTGGATTACAACAGACACAATCCAGGGTCTTGCGCTCCATCTCGACCTAAACAAAGTACAAGTTCAAGCATGCGAATATGTGAGCTGAAGTCGAACATGCAAGAACATCGGCTGATTACCAGCCAATGATGAGAGTTGTTAACAGATGCGAGAGGAACCACCAATAATGACAATGGCCCTCAAGGTACTACAGGTACAATCTACGGCATGCGAATCAATGAGCTGGCGTCGAACACCCGTAGAATCATTCAATCGGAGGCCAATGATGAAAACCCCACGTCGAATGTGACGAACCTGCCATTGAGGCATGCAGGCTCCAAGGTACCATAAAGGAGTCTCTAGATCAACTTCCTGGATAATGAGCTGAAGTCGACAGGAAGTGACCTTGATCGAAGGTGGGCCATAATGTTTCCCACATCATCGACATGAGACAGAGGAGCATGATTTTTTGTTGTGAATCAGGATCGTATGAGAATCAGAGGAAGGTTGATATTCACAGAGGCCAACTTCTCTTGAACATATAAACAACACGACAGTGGAATTGGCAGTATTTAACATCAATGAATCAGAGGTCATGGTGACAAGGAAATTAGCAGATGAGAGGTCAAAAGGGATTATCCAAACCCACGGAGGCAAAGTGAAGAAACGAGATGAGATGTCCCCAACCCGACACGAATGCAGACAAGTGCCATGTTCAAGAGCGACATACTGCCGATGACACCGATGACGGTTCCATTTTTTCCCCCACCATTTCTGGCGAGTACTCCAATTATTTTTGATAACAAGCTTGAAGGAGATAGCATATGCTTGTAATATAAGTCCTCCCTTCGGGCGAATCCATCCTAGTGCATTTAACGAGTCCTACGAAGGAGAAACTCAGAGAACGTCATTTCGACTGGATCCGATGTCATCAGAGTTTAACGAGTCTGACAAAGGGAGAAATCGGCGTCTTTTCATGTTTAGAGAGTTCGAAAAGACAGCAGAAAAGTAAACTCCACAGGTCCCTTTTCATAAATAGTTCCTCAGATCCGAAAAGGTAGAAAACAATATCCGAGAAAACCTCCTAGTCGCGATAGGCTAGGGTATTCCTTTTTTGTAATCAATACATCCCATCCCAAAAAAGGGGTAAATGTACACTGGGTAGATGTCGATTCGTGTCCATTTTAACGAGATCGAAATGACAAGGGCCTCGGTAATCTTTTCATGTTTAGAGAGTCAAAAAAGAGCTGAAAGATGACTCCAAAGTGACTTTTTCGTGTATTTACCGAGTCCGAAAAAGTATAAAATACAACCCGTTTCCATCGTTAAAGTCGCAAAAACCTACTGCTGCACATACCAAGCAAGCGTAAAACCCATTTTTGACATACCATATTAAAATATTCGATAAAAATAACTTTTAAAACTCATTTTATGTCAAAAAAGTTATAAATATGCCAAAATGGTAAAAATAAAATTACATTTACTATTCACCTTGGTAAAAAGTAGCAGTGGTCCATTTGGAGTGCAAACTTCTGACGACGATTGCGACAGATCCAGTTGACCATTCAGATTCTCGTCTGCTACAGGTAAGAGGCGCTTCCCTGTACTTCATTTCAATCCATTTTTTAATAGTTTTCCCTTATGTATCAGCCCTCTGTGGCCACTCTTTGAATTTTTAGGGCCGCACTCATTGGCGTGGGTATCGGGCACGGACCCGCGCCAATGGGCTTTTTTATGCAAAGGGCTCGCGCCACGTGGCGCGACTGTTCACAAAATAGCCGTGCCAGTGGCCGAACCTAAAATTCCGCCTAAAAATTTTAGATTTTAACCAAATTGCATGGAATTTGAAGCCTACCAAAGATCTAATCAAGGGTTAATGACCATGTGGATGTAGGAAATCAAGAAAAATGGTGATTGAGTGGAAAGAACGAGAGCATGGAGAAGAGGATGAACAGGCCATAGAAAGTGAGGCTTGCATGAATGCCCTCAGAAACTGTGGGCTAAAGAAGTTCTTCCTTACACCCTGTCTACGAGCTCAGCCCGAGCTCCTCCAGTATTTGATCAGTATTTGGGATGAACATGAACAAGTGTTCAAGTTGCGAGATCAGGTATTGGAGCTGGAGGTTTCTGATGTGTATTTCATCACTGGATTGTCTCGCAGAGGTCTGGTACCTATCCTGACTGGGAGTAGACCATCTGGCGAGAATATGGAAGAAGTGATGGCACGAGTGTGCCACATAGCACAAATGGGATCAGGGAGCAAAAAGGTGGATATCCACACTATCCCCGATCTGGCATTGAGAGTTGTCCTACATACCATCACGCGGGCTGCAGGGTCGCAGGCACTGCACGAGGCCACAAAGTCCCAACTCCTGCTAGCCTCAGAATGTATGAGTCCCTTACTGTTTGACTGGGAAACAACAGTAACAATAAACATGAAGAGACAGCTCACAAAATGCAAGCAAGCTAAACTGAAACAGTTTGGCTATGGTTCCATCCTAGTATCGTTCATTCTGGAATGCTTACCAATCTTCCAGGGCCAAGGGGCCATAGTAGTAGATCCGATACCACGAGAACCAAGAATGGCTCGCTGGGCAGCACTAATGCCCAGAGCTGGAGGCGGCCAACAGATGTCCTGGAGGCCGGAGTTCTTTAGGTGGTTACGGCGCCAGTTGATTGTAGTGGAGGACTGGCCATATGTAGGAACTGACTTCACCGGAGACCCAGATCTCCCACTGCCAGAAGGAGATGACTGGGACGAGGAGTTGGGTAAGACCTCATGTTTTTTGATTTTTATGTTTTATGTTTTTTTTTTTCTTAATACACATTCGTCCTAACACATTTTATATATGGATGCAGATGTGGGACCTGAGAGACCAGCTGGGATGTCTCCAATCTCACGAAGGACTCATCTCGCCCCTGATCCTCAGGGAGAGGGCACAGGAGGAGAGGAGTTGATCCAGAATCTCGAGGGCATTGCCCGAGGGATCCCGGACTATGCTCAGCTGGCGGACGTACCGATGGCGTACCAACGTCATACGGTGGGAGTTCCAAGTTGGATCCACCGAATCATGAGACGCTTAGTGCGTGCAGTTACATGCTATCATGAGCACCATGCAGATTAGCTCTTAGGGATTATACCACACCTATTTTTGAGAGACATATCGTCTCCGGATGTAATTAAGACGATTATGTATATTTTGATTTTATGTGACACACTCTATGTAAACATTTCGATATCTATATATATATATATATATATATATGCATATCTATTTCTGGATGGATCTTTCTTTACATGTGATGGTGATTTACAAATTGTGCAAATTTCTGTCTAATACCAAATTTGCTACTGCATTTGTTAATGTATTCAAATGCCTGGGTATATGATGATATGTAATGTAGTCAAAATTCCTTTCCAGTAATCGAATACGCAGATACAGACGTAAAATGACGGGTTTCTTACCGAATAGTGTCCGTTCAGCTGTAACACTACAAGTTGCGAATCTAGATACACAAGCAATTCACGGATACCAAGGTTTACTGCCTCGGTTAATAATTCTAACACAACACTATATTCTGCGATGTTGTTCGTAGCACATCCTAGACACACTCCTTGCAGGTTGACCAGCTCACCAACAGGATCATAGATTACCTAGGTTGCTGAAGACAGATTCCTGGTACTGCGGGAGGCACCATCCGCGAAACCAAAAAATGGATGAATAGACATCTACACAACCAGGAAGACCCGATCAGAAGAAAAATGTTTACAAGGCACACCACACCATACATGCACACAAATGAAAAACACACACCTATGTACACACACCACACCAAGAAATCACTTCAGGCATAGTACTTTTTGAGGTACGGCCCATTTCTGGGCTGCGCCAGCGGAACTCCTTCATAATCTATAAGCTCGTAGGCCCCATTTTTCAAAACGCATTTTACTATATAGGGCTCGTGCCACATAGGCTGGAACTTACTGGATCCAAGCTTGTCATGTGCTTGATCATATAGGAGGACGAGGTCTCCTTTGATAAAGGAACGAGGAGAAACAGATTGATCAAAATGAGTTTTGACCCTCTTCTTTTGTGCTTCAATAACCAAAGCAGCCAGACGACGGGTTTCATCTAACTGTTCCAGATACAGAAGACGTTCTTCCTCAGCAGAAGTATTAGGTAAAAGTTCCACAACTAATTTCAACGAAGGAATCTCGCATTCAACCAGAAGAGTTGCTTCCAGACCATACACCAATTGAAATGGTGTGAACCCAGTTGCACTCTTTGCAGGTGTTCGGTATGCCTAGAGAGCTGAGAACAGTTGGAGATGCCAATTGGATTTGTGAATACCAGCTGTTCGCTGAAGCATAGTGACCAAAACCTTGTTCACTGCTTCAACCTGACCATTCACCTGAAGGTAATATGGTGTTGAGCTGTCGTGACGCAAGCCCAACTTTAAAGTCAGCTCCGCCATCATATAATCTCGGAAATGAGTACCGTGATTAGTGACGATGGCTTGAGGAACCCCGAACCGTGCAATAACGTGGTTGAATATAAATTGAGCAGCCGTTTTCCCGTCAGTAGCTAGTGTAGGCATCGCCTCGACCCACTTGGTGAAGTAGTCGATGGCGACAATTATATATGCATGCCCCCCGGCCGAGTGAGGGTTACACATCATAAAATCCACGCCCCATTTCGCAAAAGGGCCGACGGTAATAATGAGATGCAATGGTAAAGGCGGCGCGCACATCTTGCGCTGAAATATCTGGCACGAATGACATTTACAGACTGCAGTGATACAGTCTTTGAATATGGAAGGCCAGAAATAACCTGCTCGCAGAATATTCTGGGCAGTAGCATACCCGGACATATGTCCACCACAGGCGCCACTGTGGCAGTCATTTAGGACCTTTTCAGCCTCTTCCAAGGTTAGGCATCGCCGGAGCACCGAATCTACTCCAATGCAGTATAAGGTATCTCCTACTATACGGTAGGGCTGGGACTGGTGCCGAATCCGATGACGGGCAACTTTATCCAAATCAGACCAAAATGTCGAGGTCTGAAGATACACTATTATGTCACTGTACCAAGGGTCACGAGTACTGATGAGGAAAAGTGTTTCGTCTGGTATATGGTCTTCAGAGTGTGAGGGAGCAGAGTCTGTAGGGAGAGAGCATATCAGATCTGCGAAGACCAGTGATTTAGTTGACTTAGTGGTAGTGAACTCTAAGTTAAACTCCTGCAGGATCACAATCCATTTGGAGTACTTGCCCCCCAGTAATTGTCTAGAGAGAATATACGTCATAGGGTTGCAGTCTGAAACCACTGTTATCGTACGCAAAAGGATGTAATGGCGAAAGCGCTGTACATCGTGTACTGCTGCTAATGCCAACTTCTCAACATGAGCATAACGCATTTCTGGATCGATAAGGTTCCGTGACAAATAATAAACAACATGTTCATCACCGTCATCATCATCCTGCACCAAGACCATGGCTATGGTGCTAAATGTAGCGGCTAGATATAAAGTGAAGTCGCGGTGGTAGTCTGGAGGACGAAGCAACGGAGCATTAACAAGCAACGTCTTCATCTTCTCAAAGGATTGCTGAGCGATTTCGTCCCAATGGAAGGGAACGTTCTGCTTTAATAAACGAGTGAATCCTTTGGCCACCTCGGCATAATTCGGGATAAAGCACCGAAGAAAGTTCGCTTTCCCTTGCAGACTCTGTAACTGATATAGGGAGGAGGGTGATGGGAGATTTATGATGGCCTCGACCTTTAAAGGGTCAAGGCGAATTCTGTCTTTCGAGACTATGAATCCTAAAAGACGGCCAGAATCAACGCAGAAGACGCATTTATGAGGATTGAGCCTGACGTTGTAGCGCCTGCAACGAAGAAAGATCTGGCGGAGATGCTCAAGATGGTCCTCTCGCTTACCCGAAAGGGCTGGCAAGTCGTCCAGATAAGGCTGAACGATATGGCGAATGTCATGAGAAGCATAGGACATCGCACGCTGAAAAGTGGCTCCAGCGTTCTTCAAGCCGAACGGGAGCTTTTTATACGCGAAAGTACCCCACGGACGGATGAATGTGGTCTTGTGTTGATCCTCAGGTGCAATATTGATTTGATTATATCCCGAGAAACCGTCCATTAAGGAATAGATCTCACTCCCGGCACATTCGTCGATGATATGGTCTATAAACGGAGTGGGATAATTATCCTTTGGACAGGCGCGATTGATGTCGCGATAATCAACACAGACTCTAATCGTACCCTACTTTTTATCGACAGGGACAATGTTAGACACCCATTCTGTGAGGGGGATGGGATAAATAAAACCCGCGTTCAGAATTTTTTCAACTTCTGCCTTGATGGCGGCGGCTTTCCGAGGATGCATGGGGCGTAAGCGTTGGCGCACGGGTTTCGCACCTGGATAGGTTGGAATCTCATGCACTACGATACTGGGATCAATCCCCGACATTTCCTCGTAGGACCACGCGAAAACATCTCTGAATTCCTTAAAAAGCTCAGTATAGACTTGAATCTCATCGGGAGAACAAGTCACACCCACATGAATATTCTCAATGATTCTCAGTTTAATGGAGATGTTGATTGGGATGGTTTGAGTGATGTTACTCAGGTTACCCTCCGAAAAAACCTCATGCGTCAAAATGGGCGTTTGAAGAGGAGGGGTAGGAACCTGAGTAGCATAACACTCCAGACAGTCAGTCATTGCCCCCAAGCTAGGCATAAAAGAGGAGCGATGATGTCCATCGCCCCAAGGCAGCTCCTCAAGAGACATAGTTTCAATGATAGCCTCATCGGAAGGAAAAGTCTCTTTGAGAGGATCAGGTGAATCGGCCTGACCAAGCCAGGGGGATTGAGAGTAGACGTCGAGAGCCATGCTCAAAGGAGCATGCTAAGGAGGTGGAGGATCAGATGTGGCAACAATTTCACAGTAGCTGATCTCTACTGGAGTCAAGGGCATTGATTCTCCAAACTCAAATACTTGCTCAGGCGTAGGAATAAGCCAGGGGTCATTGGACCTGGACATCATGTTGACTTGAGAAGTGTGCGGTGGTGGTGCGGGAAAAATACCCATGAGGACTAGGTATTTGAAGAGACCAGGTCCTACACTGTTTGGGGGATTCGGAATTTGATCCACGTATGGCACGTTGTTCTCCGAGGTAGAGGTGAAAAATGACAGCTGATCCACCGTGACAATTTTTCCCTCGTGAGGGAACTTAAGGAATCGAAAAACGGTGGACGGCACGCAGAGCATGGCATGAGTCCAACTGCGGCCAATAAGTATATTGTAGTTGAGTTTAGCGTCAACCACTTCTACTTCCACGTTGACAGTCTTCCCCTATAATGTGATCGCTAGAATCTCGAGAACACCCAGGGGTTTGGATTCCCGACCATCAAATGCCTCAAGGGCATTGGGAGATGACGAAAGGGCTGGAGAGCCGATGGCCTTCCAGCAAGCGAAGGACATAACGCAGGTAGATGCAACTTCATCCACAACGGCCCTATGAATGTTCAGACCATTAATCCCAATTTGAATAATAAGAGTGATTTGATGTGGAAGCTGGGGAGTGAAATTCTCTAAATCGAAGGTGAGAAGACTCGAGTCGGCGGGATCAATGCCCCCGATTGCAGACAGTAAAGCCTTCCGTTGCGAAGGAAAACTTTGAAGAACTTCTAGCACAGACATAGCAGACGGTGCTTGTGTCAAATCCTCAACAATGTTGTAATGTTGAGCGGCACGAGCATTCGGATTATAAGAAGATATTCGAAGGACACCTTTAGAAGGTGGTTTCACAATGGGTTCATGAGTAGGCTTCTCGATTTCCAAGGAACCAGAGGCAGGTAGGGGAGGCGGTCCATCCGCAACTACCTTCCCGGGTGCCTACCACGATTCGTTGTAATCCTTTGACCATGTAGCGACAGAGATAGGTGCAACACTCTTCATCATGAAAACCTGGGACCCAAACGGTGCAGATGGTGACGACTGTTCGACCATCTGGATCTGCTGAGATGGGAATGGTTCTTTTAGAATAGCCGGAGTCCCTTTAGGGCCCTTGAGAAGTTGAATAACCTCAGATCACCGTGGAAAATCCTTAGTATAATGGTCCCCTTCACAAATGAGACAAGGGTACTTCGGTTTACGCTGAGAGCCATCCTCAGTACGAGATTTAGATTCTGGCTTTGGGGCATCAGATTTAGATTTGCCTTTGCCCTTCTTTTTCCCCTTGGAAGTTTTCTCTGTAGGATTGGTCTGAACAGCATTCACTTCCGCGGTTTTACCAGAATCGGAGGGGGCGGGATTAGCAGGAGCATTGTTGGAAGAATTAGACTTCTGCTTCCCATTCGAAGATTTCTTCGAATTCTGAGAGACAGAACCAATGACACCATCCACCGCAGGGGTAGGCGGAGCCTTAGAGGTTCCGGACCGCGAGGCATCAGGCAAGATATCATAAAGCATGCCGGACTGAGAATATACAAGATCTAGATATTGGGCACACGTAATGGCTTGTTCCTCTATCACACACGCTCTCATCGCAATATCCTGAGCGATTTTATTCAAAAAGGAGGTGGTGAACCAGTGAGTCAGTATCTGATCAGGTATGTGAAACTTGATCAGTCTACGACGGCGACGCCACTCATGAATGTGATCAGAGATGTGAGTGGCTTTATCCTGCTTCAGAGAAGTCAGGAGGTGCGTCCTGGCTTCATAACGAACTGGTAACTGAAAGTGCGTGAGGAAAGCCATGGCTAAAGAATTGAAATCTTAGAAAATGCCGCGGGATAACTCTATGTACCACTTAGCAGCAGCTCCAGTTAAAGTACGCTGGAAGAGGCACAGGCGAATCGAATCATCGACCCAAGAGTTAGACGAACACCAAAGATGATACGTTATCACATGCGCCTGGGGGTCCTCCCCATCTTTTCCATCAAAGTTGGGGCAATCACCTGGTATCTTGGTGGGAACCGGAGGCCAATATGGATTATGTAAAATCAGATCATTGGTCAACTTTGAAACATCCGGCAACTCCAAGGTGGCCAGGAACGACAATGGCGGATTGACCGGCATGCCAGACCCAGGATGAGGACCGTTACCTGTACTCCACAATGGTTGTGAATATCATTGCCCCCATGGGTTCTGTCCCGTAGGATTCTGACCATAGGGGGTGTAGGTTGTATAACTAGACTGATTTGGATGCTGGTAACCAGAGTGTGGGGCCTGATAACCAGGGTAGGGGCCCTGATTATACGTCGGCCTGGTGTAAGTAGCGTTTGGATTTGGATGCTGAGTATAGGTAAAACCGGGTGGAGGAGGATAATACTGAGAGCCTCTAGGGTGGTTATAATTCGGTTGAGATTGACTTATGACCATGAGATGTAATAACCACCACAGGGATGATGAGCCCTATTTGAAAGTGGAACCACATGGAGCACGATAAGTGAGAGTAGCATTATTAGACAGCTATAACTGAATGAGTATTTTGAGCGGACGGATAGAGACCAAATGAAACACCCTAATGAAGCTTGGTACAGCCAATGAAAATTTATCTGAATAAACAGTTGACACAGATGGCAGGTGATCTTGGTTAAGCAGTAGCACGGTTGTGAATGAGCCCCAGTTATCTTAGGATGGGCGGTTAACTGGAAGCGGAACCACCGGTTATCTTGGGATGGGCAATTATTTTGGTGGTCAAACAGACAATTATGACTGAAAATCGGTTTTGACGACAGGAATATGGATGGTCCCAGCTGATATGCAACGTTAGAAGCATGCGTTAGATCTTGAGTTTGCATGGTAAAAGGCTAGTTGCCCCAAGGACCATAGACCGCCGGTTGATACAGTGAAATTTGACGGGTTGACGGAAGGGCTATAATACTGTCCTTGCGGACCGTACGATGGCCCTTGTTGGCCGACAGGATAGCCTTGCATGGGCTGCCCCTCTGGATCATAAAGATAGCCAGGTTGGCCCGCAGGTTGGCCTTGGAAAGGCTGTCGTTGTGGGTTATAAGCCTGGTTATAAGGTAAACCTTGAGCATAGAGGTAAGCCTTAAGAGCGGGTAGACGTAAAATCTCCCCGTGCTCATCATACTAACCTGGGAAAGCATACACGGGAGTACCATCCTGTGCATAGTGCGAAAAGTAAGAGCGGTTAGGATCTTGGGAGGACGGTCCAACCTCGTTGTTCGGCTGTTGCAAAGACAACCGATACTCCTCCGGAGAGATGTTCTCCAGTATAACAGTCGCTAGATAAACATCTTCAGGTGTTGGCACAACCCTCGTAGCGGATGCTGTGACAACAGGAGAAGAGGCGGCCACACAGACAGTGGGCCGGACGGGAACAGAAGTAACGGGCGTCTGAGGAGACACCCTGAGCATAGTAGCAGCTGGCCTCGGAGAGGGAGCTGACACTCCCATAGAGGCTGCGGCGGAAATGATCTGACCCAAATATCTGTATCCCTGTGGTAACGAGGGACTGGCTGTTGACATGTCAGCCAGCTCAGAGTCGTCTCCCTGAAACAATCTTCGTGGGAGGAGTTGATAGTCTTCACCAGACATTGGGATTTCCTCACCAGAATCACTCATGGTTGATCCTGCCGTTAAATCTCGCAAGAGATGGCGAGGAATAGGAGGAAATACAGCAGCAACAAAAGGCGAACCCGATGTGAGAGAAATGAAATCAGCTCCTAATCTCAATTCAGACACAGGGTCCGAAAAAGGCCAATTGAACTCACCTGGTCCTCCAAAGGGTTGCTCAGCAAGAACCGGTCCCCCGTCAGGAAACTCAGAAACAATAGGCTGCTGCAGTTCAGCAGAGGATTGGGAAGCCTCTGAAGAATTGTCCGTGTAAGGACTACCAGTAGACGAAACCGAAGGTTCCGCCACTGTGGCAAACGACCAGAGAAAAAGAAGCAAACAGACACAAGGGCTGAAAAAGAGTCAAGACACACGATTAAACGGTCAACAAGCAATATCTAACAGGGCGTATAATCGTGGGTGATTAATTTTTACCACATTGAGAAATAAGAAACTTCACCGTTTCATGTTTTAAGAGTCGAGAAACGATAAAAGATGACTCTATCTCTTTCAGGTTTGACACAAGCGTGAAAGGACAAGTGCTTGACGGTTTGTTCAAATTTAGGGAGTCAGAAAAGACCAAATGACTGCTCAGGAATACTAGGCACAAAGGGTGTACCAAATAACCATGAACTGCAATATACACCTTGGTTTTAATAATGAAAAAGAAATCAACCAAGGACTTTCCGTACGTGCAGGAAATCTCCCCGAATGCTGTGTTCGGTGTATCACGGGTATAGGGTGGCAGACTCGGCTTCCTGTGGATAAAGGATTGAAGACCTAGAGGGGTCTCCCTTTATATACGCGATGGTACGGGGAGCACAAGTCCATGCTAGCGCTGTCTAAAGCCAAAAGGCGAACGACAGCTGCTAAGTTTAAAGACGCCGGAACACGTCTCTAGCCTAGACCTCTAAATATGTTTCGTTAGATTCCAATGTTGTCTTAGTGTAAATTGAGTAGATTTTAAAGTTGATCTTCAATTACGTTTAAGTTTTCAGGCCCTAACGAATGTGTTGTTTCAAAAACTCCTAAATGCAAAGCTACATGCCACAGTACACCATTTCGTTCGATGAAAACTAGCTACAGAAGAGTTGAGAGTCTTTACACAAACAAAATGATCGGAAGACAAACAATGAGATCTCTAATGCAACTAATGAAATCAAAAAATTTTCATTCCAATCACTAATTACTAGTAAAATCGAAAAATTTCAATTTGCACTAATCAACCAAAAGCAAAAGAGATTTTTTTTTTGTAATTTTCAATGTTTAATGGCTAGATGCACTAAACAAACTGAAAATAAATGGAACAACTTGAGAAACAATATTAAGAGAGAAAAACAAACAAATTTCACTCAATGACACAAACAATCAGATCTCAAATCGACCAAAGTCTCTCAAAACCAAGAAAAAGACTCAAAGGCTCCAATGGACCGTGTGATCTAGGCCCAAAGCAAGACCAAACGAAATTTGAATGAAGAAACGAGCAATCACCCAAAAATCGCAACAAAACAATGAACAACTACTAAGAGGATGCGGAGGAGCAATCAGAGAGTTGACTGGATAAACGAAACACCAAAACTCCCAAGGAGGGCTCGATACACAAAGCCACTAGATGCCCTAGGGCTTAAAACGTGAAATCGATAGAGAAAAGCGAACAACCAAAGGACGAAGGCAAATTCCCAATCAAAGAGGACTCTAACACACTCAAGTAGTTGAAAAATCAAGAAGAAAAACACTGACCAGACCTAGAGAGCTCAAAACTGAGCAAACTCAAAAACCCTACAGGAGTGGCGCAACTGTAAGGCTGCAACTGGCGCCAGCAAGAAATTGGCGTGGGCAATACAAAAGCAACATGCGCCAATTGGCGCGACTGTCGGGCTAAAAAGCGCGCCAGTCGAGTTTCTCAGCCAAAAACAAAAAAGAACTACTCCAGAAGCAGATCAATGTAAACTAAGCAAACCAAGAAGCAAAAAACAACAAAAGAACCCAACCCAAAAGGCTAACCAAGCAAGGAAAATCATAAAACGATCAAAACGAGACAATCTAAATGAGACAGTGAAAACTCGACGTTCCCCAGCGGAGTCGCCAAATTGTTGAGGAGGTAAATCCCCTCTGTGAACAGAGGCGATCCCTACTAGCCCAACAGGGGTCTAGCAACAATCATCAAATGTTACAGCGCAAGTTCCTAGTTATGGATAAAATACCAAAGATGGAGGCCTACCTGGAGTCCAATGCTATGATCTGTAGAAGAAAGCGTTCCCGTTCCTCAGCCGCGGCAGATCACGATCCCCCCCACGATCTCCGCGGATGGACACCTGCACATGCAAGAAACAACACGAATATAAGCATAAAATCTAGAATACGCAACTAGATATCAGTTAGAAAGGATATAACTCATATTAACATAAGTGAAAACAGAGTGGAACCATAACCGTAATCATTCATTAAATAACAATCGAAAGAGAGTACAACCAATGTTCTGACGTCGCGGTCTCCTTCGGATGGGTCTCCAGTCGTTCACGTCTCGCAAAGCTTGCCAGGGAAAGGGAAAACCTCTCCAGAGTCTCTCGACGATAGTCTCCTTACTTGAGTCGGCCTTAAGGGAAGAAAGAGGGCTCTTACAGCACAAAGGCTCTTGGGAATTTTGAGATTCAAAGCTTAGGCACTTCAAGACTAGCTTGCCATGGAATTGAGCAGGCTTTTATAGATGGGGAAGGAGAGAGTTGGGATCCCTATTATTGTGGGATTGGCCCTATCAACAAGGAAGGTTCCATGGGAGGTGGCAAAACCACTTCCCTTCCATAGAACTCCCGCAGCCAAACCTCCCAACTCAAGATAGGCAATGGTTTCTGAGTTTGTTGAAACACAACTTCCGCCATATTTATTTAAAAAACACTCCTTAAATTGGCTGGCACGACTACTGCTCTGGGACAGAGTGCCAGTTGGCGCGGCCTCTTTGTAGGATTTTCCCCATTGGCGCAAGTGATGAACTGTCTGCCCGCGCCAATGCAAAAAGAGATGTTTTCATAGTTTTTTGCAAGGAGATGTCTTTAGGGCAATTGAAGCTCATGTTTAGAGGAATGCATTGATGATGATTTCAAGGCATGAAAATGTTCACAGGTCACAAAATGGGTCCTCCATTGTGCGGGACAGGGAATGGTAGGGACGGTGACAAATTACTGTGTAACAGTGACACTGGGAAAACTTCAGTTAGCCATAACTTTGGCTAGGAAAGTCCATTTGAGACGATTTTTTTTTTTGATTTTGGGGTATTGAAGCATTTTGGAGTTGTTGGGATAGGTTGCAGAGCCATCAGAGTGCTCTATCATTGATTTTACCAGTGATTTTGGTTGTGGAGCCACCAGGGCCTAATGAAAGATCAGTTGTGTTAGACTATACTCATCCATTGGAGGTGAATGAATAGTTGATTTATACTGATTTCAGCCTTTTGTTTTTGAATTTGCAACTTATTTTGCCTTTTGAGGCTTTCTACACAGTGTAATTCATATTTTGAGCATTGATGAAAAAGGGAAAATCCTAATTAGAGGCTTTTGGACCTTGCAGAGGTACCCCAAGAGAGGGGTGAACTGCTTAACAAATGCTTACTGTTATGCTGTGCATTTTTACTTTTATATTTTAGATTTTGCTACATTAAACAGTAACTTTTCATAAGTACACTTTTCCCAATCAGGCTTATACAATGAACATAACTCATTAGTTCAACTTCAAACCACATTACTTCATTTGCAGAATACTTGAACTTGCTTATTCACAAATAAATTTTGATTAATGAATACTTTGCACATAAACAAATACTTTCATTGATCAGATCTACTTCAGTGTTTGCATTTTATTTCTTTAGGCAGAGTTAGTTTGTGGGCTAGGAGCTTCTGGTTTCATCCTTTCTAGTAAAGGTGAAATAACCAGTAAAAGCCCCTTACTGTCAATCTTTGTATAAGAAATACTTTGTTCTCACAATTTCAGATCAATCATCATCATAAAAATGTTATTATATTTTTATTTAATATATTTTTATTTTTAGAATTTTGATTTATGTGATCCATCGTAAATATTTAATTTTTTTTTGGTAATAATCACATGCAATAGAACATTGTCATCACGACTAGGTAAGAGATGGTAAGAGATCATATGAGGTTGAGTTTAAATAGATCCTAACGACTATTTTAGCCATTTTTATATTTATTTAAATTTAAAAAATGATCTCTCACTTAATCTTAATGATGATGTTCTGTATTACTATTTTTTTTTATAAATATTTATATTTTAAAAATATATTAAACAATTTTTTTCAACAACAAAACAAAAACAATGCAAGTTGATTCTTTAAAGTTGGACCTAATTTTACTTTATTTTCTTATGCTTAATTTCTTAAATATATAATGCAAGTTACAAAAACAATGCAAGGTGATTCTTTAAAGTTACATGGTTTTACTTTATTTTCTTATGCTTAATTTCTTGAATATATAATGCAAGTTGATGTAATAAAGTGAGCCATAGTTTTACATTATCTTGTCATGTTTTATTTGTTAAACATATTTCATTAACGAAGTGTAAAAGACCATTTTAAAACGCTAGTTCACATTAAATTAAAGGAGGAATCTTTGAATTGTATGTTACAGTAAGTGTGATGTAACATGGAGTCAGAAGGCTATGGGTAGAAGATCAACTATGTTGATCATTTGAGAGGATATGAGGAAAGGATAAAGTTCGTTAAATGTTGTGTATTATTTTTATTTGTATTAAAAGTTCATAAAATATGTGGGTCATAAAGTCAATGTTAAGTATTCTAGTGGCACTAGTGGATTTGACATGTTGGAAAAAAATAATAAATCCCTTTATCATTTAACGAAGAATGGAAATAAAATAGCATCATATTTTTTTTTAATATGTTATTTTATATATATAATTGCAATAAAATTAAATGTTTATAATAATTGCAATAAAATAAAATTGTTAATAAAGTTTAATTTAAGTGATTATAAAGAATGATTATTGTTATTTAATTAAATTAAAATTTTTAAATATATTTGTCGTAAAATTATTATATATAATGGTGTTATTTTTGTCATATTTTATTTGTTTTATATTTAGTTAAATGATATTAATTTTAATGGTAATATTTAATTTAATATTAATTTATTAAATAATATTATATTGCTTAATTTAATGGTTAAAAATATGTGTTTTCTCATAAAAAATTATAAATGGAAATCTAGAGAGGAATTAGAGTATATACACCTTTATATATTTAAATTATTGTGTAGAAATAGGTTCCTAGAGTATGTACATCTCGATATATTTAAATTATCGTGTAGAAATAGGTCCCTTATAGGACAATAAGAAAGTCTCATACACCAATTTGATGTTTGACTTAGAGTGACCTTAACTATTACTACTACTAGTAATAATAAAAATATTAATAAAATAATTAAAATAATTATACAAAACATTTTGATGTTTGACTTAGAGTAACCTTAAATATTACTACTACTAATAATAAAAAAATTAATAAAATAATTTAAATAATTATACAAAACATGATGCGTCCTTTTATCTATTCAATTTGATGCCAAAATCAGGTTCTTCACAATGAACTACACTAGATGGTTGGAAACCGTAGACAAAACTATGATAATGTAAGGCTACACTGGATGGTTGGAAAAGCTTACACAAAACTCAGATGATGTAAGGTTGCAAAAACATACACAAAACTCTCATAATGTGATTTTTATAGTAGATAAAACTATGATGATGTAACCCCACATGATAGTTGGAAATAGGTAGACATTAATAATGTGATTTTTACAAAAAAAAATTAACCAGTAAACAAAACTATGATGATATAATTTTTACTAAAAGTTTTTTATTTCTTTTTATGATGCATTTCATTAACTATATTAAGATTATTTAACATTTTTTAATTATAATAAAAATTTTAATGATATAACATTTTTTTTACCAATCAAAAGTTAATGACATAAAATAAAAATTATGAAAATAATGTAACATTATATTTTAATTAAAAAAAACAAAATTTAAAATTATATAAAGATTTTCTAGAAATATCTTTACATAGATAAAATTTAAAATTATATATAGATTTTCTAGAAATATCTTTACATCATATTCTAAAGTTTATTAATATTCTTTCATAAAGTTTATTTATGTCCTTTCATTATTTGCAATTTTATTTTTTTATTTACAAATATATTCCATTTTTTCTCCACCAAAATACTTCTTTGAGCTCCTTATTTTAACCATTTTCATTATATCAAATAAAGTACAACATATCACTTTTCATTACTTTATAGATATATGTATATGTTACTAGTGAAATTTAAAATGCTACCTTATTATTGAATTTTTGTGGAAACAATAATTTTGTTTATAATTATAATATATTTATTTATTTATAATTAGGAAAAAAAGTTTATATTAAAATCTACATTGTGAATGTAGAAAATTCGCTTGGAAATATATTTTTGTGTATATAACTTTGCTAATTATTTTACTATATGTTTTTTCATAAACTATTTAAACTATAACTATTACTAATCTAGTTTTATATAATTTCTAGAAAAAGTGAGGCTGGTAAGTATAGAATTTATAGACTTGACCTCCAAGTCACAAAATTAACATTCTATTTATTATCTAATCAGAAATAAAAATGAAACTTTCCTTATTCTTTCAAAGAACTAAGAACTTTGCCAAGTCAAATTACTCCCTTGTTGATTTCTATAAGCAAATTTTCTAACACAGGGTCCGGATAGTGCCAAGTTCTCTAATTGATTTCACATGGGGCTTATCCTCTCAAAATCTCCTGAACATTTGCTCTTCCTTTACACATAAAGCGATGTTGCAACATGACTATGCATTGAAAACATTTTCGTTTACGAACACAAGGGTGTTGTAGGATAGCTCTACGACAAAAATAACCACCTTTACCTGTGTCATGCAACCTTTTTGTTATTATACCAATAAACTAATTTGGATTGGATTTGGTCCCTATCAAGCTTTATTCTCCATTGATATTTTCTCTAGCGGATAGAAACTACTCCTTATGTGGAGAGTTCTCCCTTTTCATTGTATTTTTTTGTGATTAAGGGAAACACCTGTTGATGCAAGCCTGACACATCGTGGAGGATTTTTGACATTATGTCTCTCTAGCTTGCTTGAATTGAATCGTTAATCCTCTTGATATGTGACAAAACCCTTTGAGCATTATTGTGTATTAATACTTCTCTACGTGTGAAGTTCGTTGCTATTATTCCACACCATATGTGAATGTAGATGTCATTCCTATTACTTATAACCCATATGATTTAATTAATACATAATTTCCATGATAAGGTCACCATTGAGAGGAGCCTTGTACTACATCGAGTTCTCATGCTTGGAGCCATAGTTCTCATGCTTGTAGCCATGTTTGTTGGTTGATGAGTTTGTTTTCCGAGTGTACTGTTGGGATATATCCACTTGAGGAGGCCTCAACACCTTGGCTCTACATCACTTTTTTTACAAAATTAATAGTTTCTTCTTTATACAAATAATCTGTGGGGAAGTATTGGATCAGGAGTAATTTCTTTAATACTTTCTTCCTTATACAAAAATACATGGGGAAGTACTGGATCATACTTTCTTCCTTATACAAATAATCCATGGGGAAGTATTGGATCTCGAGTAATTTATTTAATACTTCCTTCCTTATGCAAAGAATCCATGGGGAAGTATTAGATCTGGAGGAATTCATAAGAAATTTAGGGGATTTGGAAAAGTCGAATCCATCCATTAACTATTAAGGTACCCTTCTCCAAAAGGAAACCTTCATGAACACATTTTTCACCATTCTTGTTATGATCTTGAAGCATATGGAAGAATGAGATAGAGTCCATTCTTTTCATTGTCCCCTTTATTATTTTCATGAGATGACTCAACACCTTTGCTTTTGGAGTTGTATTTTTCACCAAATGCTAATGAGGAGAAGAGAATCCATATTATAGTGGGGGAGGAGGCTACATATGCTTTTTCTTTCTGTATTCTTGAAAGAGAGAAATCACGTCAGCAAGGTTGTTTTTCATGTTTCTAAGGCCCATGGATACTCTACTACCTTTATTTCTTTGAAGTCATATAATACCCCACCTATAACCCCTATAATAATTTTATTTTAATACAAAAAAAAATTTAGGATAGAATTTTAGGCCGACCACCATGACCTAGGGTTTGGAGGTTTCAGCACAGGCTGCCCTAGGCAGACATCCCTCCCAGCTCTTCAGGTTGTGATCACACTCCTGGTAAGCCTTGAGGCTCACCTATGATAGAAACTAATGGGGGAACTGCTGCTCCCCCTACCACAGGCCAGCCTCCCATAGGAGCGGAGGCATGGGCTGACATCAACAGCCAATAAAACTATAGCCCACCTCATGACACAACAAGGGCGACTCCCACAGTGCAACAAGCATCCATACTAGAAGTAGACACATCAGCCACATGAATTCCTAAGGACACCAAAAGAGTCGTGATTGTGCTCCTTACACACCGCATCAATGAAAAAATACAATTCATGAAGGATCACACATTGATAGGAAAATTCATGGGTTTTTGGCCCACTGAAAAATCCCATCAAGGATGGATAGATTCCAAATGGAAGCCCAAGGGTCACATCGACCTTAAGTTGTGTGTCAAAGGCTTCTTCAATGTGATCTTCACCTACATTTAAGACAAAAATGAGATCATGGACGGAGGACCATATTTCTTCAACTCGACAGGCTTATACCTTCGCCATTGGGTTGAGTGCTTAAACCCAGACAAACAAGATCTCACATGGGCTTTGGTTTGGATCCGAATCTATTCCCTCCCTCAGGACTATTGGGATGAGCTGAATCTAAGGGACATAGGCAATTCCCTAGGAGAATTTGTTAAGACAACGGAGGAGACAAAGATCAACAGATACATAGCATACACATGAATATGCATCTACATGAACATAGCAGAGTTGCTACCTCGCGACGTAAGCCTATTGCATGATGATTTTGAATGGATACAAATTGTAGATTATGAACATGTTCCTTTCCGATGTCAGAGGTGTCACCAACATGGGCACCTATTCAGAGACTGCCCTCTAAATAAAAAAGCGACAGCTAGTAATGAATCAAATGACCAAGAAATAGAAGGGTTTACAAAAGTAGCAAACAATAAAAGGCATAACAAGAGATACAACTCTAACCACAACAAAAAAGGCCCTGTGACTAGCAATAGCTTCGCAGCTCTAAATCAACTGAGTGAAAATGAGAATGAACTTGCCAAAAAGGCAGGGCGATCCTCACAGGAGCAGCCCCAAACCTCAAAGAAAGAACAGGACAAGATCCAACTAGATGCATTTCTAAAACCCCAAACCCCTATCCATGCAGGGGACAACTCTGCATCGAAGGGAAAAGGAAAGGTGTTGGACCCAATCCCAGAAGCCATGGAGGAAGAGCCATAGAGCATTGACTTTGAGGGCATGGATCTCATAGGGTTAGAGGATGCATGCAATAAGAAGGACGTCCTCTCAATACCTGAGCAACAGATCCAGAAGCTGGAAGAAATCCTCACCTGATCGTAACAGCTCCCCTCTCTGGGAATTCAGGGTGGTACGCTCATGAATACAAAATACTTAACGAAATAATCCCAAAAAAGAGGCTGGAAAATAGTGCTGCAAAGAACAGTAGAAATGCCAAGCAAAGAAATGGTAGAATATAGGATATTCCCCAAGTTAACCTGATTCTATGCCTACTATCCCAACCTCCATCAATGAAGGTAATCTCATGGAATATCAGAGGGCTCAAAAACACCACCAAGCAAAGTATCATCAAGAAAATAATCATCGAGGAACACCCTGCAATTTTCTACATTCAAGAAACCAAATGCTCCAGCTCCACTATGGAAACAATCTTCAAGAGGATATGGAAAGGATACAAAAAAATAGTGGTAGATTCCAATGGAGCTTCAGGAGGACTGGAAATCATTTGGAACCCCCTCATCATCACCCTAGAGAAATATCATGCCAATAGGAATTTTGTTCAAGCCAACTTTCACTTGATTCGAATGACCATCCATGGCTTGCTAACGAACGTCTACTTTCCCTTGAATCTCCATCAGAAAACTAAGCTTCTGGACAACGTTGTTGAGATCAATAAATAGAGATCTCTACTACTCTGGCTACTTGGAGGAGATTTCAATATGATAACCAATCTACAAGAAAAAAAGGGAGGAAGGCAACATCTAGACATGGAAAACAATGGATTCAAGAACTTCATCCAAGACAACCACCTCATAGATCTACAAACTTCCAATAGCATATTCACCTAGAACAATAAAAGAGGAGGTACCCATCAAATTTCCTCCAGACTGGACCGGTTTCTCATCATGGAAGACTTCATACATCTGGGGGGTGATCTTATAGCCACCATCATTCGGGGTACAGGCTCTGACCACTAGTCGATATAGCTACAATGGTTAAGACCAGGTACCCCTACACCCAAACCATTTCGCTTTGAACACTGCTAGCTCATACATCCAACGTTCAAAGAAATTGTCTCCCACTGGTAGACCTCCCTTACACCACCTCAAGGAACAAAAATGCATCCGTTCTAGACAAAGTTGAAGATGCTCAAAGGGAAAATGAAGGTGTGGAAAAAAACCACCTTCAGCAATATCTTCAAAGATCAAAGAGAGCTGGAAGAGAAAATGAAGAAGCTTCAACAAACAATCATCTCGGAAGGTCGTTGGGTAGATTCAGAGAACAAAGATAAAATATATTAAAAATATAATATTTTTCTAAATGAAAAAAATCATTTATTGATAAATAGATTGTAATATATTAAAAATATAATATTTTTACAATAAAAAAATTCATTTGTTGATAGGTAGATTGTCGACTAAAATAAGTTAAACATTTCAAAATACATACAAAGTTAAATCACCAAAATTTTCAAATATTGCAAAATAATGTTTTATCTTCTCAAATAAAATAAAGGATTATGTGATTAGTTAATATTTGTAGGATAATTAATATTAATTATAAGTATGATTATTTTTTATTTTAAATATAAATATAAACCTAATAAAATTTTGAATATTTATAACAATTTTATTAATCAAAATTTCAAGCTTTAAAAAAACATAAGTTTTATATTAATTCAAAAACTTTAAAATAATATTTTTCAAATTATTTATATAAAAAAATCTGAAATATCATATATATATATATATATATATATATATATATATATATATATATATATATATATATATATATATATATATATATATATATATATATATATATATATATATATATATATATATATATTCTTTGATGTGGTGAATCTCGAGAGGTGAAGAAAAATAGAGGGCCACACCCGCCACCTTGTAAATGCGAGGATAATTAATGTCGGGGTTGGCACGACTACCCCCTCACATGCATAAGCATGCAATCTTAAATCCCCTCCAATATCATGTTTGGAGAAAAAAACAGAGATGATGGGGTTGGTGAAACTCAGTTTGGGAATTCTGAGTGGCAGGGGGATGTTTCCTTGCCCCAAGAGAGATTTCATGGAGGAAATTCATAGAGGAGTTGGTAGAATTGTTTCTAGTCTTGGTTCAGAGTAAAATCTTTGATGATAACCTTCACTACGGGCACTGAAGTTACCAATTTATGGGTTTCTCAACGAGCTAATCTACAAAAGTTGTTAGAGACAAAAGCAAAGAATGTAGATAGAGGTGAATGTGAAATGTGGTTTAACTTGGTTGAGTTCATGCTTCTAGACATAGATGTTCCAACCCAGAGTAACACACCTTCCCTGGCTTGGATTGAAAAGGTATCTCTCCATATTTACTGGGTATTTCTTAAGCTTCAGGATAACTCTTTGAATTATATCTAGTGCATCTTCAAAAAGATGTTTAATTGCCCAAAGATTCAGTATAATTTATATGCTGCTTTAAATAGCGTTTGAACAGTTAGAGTGGGGTTGCGTATGAGATATTTTTATAGTATATGCTCCTGGCAGTGTTTCCCCAGGCGACCAGTAGCTGAACTGGGATCATGGCCCTCTATATCTTACCCTTTATTCTATTGTTTTGGGTTTGTCATTTTTTGGAGGTGTGTGTCTGTGTGTTTTTACCATTGACGCCCCCTCATGCCATGGTTTGAAGCCAAAATATTCTACTAGCTTACTGTGTATAGGGACAATTTCTTCTTGTCATGGTGTTGTCTGCATAACATCCTGCATTGGCCTTAATCTAGATTGTCTATAATCAATGTCCTAAAGCTTACTAGGTTTGGAAATTATGCCCCATTTGTCTTGGTAGTATGTCATGTGAGTTTTAACTTGAGAGCACATTGTTATTGGTGGAAGATGGAATGCTAAAGGATGCATAACAGGTGTTACAAAGTAATTTTTCACCATGCTCATTTTCCCATCCCTGATCCTAAAATGCCCCGTGACAAATCCTGTGCAATGTTTCCATCATTAAGGAATATGCTGACATATCCCCTTGAATATCCAAAGAAGACTTCCTTGAAAGATTATTGGAGAAACTTGGTCAAATTCCTAGTTTCCTGGGTTAGCGCCCTTCCTGGTGCCACGCTGATGTCCTTATCCCAATTCTGGCCCAACGTTATCAGCACCCTAATTTATTGGAAAACCACGATGATCCCCTTTCTGGCAACACTTCCTCAAATGGAGGAGAAGCTTCAACCTTTAGAAGCTCAAGGGCAGTGAGTTGGTTGTTGAACAGAGATGATAAGGTCAAGCTTTGTCATTTTGGAGCTTTGATCTCATCCATGGGGGGTCATCCCTTAGAAAGGGGCCTTCCTCCTCCTTTCATGGGCTCCCAACCTCCTTCTCCTTGCTATAAATTCACATCCCTAATTCCCCCAAGTTTAGAGCTTGGTTGATCATTGTCAGAATCATCAAAACTCTCATCCCTTCGCATGCTTGCATCATGATTAAGCCTAGGTGCATGGGAGAAGGAATGATTTGGAGCTGGGTGAAGGACTCAGATTTTCACCTAAGGACACCTCCAATATCAAGGCCTAGTTGTAAGCTCTCCTTTTGTAATTTATCAATAATAACATCTGATCTTTGCTTTCTATATTTGTCTACATGATTATGCAAATATTTTGGTACTCTTTGATCTGCTAGATAGCTAGTGTTTATGTTTGTTATATATTGTATGACGTTTGTTGTCTCTCAATAATCCACATGTATTCGCACGCCATAAATAGCAGGAAGTAGACCTACAAGGATTGTGGATCGAGGTCACCATCAACGGATCCAAGGATAACGATTAGAAAAAGGCATTTATTTCTCTTTCCTCTTTGCATTGTAAGCATTAGTTAAGAAACCTTCTGTTAGAAAGAATCCTGTGTTTCTAGACCCACTCTAGGGCTAGAGAGATCGCCTATTTTTGGAGAGGGGATTTATCTTGACAACATAACTGGCAACTCCATTGGGGAGCTTTAGCCTTTTAAGTCCTCCTTCCCAAAACTGATCTTAGATCAGTTTCTCCTATTTATGAAATTTAAATCTGCTTAGGTCTCTGTCAACTTGTGTAAAGGTTTTTTGTCACTTCATTGTGCAAGGTCTAGTGTGTTTGATCAAAATCTGGATCAAGGGAAAAAATTAGCTCAAAAATGAAAGTTCTCAAAATCGCACCAAACTAGATTCAAAGCGATCGGCTCGTCGCAAGGAATCCAACGCAACTCGTTTTGTCGAAAATCGAGTTCAGACGAAGGCATTATGGTCTACTGTGTTATCACCAATAACATTCATTTTTGTTGTTTTGCATCTTCCCTTGCTCTAAGTTAAAAATACCATCCAAAACTTCAAAATACGACCTTTATCCTTTCTCACATCAGGGGTTTAGGAGCAAACGTGAATGTATTATCGGGTGGCGGATCTGTGATTTCATGATAGCGATAAGTGATGTGGCAGTAAGGTTATCAGATGCGGTGTTGCGATGTGATGCAGAGTTGCGATGTGATATATCGCATTGGGGTATTGCAATCGCAAGATGGAGAATGCAATATAGAATTTTTTATAGTGGGGCTGCAATCTGTGATCAGCGATAATTGAAAGCGATGCGATGCGATGTGCGGAGATTTAAATGCGGTTAAGCCAAGTTTTAATACGATAATATCTGGGTTTTATTACGATAATCCAAATTTTAACGGATAAGTGTGGGATAGTGCTAAACACGCTTAACCCCACTTAAAACACCACTTACCTTAACATTAATCACATACTTATCTTGGCAGTGCCTTTGGTGGACTGGCTAAATGCAGAGAAACACTAGTTTTAGGGGGCTTAACTAGCAGTTAGCTAGATTTAGTGCCATTTTACTAGGCCTGAAGAAAATGAGGCCTATCTTGAGCAATATTCAACCAATTTTGGCTCAAGGATAGTCATTATTAGAATTTTGGCATGCTAGGACTCCATTGGAGTAGGTTAGAGGCATAGGAGCACTCCTTGATGGTGTTTTTCCCACTTTAAGATAAAATATGCCCAAGGCCACCACGAGAGGAGGCTATGCCTAGAGGACCTGTAGACCAATTGAAGAACCATAAGAGGCTACTCAGGTGTTTATGGATGCTCTAAATCCATTGGTAGTTTATGTTTTTTTTTAGAGCACATATTCAATTTCAAATTGCAGGTTGAACCAAGAGGGTGTATGGATCATTCAGATATTGAGCGAGTTCTTGGAGGATTTTGAGATGGATATGATCTTGTAGGGATATTCTAGCCTCTATATGTTTGTAACAACAGCCTTTGTAGCAATTATGTAGCATTTTTCTCATATTTTCTCTTTATGTGTTTTAGAGAAAAAAATTGTTGATGTACTTACATTTATTGAAGTACAAATTGGGTGCTCTTTCATATTTGAGTAAGGGATCTCGGTAAGATGCCCATGTGTTGCTGATAGTAAGTGTATGGTAAAGGGACTTTGCAGGATTTATTTCTTTTTATGAGAAACTTACCATTTCAGTTCAACACATTGATGTGCTCATCATTTTGAAATTGGAGCATAATAACATTGAATCAGGCCTTAGAGATGATTCAAGGAGATGTAGCCCAGGTGGGGCTAAATCCTTATTCAAATGGCTTGTGTTTTGTTGTATGATGTATTTTCCTTTCATGTGCTTAATGGTTTCATGTCTATAATCTACTCATGGAATTACATATTGAAAAACACAAAAATAAAATCCTTGTGGTAATCTGAAAGCTCAGTAAAATTTCTATGCACATAAGAAACATATTTTTAATACTGATGAGGGAGCTTGTATAGCATTAAAAAGTTAGCCCACATTCAGATCAATTTTTGTGAGAATCTTTTGTGTTTTTTCGTTGTTTTTAGCAACCAACGCCTTTTTTGTCCTCACAGTAGTTCTGATAGTGCTACTCTATATAGTACAACCGTGCTGATTGGTCTTTCAGCACCCTTCTTCTCAGTACAGAAGTGCTGATATAAGCCTTTGGAAAATTTGAGTTTCCCTCCTAATTATCCAGTGTTTCCTGGCCTTTTAAGGAGTTTGTGAGATCTCATTGATCTCCTTCTTGTGTGTTTGACTTACCTATCTTCTCTGAGCGAGCCTGTTTCATCTCTTTGAGTTATTGTAAGTTTGGGAAATTTTTTCCATTTCAAACACTCTTTGTCGCAGTTTTCTTGTCTTGTTTCAAAGAGAGTCAGTGTATGCTTTGGTCATATTTGCATTTCTGACTGTTTCCCTTCAGTTCAGTGTCAAGCATGAGGTTACAGTTTGTTTGGCGTGCGAGTCTAGAAGAATGTGTTTTTTCTAAATTCATAAGAAATTGGAAGTGGTTTTCTTTTTCGTTTTTGATTTAGATTATCTTTTTCATTTTAAGAAAAGTGAAAAGAATTTCATTTGTGTAGTCTTTAAATTGATTTTGTTTGGTTCAATTGAAAAAAAAAGTAGAGGGATTTTTCATTTATTCCTTCCTTCATTTTTTTTGCTTTCATTTCAATGTAAAAAACAAAGAAATAATTTCATGTAGCTTAGTGAAAGGAAAGACATTTTCATTTTCAATTAAGTTGCATTCGTTGGGAAAGTGAATTCAATTTTAAAAGCATTGCATTTTAGTAATTTTGAAATAGTTTGGGGGCATTTTCATTATTGCATTTAGTGCATTATTTTTGTCTCTCTTCCCTAAGTAGTTTAGAATTCATTGAAATTGAAAGGCTATTTTCTCGCATTTAGTCTGCATCATAAGGATTCAGGTAACATTTGTTTTGAGCCTTGAAGCTGAAAATTTAATCAAGATCAACTTAAAATGAACCCAATTTACCTTAAGGAGTATTGGAATTAATGAGAATATTTAGTGGTCTAGGCTAGAGACGTGTTTTGGCGTTGTTAAGTGTAGGAGCTGTCGCTAACGGTCTACGCACTACAAGAAAAAAGGTCATTGGTGAGGGTCGAAAAATGTCACCATAAGCTCATTGGTGACGGTCAAAAGAGCCTTCGTCACTAAAAACTGAACGTCACCAAAGGTGGCATCGCCAAACGTGTAGGTGTTGTGGTGACATTCAAGGTCCGTCACCAATAATGATTTATAGTGACGGATAGTTACCATCATCATTTCATATGAGCAATAGTGATGAACCTTAGCCTCTGTCACAAAAAAACTTAATATCACTAAAGGTGGCATCGCCAAAAGTGTAAATGTTGTGGTGACATTCAAGGTCTGTCACCAATAATGATTTATAGTGATGGATAGTGACTGTCACCATTTCATATGAGAAATGGTGATGAACCGTAGCCTCCATCACCAAAAAACTGAATGTCACCAAAGGTGGCGTCACCAAAAGTATAGGTGTTGTGGTGACATTCATAGTCCGTCACAAATAATGATTATAATGATGAATAGTGAAAGTCACCATTTCATATGAACAACAACAATTTATTGTGATGGACCTTTCATGGCAATCACTATATATATATATATATATATATATATATATATATATATATATATATATATGGTGACGTTTGTTGACCGTCACCATT
This sequence comes from Pinus albicaulis, assembly GCA_034641835.2. Lineage (NCBI taxonomy): Eukaryota > Viridiplantae > Streptophyta > Pinopsida > Pinales > Pinaceae > Pinus > Pinus albicaulis. The sequence continues at coordinate 1,001,421,457 of CM076572.1, forward strand.
TCATATTTTGGTGAGGGTTGAAAAATGTCACCATAAGCTCATTGGTGATGGTCAAAAGATTGTCTGTCACCAAAAAATGATCATCGCCATTCCATATGAATATTAGGGCATGATGGAATCGAACCACCAACCTCATGCTTGTAAAGCAGATGCTCTTCCATTGAGCTAGCACCCTTTAAAGAATTAGAATTTAAAAAATTAGACATTGAAACTTTATAAATTTTAATTTCTACAACTAGAAATAAATTATAAAACTTTGTAAAGTATTGGCAAAAATTTTAATAAACAATCAAAAAAACATCAAATTTGCAAGTCCCTACCTATTGGTTATGGAAGTTATGAAAAGTGGGTGGAGGGAAGAATAGTTTCATATAAGATACTCAATATGTACAGTTGAATACTCAATTAGAAGTATAACTTTAATGAAAATTACAACCTATAAATGACCTATAATTTAAAACCTAAAATCTGCAATTACACTAAAGATTTATTTCTCACCTTTTGAATCATATAAATATGTTGTGACAACATAAAAACCTGTCTCTAAAGAGCTGATTTGCATGCACAAAAGTAAAAAATAGTGAGCATATATGACGCAGTTATGAAAAATGGCAAAGATGAAGATTCCATTCATAAGCTTCAAAAAGAAGAAGACACATATATTGTTTAGCTTTGAAATATCAACAACAGGTCTTCCAAATTTCATGTCACTTATGATGGCCTCTTGCAACAAACCTAGTTTGAATTTGATAAATTCCATCAAAAGAATGAATCACTCTATGAAGAATTTTTTTCCAACTAAGCAATTTCTATAAACAAATATGGAAATATTCATTAAGAAGAAATATTATTCTAGCATAATATCATGTTAGACAACCTAAAGTATACTAAACGTCCTTTATATACATCTATAATATCACTTCAAATTCAACTATCTCTTTATTCGACAGTCCTTCAAGCTCTGAATTTTTCCTCCTTGATTCAGTAACCTTATACCAAAATAAAGGATCTAGATGTGGTGATTTTCTGTCATATCTGATAGAGAAAATTAAAAAACTCTCTAAACAACATTTCCACTTTATTTGCAACCTGTACATTTTCATCAAAATGCACATTAGTTTGGCCATGGGGGGTCATATGCCATAGGTATGATAGGCATATAAATTAATTAGAAAACAACTACCTATATGTACAATTTGTATCATAAAGTACCTCTGTAACTTCCTTTATGATCCAATCTTGTTGATGTGGATCATGGAACTCTAATTTTGAAGGTGGAAAACACATAGACAAAACACTTATGGAGGAATATCTAAAACATGCAATCATAATGCAAAACCTCTCACATTGATTTTGGAAACAATGTAGGTCCAATATATTAGTATGGAATAGCCATTAAATATCATACACAATTATGGGTACTCTGGAAAAATCATGAGTTACATAAATTATGTAAGATATCACAAAGCCAAAATAAAGTAAAATAAAATAATATGAAAACTACTTGAAAAATAGAAATCAGTTGAATTCAGTGGCATGCCCATAAAATTGAAGGCAACCTCAATGTAATGAATGAAAACAACTGGCAACTCTACTTGCTACAACATCATTATAAAAATAAGCTCTAGGAATTTTCCAAAGGATAAACCACATGCAACATTAGACATGACTACTCATCGGGTTACTTATGGAACTCCATCTTTCCATGAACATTTTAAGCACCTATGCCACATCCATTTTTTTCATTCACGTTCACCAGGTAATGTCAAAAATAAAGGTCACTATCTTACCAATATCGTGAGGCTACCTTGATGTGTGTGTAGCAAAGAACATGTGCTTCTAAGATTTCATTATAGAAATGACAACCAGAATTCAACATGTTTTTGGTATTTTGGTACATCAAAATTTTCCAATTATTACTGTGTAAATGCGAAGTCTACAAGGTAATAAGATAAAAGTATGTAAGAATAAAAAGACATGAAGAACTGGGTATCATAGAAATGGATCTATCTAAATTTAATTGTTTGTCTGGTGATGCAACATGTACGCAGAGGAGGTAAATGGTAAGCTGCAAACACTGGATACTGAACAACATCTTAAAATTCTTCAATTGATCTTGAATTTCACCCATAAGTAGAACCTATAAACACAAGAGCAAAGCAAGTCCCATAAATTACGACTTCAAGAAAAGAGCATATCACATAAGATCAAGATGTCACCTAGTTTGGAGACAATCAACCACATGAGATACTTTCAAGAATGCAAATTTGAGAACCTATTTACTTTGATGGAAATATTTGATAGAGAATATTAGATTGATTTCTAGGCTGCAACCTCCATCTGTAAATTACATTATCATAGCATACGTAATAGAATTACCATTTCTACTAGATAGATTAGACATTCAAGGCATATTAAGAATAAATATAATAATTATTTCACTGAAAATGAAATATTAAAAATACGCAATGAATCATAGAAAGTTTTCCACCCTTGGAATCACCATCCTAAAATGGTAAACAGGTTTCCATTTTGTATTAGAAACACATATTTATTGATTCACATCAAAATCTCTAGGATAGAGTACTGGTCAACATGAGAAACATTTCTTGCATAAAATAAAAGATAAAGTTGTAAAATACCTTACTGATTTTGGAGGGAACAGAACAGGTAGAGTGGTCCACAGGGCCTCCCCACACCAACTGGAATTTGAAGAGGGTTGGGCCCCCTATTTATCAAAGTCCCCCCCTAGCTCTCTACAAAAGTACTTAAAACCCCAATTCATCTCATTTTTCAGTTTCATACTTTGGAGAGAATATCTGGATAACATAAATGAGAATAACTTAGGGTGGACAGGTTTGGTAGAACAACATTGAAAAACAAATTTGGCAAGCAGATTTGAAGGGAGGAACTCATAACAGATTTTTTGCTAGCAGAACAACACTCAAAACTCTTATTTGTTCTTTTGTTTCTTACTCTCCTATATTATATTGATGGAATCTAATTCATCATCTCAGGGAGGGTATGATCATATAAATGATGGTCGAAGAAGTCGTGAAGGGAGAGGAGATAGGGAAAAAATAACAGAAATTTCCCATTGATTCCCCTTTGTGGAAGTGGGTCACAGAGAGAGAAAAAGGAGAAAACTAAGGTGGAAACTACTTATGGAATTGCAGAAATACGAGGAAAATTTTGGATTCATAATCAAGGGGTAAAGCCCTTTTGTTTTGGATTCCTAACAATGGGTTTAAGTTTTGTAATATATCACCCCAAACATTGAGGCAAAATTTCAAAAGAAGCATGATGACGCACAGTAAGCTAGGGAAGAATGGAGGGTCTCAAGCATGTTCTCGTAGGTTAAAAAAAGGGGCAATAATTTCCTTCAACAATTGAGGAAGCATGAAGAGATTGAACACCAAACTATTGGAAATAATGTTTGATTGTGGAAATAGGGAAGAAATAGATATCGAAGTTTCCCTTACCATGCATACATGTGGTATTCTCTAGAGTGGTGAATGAAGCACCCATGGGTTACAAGAGAAAAACTTTGAAAAAGTATGCACCACCATTCTACAGAAGGAGAACTTGTTATGGACTGATACAAAAAACCAGCCATCAATAAATTTGATAGTATGCCTCCTTCAAGCCCAGACTCTTGAGAGCAATAAATGCTTCAAATGAGGAGAAGAGAATTGAATGTGTGATTGAGACTTACAAAAGTAATTGAGATTTAAAATCATGTATACAATAAATGAATATGGATACTGATGCTATACAAAAAAAATGTGTACCTACACAAATCCCATACAACCAGATGTAGGTGTCAACATATCACAAAATAAAAAACATGTGAATTTTCCAAAATGCTAGAAAATTTAAAAAATAAGTAGAGAAAATTAAAGATGTGCTATAAAATTATACAAATTTTATGCCATAGACCTATGAAATCAAGATTTTTGAGGCCTTTTTTTTTTAAACAATTATTTTAGGGGAGATTTTCCCTGAATTTGTATAGGGAATATTTTTTATTGTCCCTTTCAATACGGATATAGATACATTAAAATAAATCATATGTTTATCATATTGTATATGTAAAATACATAAAATGTACAAAAAAATACATACCCCAAGCCCAAACAAGGTTGTATGGTGACTATGCTTCAAACGTCATGCAAGTTATCACAGACAATGCAAGGTCATGCAAAGCAATTTATGTAATCATTGAGTAGGTATGACTATATGTTTGGGACACAAAGTGTAGTTTGTAGTTTGAATCTTGATTTCAAAGCTATTTTTGTTGAAGTTTCACAAATGAAGAAACATTGTGATGAAGCAAAAGAAATATAACATTTTGTTATGAAGGACCAACATGCATAAACAATGTGTAGAAAATATATCAATATCAAACTTCTTACGATTGGAGAAAATAGATTTGCATCACACCGTGTCTTGATTCACTTATGCAGCACTGATTCACTTATGCAGCACTGGGGTTGCTTTGTATTTTATGGCAGTTTGTCCCAAGTGGCGAACATGGAGATCACTCAACACTGAAAAAGAAATGCACATCAGAACTATCATTCTCGATAAGGCTTGTGGGGTTTGATTGAGTTGTTTCTTTCCATATTGAAGCCATAGTTGATCTGTTATAAACTTTGTGATATGGATATTCCTATGTTTGGAGACATTTATGAGCATATGATTGTATTTTGGAAAAAATTTACCAATATGTAGAAACAATGCATAAACAATGTGTAGAAAATATACCAATATCAAACTTCTTACGATTGGAGAAAATAGATTTGCATCACACCATGTCTTGATTCACTTATGCAGCACTGGGGTTGCTTTGTATTTTATGGCAGTTTGTCCCAAGTGGCGAACATGGAGATCACTCAACACTGAAAAAGAAATTCACATCAGAACTATCATTCTCGATAAGGCTTGTGGGGTTTGATTGAGTTGTTTCTTTCCATATTGAAGCCATAGTTGATCTGTTATAAACTTTGTGATATGGATATTCCTATGTTTGGAGACATTTATGAGCATATGATTGTATTTTGGAAAAAATTTAGCAGATTCTTGAAGAGAGGGACCCTGTTTTGTATGGCACCCATGAAGGGGATAATTATCAATAGATGGGACATATAAAATACCCATTTTCATTATTTATCCTATTCATTGAATCCAAAGTATAATACAAGGCTAACTTGGCTAAATTTAGGAATGAAAGGAAAGCTCCAAACAAAGATAAAGACAAGCATGCACAATTGCATCTCTCTTCCAATCACAATGGGTGGTGAGCTCCTGAAAATAGAAACTAGACCAAGAAGAATATTAGGGTTACAAAAGTGCATTGGTGTGGAAAAGTGTGTTAAGGGACACTACAAAGTTTTGCTACCTAAGAGTTATAATGTGATATAATACAAGAAACCCAAAACATATGAGAAAAACAAGCAGACAACGGGACCAAAAGAGAAAATGCAGATTAAGACAGAGATAGGCTTGTATGTACATTTATTTTGGATACAAGAGAATGGGCTACAAGAATGCAGAGATCAAATAAATATGAGAAATCAAAGTAAATCTTAATTTTCAAAACAATTGTGACAGAGTTCAATCCTATGACCCAATTAATACAAATTTTTGTAGCTGCAGTGTAACATTGTATGATAAATACTAAGATTGAATAATGATTTACAAATAGAGTGTAAATATTCTTGGATGTCAAACCTCCATGACAAGCTATGTATCTTTTTGGTTCTTGGACAAATCTATTGGACATGCAATAATATCAGACCTAAGAATGAATGCTGGTGTAATTATTTGGATATAGGCTCCTAAGTGAATAGCTCCATGTGAAATTCATGCCAATGTCCTTTCAAATTCACTGTCATAAAGTATATTCTTATTTGTTGCTGGAAATTAAGTGCTCTCGCATATATCAAATGGAACAACACTAGCCAGTGCATAACAAATTACTAACAAATAACACACCACTTAGCCTAACAACATCTTTATTATTAGAAATTCCAATTTGATTTAAAAGTCAGTGCATGAGGAGCTTGGTCATATTTTATCCTTTTCTATCTTTTTTGGTCACAATGATGAGCTCGTAGCTTCCATACTATGTCCATTTGTGGTCCCATTACTACTGCAAATAATCTCATCATGTGTGCAAGTGCTAAGTCATCTTTCCTTTGGGATTATGGACAAGTTTCAAAACATAGACAAACTTTGAGAGCACATCATCCTCATAACATGACACATACTGATTCATGTATCCAGGAAAATGTTACTATTATACATAAAACCATGAGTGGAAAGAAAATATGGATCAAGACAAACTATCTACATCAACATGAAATGTCCATGCATCACCAAGATCAACCAAGAACAAGAAGCATGAGATCATCAAGAAATAAACCATCAATGAAAATATGGGAAAAGTGTAGTAGAGGGTTTGTTACCATCGTCATCAAACTTTTGTACAAACACATGAACAGTATCATCTCAAAGATGGGTATCACTACATTCTAGAAGGAGAAGCATTGCTAGGTTGTACACCTTGAGATGAAGTACCAACAATGATGGCCTCATCTAATAAGGGAAGGATGGAAAAAAACATCCAAAGGATAGGATGTACTAGATGATAAAGTAATCCCTTTAGTCCCAACTCCCCATAGAATATTCAATAACTATGAAGGATGAACTCAGAGGAGTTTGTATAGGTGGACCAACACAAGATGGAGATGTGGAAATGTTAAAATTGAAAACTAGGGCCAAACTCCACTTTGAAACACTCATATGGGGAAGATAATTGCAACATTGAATTCCTATTTTCGAGAGAACCAAAATCGATCTAAATATCATCAAATTTGGATAAGTAGAAGTGATATTTTGAATTTATTCTTCCACACAAAATATAACAAGGTCAGCCTCTCCTATATGTCAGCTCAATAAGCCCAAGGGTTACGTCTCTTCAATCCCATCGAATTATATATATAGAGGAGACTTATCCCTCATTTGACATCTAATTCCTTGGATAGAAGTTTGAGGTAGCCAAGTCCTTGGAGTAGGTCAAAGGAGGGTTTTGTCTTTGAGGTTTCTTCTACATCTAGGCTGAGACATAAGTCTATTTTTGATCGCCTTTAAGGCTGCTAAGGGCTACATTCATCCAGCAAGAGAGCCGATTAAATTAAGGTTTGTTTGAGGGCTATTTTGTGCTTGGTTGAGAGGGTTTTTCCTCATCTGATTAGGCCACAGACTTTGTCTCACTCTAGGGTCCGAGTTTTATATGGGAAGTAGCCTTAAGAAAGTCGCAGGTCTGTTCAAGTGAATGCAGAAGGGTCCGAGCCCTAGTGCTACAGATTGGAGGGAGTTGTAAGGCTATGTCTTGGTTTAGAACAACTATTGCATTGGAAGTTTAGACCATAATCTATTTGATGGACTATTGCTTTAGGATGGGTCACTGAAATCAAGTTTAAGAAGGATCTGATTTGGTCATAAACCAAATATTAGAGCTATGGAAGGGTAGCCTCTAGTAGGGAAAGGAAGACCATAGTAGAAAGGAGGATTTCTAGACCTGTTGTGTTAGACAACGATGATCTACAGTTGCCCTAACTAGACCAACATTATTTAGTTGTACAATTTGACCTTTGTGGACAGAGTGCCTGAACTATAGTATTGATTGGGCCTAAGAGCTGTGATCTCGGATCTTCTTAATGGAAATTATTTTAACTCTAAATTATTGTACTCGCTCTCATCTAAATATGAAAAACACAGCTAAATGATGGAATATAGTAGTATAAGTAATGCTATAGAGTTATATAGGATCGATTACACTTCTAGCTATTCCTTATGTGCTATAAAAAGCTTCATTATGGTCAATATCATAGGTAAAGTATAACTCTTTAACGACCAATATGGGATAAGTATTGGCATAATGTATCAAGTAGAGTGGAATGCTTAGTAATAAGAAAGGATATGGTTCTCTCCGCATGTCTTTCCAGAACAACGGGAGTTTCATTTTGGACAAAATACCAAACAACCTATGAAAATCTATGAGGTGAACTTATATGTTGAAGGGATCGTGACCAAAATACTGCTGGAAGTCAAAATTTCCAATCTAATTTATCATGACTGAAGGTTGGAGATGCATAGCTTCCCGCCACTAAGCATAGATGTTGATGATATAGCATTATGACAGTTGTGAGACTCCCGATGGAAAGTACTGCAATAAATTTTCAAGCTCTAATTCACCTTCAACAAACCTCTTGAAGCTAAGATAAAGGAAAACCCTTAGGAACCCCTTAAGAAACAAATTTGAAGTCTAAGACCTCACAGTTGGAACAACAAAAAAGTATTATTTCTGGAATTGCAAAATTAAGCCTATGTGACAGACCTTAATCTATCTGAAGCAAGATATACATTCTGAGACTATATGACCTTGCTACAGTTTAGGAGTATAACTTCTATATGGAAGTGTTAAGTATAGGCAACATATTATATATGAAATATATTCACTCAAATGCAAGCATTGTATAGCATTGACCTTGACTGAAAGACTATCACACTTGTTGTATATCTTGACAATAATAGGGTGACAGTCTCACCTTAATCAACAATAAAATTTTCTTGGCATTAATATCTTTTCAGATATGGGTTCTTGGCCTATGTAACTTTGGTATCTATGCATCAAACAATAATGCATATGTCAATCTATCATTTGATAAATGTGCAGACAAAATCCCGGTATGTAAGTAACATTTAGAAAACATGCCTGTGACAATTTGACAAGAAATCTACGCAATATATATGATTGGACAAAAGTGGAACAGTGGTATGATGGAGGAAGAATGGAAATAAGAGAAGTAGCAGAAGTGGATGTTGATAAATGATAGTATTCACAGAAACAATGGATTGTAGAAAGCCACTGGCAGCAATGATATGATTTAGAATGCAATCCTGTGACATATGGCAGCAAATGGAACAACAACACATATACCTTTTCAGTTATATATGGCATTAATTCTAATGGCTTCTCAGCATATTCATTTTTTTTTGTCTTGCATTATGTATAAGATCATTACAGTACAGTAGCAGTATGTTGTAGCTTCAGTAAATTAATGATAATTTATATAGATATTTGTTCACAAACGAAGTTGTGAACAAGACAGATGTGATCTTTGGATAGATTATCTACTATGAAGAAGCTGCAAATATTTGCTAGTAAACGAAATTGTAGGGGTGTAGCACACTTGAAGCCTTCATGCTTGAAGAACTCTAAGAAGAAGAAGAACATGACCCTTTGGATCTGTTCTTTATAATAACCCTTATCAGCATGAAAGAGGTATCGTGAAGAAAGTGCAGGAAAAATTCTATGTCTTGACAAGCAGAAATACCCGACTCTGACGTCTTGGTTGCATTGAGCCAAGATCTCATGAAGAATGGTTTTATAGATATGGATGCTCAAATAAGAAAGTCTCCTCGTGGATTGGGTAATTTGATGCATATCAAGGCTTCAGAGGGAGCTATAAAATCCATGATGAATTTTCTTGCCCAATATTTTTTTTTGACAACTGAGTATGATGGCTCATATCCGTGTTACCTTAGAGGCTACAAAGAAAGTAGAAGTTAAAGATCTGAAGACCGAGTCCTGATGCACTTAAAGATCTAATGAGATGGAGAAGTTGTTGATCCCTAGTGCTCTTTATAAACACCTATCATATGTCTCTGTGTGGATCTATACATAGGGGATAGCTGCTTGCTGAGATATCTCTATGACGCTATTACTTATGGTCAGAAATTCACTGTCGGGATATAAAATTCCATGGATATTCTAATACTAGCTCAGTTGGAAGTATGATGAATGCACATCTAGTGCTATATTACTTGATTCTCTTACTCTGGGAGCACTATTGAATCTGAATACATGGCTTATTATGGTGAAGCATATTGGTTTTTGAAGCTCTTTGAGCACGTGCTGGTGTAGTAGAGGGTTTGTACCATCATCATAAAATTGTTATACATCCACATGAACAATATCATCTCAAAGATGGGCATCACTACATTTTGGAAGGAGAAGCATTGCTAGGTGGTACACCTCAAGATGAAGTACCAACCATGATAACCTCATCTGGTAAGGGAAGGATGGAATAAACATCCAAAGTATAGGACGTAATAGATGATGAAGTAATCCCTTTAATCTTGACTCCCCATAGGCTATTCAATAACTTCAAAGGATGAACTCAGAGGAGTTTGACATTTGTATAGGTGGACCAACACAAGATGGAGATGTGGAAAGGTTCACTACAACTAGCTGCAAGTCATCAACAAGCAACCCAACAAGAGAAGAAGAGGTATGTTCCATGGATACATGCTGAGAGTCATCACTGGAAAGGAGCTATAGAAGAGATCCTAGTAGTCACCATGAAAAGGCTCATCAAAGATAGCACCATGATGCTTAGTCACTTGGTGAGAGGAAGGGTCATAAAGATTATAGTAGCAAACTAAAGTCCTATAAGGAGTCTATTGGACAGGTTATATATCATGTATTTCATGGTACAAATGGGTCCATGCACTTGATCTAAAGAACCTAAAATGTGAGATAGAGGACTTCCACCTATGAAACCAATAAGTTTCTGACCTTAATTTTGCATCAAGGAATAATTTGGGCTTGTCATGGAGACAATATTATCTACAAAATATTTAACGTTGTAGATCATCACACCATTTTAATTACCATGGGGAGAGCACTGTTATTTCTGATGTAGAGAGCCTTGAATGTAGTGAGTTACAAATTTACCAGTTAGAGATTTGATGTCTCAAACAATTATAGGAACCGGTGATTTTACTTTCTGGTTTAATATGGCTATTGGTAATCCAAATATTTTAATGGGATATTGAACTTAGGTGTTGGTTAAAAATCATATTTCACTGATCTTAAATACTAGGCTGTCAATTGGGTCTACTGTGGAGGATGTCAAGGAGTATCTCAGTGCTATCCCAAGGATAAGATCACACTCTGAAATTTAGATGGACAGTTATAGTCAACAGTTCAGATATTATTTTAGGAAGAGGCTTGGATAAAGATACATATAATCTCGGTGTAATTGTAGAGATTACAATTCATACTGGATCAGAGAACCTAGGAAAAGTGTTGGTGATGCCACAATGACATTCACTCACTGTCTTGGTACTATGTGACAGTAAATATATTGGTGTAATTCGGTGCCACCATAGTTCATTGATATCACAGTTTGGTGACTACCTAATTCATGATGATTCTACAGTCTTGGTACCATATTGCTCATATATCTTGGTTCTATCCAAGTCATGGTGTTTTTTCAATCTCAGTGCTATCCCAAGGATAATATCTCAGTGCTATCTCAGTGCTATCCCAAGGATAATATCTCAGTGCTATCCAAAGGATAAGATCTTTGTGCTATCTCAGTGCTATCCCAAGGATGAGTAGCTTGGTCATATTTTAGCCTTTTCTATCTTTTCCAGTCACAATGATGAGCTTAGAGCTTCTAGATTATGTCTGTTTGCGGTCCCATTACTGCTGCCAATAATCTCAACATTTTTGCAAGTGCTAAGTCATCTTTCCTTTTGGACTATGGACAAGTTTCAAAACATAGATGGACTTTGAGAGCACATCATCCTCATAACATGACACATACTGATTCATGTATCCAGGAAAATGTTACTGTTATCCATAAAACCATGAGTGGAAAGAAAATATGCATCAAGACAAACTATCTACATCAAAATGAAATGTCCTTGCATCACCAAGATCAACCCAGAACAAGAAGCATGAGATCACCAAGAAACAAACCATCAATGAAAATATGGAAATGGTGTAGTAGAGAGTTTGCTACCATCATCATCAAACTATTGTACATCCACATGAACAGTATCATCTCAAAGCTAGATATCACTACATTCTAGAAGGAGAAGCATTGCTAGGTTGTACACCTCAAGATGAAGTACCAACAATGATGACCTCATCTAGAAAGGGAAGATGAAAGAAACATCCAAAGGATAGGATGTACTAGATGATGAAGTAATCCCTTTAGTCCAAACTCCCCATATACTATTCAATAACTACAAAGAATGAACTCATAGGAGTTTTTAAAGGTGGATAAATACAAGATGGAGATGTGGAAAGGTTCACTACAACCAGCTATGAGTCATCAAAAAGAAACCCAACAACAGAAGAAGAGGTATGTTCCATGGCTACATACTAAGACTCATCACCAGAAAGGAGCTATAGAAGAGATCCTAGCAGTCACCATGAAAAGTCTCATCAAATATATCATCCTGATGCTTAGTCACTTAGTGAGAGGGAGGGTCATAGAGATGATACCCCTGAAAATTTTCGTAGTAGCAAACAAAAGTCATATGAGGAGTATAATGGACAGGTTATATATCATTTCTTTTGTTAGTATGGATTCTTTGTCGGAGTGTACGAAAAAGACCCACTTTAGCTACGCATAACTAATAGCCCTAACAACAATAATGGCTGCAAAACATCTTCAGATCTGCAATTAGTAGTTAGAGTATAGCAACAAACAGATCTATAAATGGAAAGACATTAAGCAGTAAAGTAAAGAGTTTGCTTCATGCATCCGCATAACTAATAGCCCTAACAACAATAATGGCTGCAAAACATCTTCAGATCTGCAATTAGTAGTTAGAGTATAGCAACAAACAGATCTATAAATGGAAAGACATTAAGCAGTAAAGTAAAGAGTTTGCTCCATGCATCCAATAGACAAGACAAGAACACGATTTTTGAATGAATTTTTATATTACAGGGCACCTGGGAGGAAACAAGAAGGTGTATCCAGATCTCCTCAATGGGATGGGTTCTTTGTAGTCCTCGGCACTTCAGATCTAAGCTTTCTCTCTCTTGTAGATGTAGAAAAACCCAATGTAGAAGGTAGAGCTCAATGGGAGCAAAATGGCAGAAATGAGACCAAGTGTATAGATCCAGAGTGATCTAATATGCAACAAAAGGTGAAGAATGATGGGGGAAACCCTCCTATTTATAACAAAATATTGGGTCCTTCTAGATTTTGGTGCATGATTAAAATAATGTTAATCACATCTAGATCCACCTCTATGGAATATTTTATTATTATTTGTTGGAGGGAAAGGGTGTTTGACTTGGGTCAAATCCCTTGATTAGTGAAAAATAAATAAATAAATGATTTATTTATCTTTTTTAAGGAAGTGGTTGGGATATAATCAAATAAATAATGATTTATTTGATTAATGGTGGTTGATTTGGTCATATTTAACAAGGAATATTATTTAAATAATTATTCCTAGAAAATAATAAGATAACCATGGGTTTATCTCATTAATTTCTTTGTTTTTGGGTTAAACATGACTGGGAATAATAATTAAATTATGGTTTAATTAATTATTCCTTTTGGGGTTTCCTATTTAACATAGTGAAAGCAGTTTTACTTGGGGTAAAACTGGTCTTACATGGTGTACTTGGGTCCATCTAATGATGAAAGGTTAGATGACCAAAAAATGGTGTAACATCTTTCATGATACAAGTGGGTCTATGCACTTGATCTAAAGAACCTAAAATGTGAGATAGAGGACTTCCACCCATGCAACCAATAAGTTTCCGACCTTAATTTTGCATCAAGGAAGAATTTGGGTTGGTCATGGAGATAATATTATCTACAAAAGATTTAAAATTGTAGATCATACCACCATTTTAATCACAATGGGGAGAGCATTGTTATTTCCAATGTAGTGAGCCTTGAATGTAGTGAGCTACGAATTTACTAGTTAGAGATTTGAAGTCTCAAACAATTATAAGAATCAATGATTTTACTTTTTGGTTTAATATGGTTGTTGGTAATCCAAATATTTTAATGGGATATTGAACTTAGGTGTTGGTCAAATATCTTATTTCACTGATCTCGAATACTAGGATTTCAATTGGGTTTACCATGGAGGAGGTCAAGGAATATCTCAATGCTATCCCAAGGATAAGATCACACTCTGAAATTCAGATGGACAATTACAATCAACAGTTCAGATATCATTTCGGGAAGAGGCTCGGATAAGGTACACAAAATCTCGATGTAATTGTAGAGATTACAATGCATACTAGAGCAGAGAACTTAGGAAAAGTTTTTGTGATGCCACAGTGACATTCCCTATTTCTTGGTACTATATCGCAATAAGGATCTCGGTGTAATTCAGTGCCACCACAGTTCATTGATATCACAGTTTGGTGACTATCTAAGTCATGATGATTCTACAGTCTTGGTACCAGGATGCTCATAGATCTCAGTTCTATCCAAGTCATGATGTTTCTGCAATCTCAGTGCTATCCCAAGGATGAGTAGCTTGGTCATATTTTACCCTTTTCTATCTTTTCCAGTCACAATGATGAGCTCAGAGCTTCTAGACTATATCTGTTTGTGGTCCCATTACTGCTGCCAATAATCTCAGCATGTGTACAAGTGCTAAGTGATATTTTCTTTGGGACTATGGACAAGTTTCAAAACATAGACAAACTTTGAGAGCACATCATCCTCATAACATGACACATATTGATTCATGTATCCAGGAATATGTTAATATTATCCATAAAACCATGAGTGGAAAGAAAATATGCATCAAGACAAACTAATACATCAACATGAAAGGTCCATGCATCACCAAGATCAACCCAGAACAAGAAGCATGAGATCACCAAGAAAAAAACCATCAATGAAAATATGGAAATGGTGTAGTAGAGGGTTTGTTACCATCATCATAAAACTATTGTACATCCACATGAACAGTATCATCTCAAATTTGAGCATCACTACATTCTGGAAGGATAAGCATTGTTAGGTTGTACACCTCAAGATGAAGTACCAACAATGATGGCCTCATCTAGCAAGGGAAGGATAGAAGAAACATCCAAAGGATAGGATGTACTACACGATGAAGTAATCCCTTTAGCCCTGACTCCCCATAGACTATTCAATAAATACAAAGGATGAACTTAGAGGAGTTTTTAAAGGTGGACCAACACATGATGGAGATGTAGAAAGGTTCACTACAACCAGCTGTGAGTCATCAAAAAGAAACCCAACAATAGAAGAAGAGGTATTTTCCATGGATACATGCTGAGTCATCACTGAAAAGGAAATATAGAAGAGATCCTAACAGTCACCATGAAAAGGCTCATCAAAGATAGCATTATGGTGCTTAGTCACTTGGTGAGAGGGAGGGTCATAGAGAAAATACCCCTAAATTTTTTTATTATAGCCAACCAAAGTCCTATGAGGAGTCTAACAGACAGGTGATATATCTTTCATGATACAACTGGGTCCATGCACTTGATCCAAAGAACTTGAAATATGAGATAGAGGACTTCCACCCATGCAACCAATAAGTTTCTGACCTTAATTTTGTATCAAGGAAGAATTTGGGCTGGTCATGGAGACAATATTATCTACAAAATATTTAACGTTGTAAATCATCACACCATTTTGATTACCATGGGGAGAGCACTGTTATTTCTGATGTAGTGAGCCTTGAATGTAGTGAGCTATGAATTTACTAGTTAGTGATTTTATGTCTCAAACAATTATAGGAACCGATGATTTTACTTTTTGGTCTAATATGGTTGTTGGTAATCCAAATATTTTATACAAGATATTGAACTTAGGTGTTGGAAAATAATCCTATTTCACTAATCTCAAATACTAGGCTGTCAATTGGGTCTACTGTGGAGGAGGTCAAGGAAGATGAGTCTGTTCATCATCAGCAACAATATGTGGAAATGTCGGTTGTAGATAAGATACCTAAGGGAATTTTGGAAAGGGTTTAAGTTAGTGGTTATGATAGATTGTTATCATTGAGCAGTGATAAGGGGTTTTACAGGTGTTATCTAGTGGCTTTATAATGGACCATGATCATTGTTTAGTCAATTTAGTGTCCTAAATTGCTAACATAAATTATCGACCAAGGCTAGTAAACTGATGAAGTGTAATGCACTATATGTGCCTAAGTATCCCTTTTCCTACTTCATTGTTTTAAGGTTTTGTTGATGTTTTTGGGAGTTTTTATATTTAGATTCTTAGCATTCTATGAAAAAGATGAAATTAATCTATTTAAAAAGGAAGGAAAGAAAATTTTTATTAGATGAATTAAAGCAGAGTTTTATTCACAAGTTTTTGGAGTTTATTTTCTAATTAAGAAATGATGAAAAATAGAAATCCTAATCCATGGATATTGCAACTTAATTGAGAATTCAAGAAATGAAAACAACTAATAACTCAAACATTGACTGTGAAATAAGAAAGAAATATGGAAAGCAATAAGTAAAGAAAGATACTAAAATAGAAATTAAAATGACTTAGCTAGAAAACACATGAAACCTCCTTAGATAGCATGGGCCCTCTGCTACCAATTCGGTGAAATTCCTTAGCTCCTTGAAGATGTGATCAAAACAGCGTCAAAGAACTGAACTTATTTATTGATAAACTCACAAATCTACATCCCATTCCATCTTAAGCTTTGTTACAAGACACTCTATAATCCTTTCTCTTCTTCTCCTATTTTTCACCATTTTTCACATATCTTGATAGGAGAAAGCTTCCCCTATTTATACAAAAATATGAGAAGTTATCTCATTAATGAGAGTCCATGAATCTCTCCCTCTATCTCTAGAGTTACAATCAAAATAGGAAATGATAAGACACATGTCTTTTTAGAGTTTCAATACAAATAAGAAATGAAACACATATCTTCTTAGAGTTTCAATACAAAAAGGAAATGAGACACATGTCCTCATGATCCCATGATCTTCTCCACTCAAATTCGAATTTGGTTTTGGGAGGCCACATAAAGGTCTTTTAGAAGCTTCCTTTTGACCTACACATGGCAACAATCTCATCCCACTTGTTAGGTATAAGCATATGCCATTATTTTCTAATTTTTAACCACAAATCCACTTAAAAATGCTAAGAATTAATAAAGTTTGGAAAAACATAAATGTAACCCAATAGTGGTAATGGTAAGGTAAATGTAATGAAATGGAGGTGTAGTGAAAGTGGTAATATGGAAATATAAGTGAAAATGTAATGGAAATGAGTGACAATTTCAAGACCCAACATACCCTGCAACTAAAGCTATTGCATGTCCTCATGCAATCTATTACATTAATTCTTTTTTATCCTTGAGCTTTGGCTTAACTTTGTGTAATATCATTTGATAACTTCATACTTCCGCAAAGTGTTTTACTTGAATTGCAACATGGTTGGTTCTTGTGTTACAACCATATTTTGTTGTTGCATTCAATTTTGACCTTTGATCTTTGCATAGTGATAATTTGATTTTTATTGCAAAGTATATCTTTATTGGATTGCATCATGGTTGGTTCTTATGTAACAACCATGATTGTGTTTGTATCCAATCATCTTTTGAGTACTTTTGAAAAGTCATTGTATGCTCATAATAATAATGTAATAGTTAATATCTTTTTGGAAGTATGTGGGTTTCTGAATGTGATATGGACATGGAAAAGTATGAATATGAATGTATTCCCTACCCCCAACTGATGGTATTGAAAATTTTATGAAATGAGGAAGAGAAGTTTTTTTCAAAAATTATCATTCTAGCTTTTCAAGGAATTCTATCGTAAAAAATTAGAAAATGACATACCTTAACTTACCCTTTGGAAATGGATGAGTTGCATGTGTGTACTGAAAAGTGTGTCTGTTGATGTTGTTTGACTATGTAAACAAATGAATTTGATCTGCTTCTTTGTTCTCTTTGTGCTGATGACAAGATTGGGATCTTTATTGCTGCTAATACAAATTGATTCTTGCTGCAAACTGTTGAAATGTTGTAGTCTTCAATCGTTACAAAATCTGATGGTACAATTCTAGTCATGCGAGTAAATGTGTTGATGTCGAGCATGAAGAGAAGTCATTGGATTACCAACCATTGATGAATGTCGTTAACCAATGCGAGGCAAACTCACCATTAATGTCAATGAGTGCCAAGGTACCTAAGTACATCTTGCAAAGTGCGAATAGATGGGCTGATGTCGAGCCACTTGCAAGATCTGACGATCAAGGGACATTGATGTATTCCCATGATTTTCAGTGAGATAAATTTTCATTAATGCATACAAGCCTATATTGGAAATGTTGTCATTGATAGCAAAGGAGATGGCAAAGGAGGAGCACCTGAAATAGCAACAAGGAAAAATCGCAGAAAGGCAGAGGCAACAAAGAGGTAGTAGAGGAAACAAGGAGAGAAGCAAAGTAGCAGGGAGGCAGGAGTAAGAAAGCATAAAAGGAGCATAAAGGAGATGTTGGGAAAAATACTGAGAGGGGGGGGTGAATCAGTATTTACTGCATATTCAAAAAATTTTACTTTTTCACTTTCTAAAACCCATACACTAATTTACTTTAGTAAACTCGCGTATATACGCGGATATCCTCCATACAACTCGCGTATTAGCAGAGATCTAGATATGCAGATATTTATTAACTTAGTTCTTGGAAATATTCATTCATCTGATGTTAAGTTAGCAGTAAACATGTGTAGTAACAACAGAATAAACCATTACACAAAGCATCACACATGAACACCAGGATTTTTAGGTGGAAACCCAAGTCGGGAGAAAACCACCACTGCAGTTGCTCAGCCTTCAATATTTTAGTTTATAGAGGGAAAACATTCATTATATGTAAATAAGGCATTCTTACCAAGATGCAGGCACCCACCTGCGCTCGTTTACCAGCCTCTCCTGGAAGGGAGCTCCAACCCCCTGACTCGTTTACCAGCCTCTCCTGGAAGGGAGCTACGAACCCCTGATCTCGTTTACCAGCCTCACCTGGAAGGGAGCTACAACCCCCTGACTGAAGGCTACAACCCTCAGCACCTCTATGGACCACGTTTCATCAATTTTCACACTGGATCCAAAGCTTCCTTTAGAAAACAACTTGCAGGCCACGTTTCATCATATTTTCAAACTGGACCCACTCCATACTTTTAAGCTCAAACATACATCACCAAATGTATACTTATCAACATTGCATCGATAGTATAAATAATAAACAGAATGTATCAGATATTTCCATACCCCTGTCAAGAAACCCTAGTTTGCATGGCTGTTAAGCCTTCACTCATACGGGATATACGTGCTTCCGCTCCAGCACAAACTAGCTGCATTCTCCTCAGATGTATTTCATTATGCATACGTTTTCTACCAGCGAATTGCTGATATACGCTCCGGCGGGTGACAGCGTATAGATATTCAATCATTATAGAGTAGCGTACTTCTACAGATCAGACATTCAGTTTAGATTTACCTTTTTACTTCAGACAGATGTTCGCCTAGATGTTCGCCTCATCACAGATCTAGTCATTCCATAAGAAAATACAAGTATATTTCAGATCTAGATCCCCTTCTTCATCACTCCCTCATCGGGTGAATCTGTACATCTCAGAGATCCTCTTAACTAATCAGAACCTTTCCATTCAGATATACTCCAGAGAGAAGTATTCATTCAAGCTCAGACATCTTGCACCCACGCTCATCATTTGCACAATGAATTTCTTCTCCTTATATAGGTTTACCCTTTTTCAATACCATGAGTCAAACCAATACCACGAGCCTTCAATACCACGGGCCCATTTTTCAATACCATGAGCCAAAATAATACAATGGTGGTTACCCCTGGTTTTGCACTTTTTGAGTGCTTTTGCCCATACGCGACTTGGCACGTTCTTTTCCGCGTGCATACGCGACTTCTCTTAGACATATCCGCGTATTCCTTAAGACATACTCTTTTCACCATAGAATTAGCACATTCTGAATTCCTTTCTTCATTCCCTTCTATACTCACTGTAGAAACATCAGATTTACATCATTTACCACATCCATCAAGTCAAGAATAACTTCATCAGGTGTATTGCCATCAAGGACAACACATGCCAACACTCCCATGTCTTCATCTTCATTCAGTGGGTTGCCATCAAGGACAACACTCTGCATCATATTGCCAACAATCTCCCCTTTTGGACTTGATGGCAACCACGATGGTGTTTGGTTACCACAACAGATAGGTACATTAAGAATACAATGACACCATGTCACTCTCTCCATTTTTGACACCAATCAAACACCATGTCACTCTCCCCCTTTGACATCAAGGGCAAAGGGCGGATAAAAAACCAACATACTCTCCTCCTTTTCTCCTCATGTGGAAGAAGCGTTCTGCAGATCTGATATATACAGAAGTGACCAAGCTCCCCCTGAGTTCATGCTGAATCTTCAAACATATTTTTCAATAAAGTACATGACTCTACGAATTTCCTATCACCAATGAATCATACTTACATCAAAGATCCATCCAAGTGGATCTACATATGAGACTCAACTACCCAACCAAGTGGGTTTACAAAAATTTGACTCAGCTACCCAACCAAGTGGGTTTACAAAAAGTGACTCAGCTACCCAACCAAGTGGGTTTACAAATTTTGACAAGTCCTTACATGACTGAAAATTACAATGACCTTTTCA
Organism: Pinus albicaulis; assembly: GCA_034641835.2. Classification (NCBI taxonomy): domain Eukaryota; kingdom Viridiplantae; phylum Streptophyta; class Pinopsida; order Pinales; family Pinaceae; genus Pinus; species Pinus albicaulis. Next base: position 1,001,442,026 of record CM076572.1, read on the forward strand.
TCAAGATACAAATATGACTTTTCATAACCAACACCAGAAGGTCCTCAAGAAAGAGAACATATTTCAGAACCACCATAATGCCAACAATGCATTATACTCAGCAATGTCGCTGCTCCCCCTAAATCTGTGCATCCAAGCATTCTTTTCATGTGACTAAGGCTCCCCCTTAGTTTGTGCATCCTGAACACTTTCACCAACAAATAATCAAGGCATCTTTATCAACAACATGAGAAATAGAATTATGAGAACTGGAACACCACTAGAGATACCAAACAGTATCACAGATACCAAACAGCACTACAGCTGTGCTGAAGAGAGCTGACTCCAAGCAAAAATTGTCAGCAATCAGACATACGCGGCTTTATGTGCATGAAATCGCGTATATACGCGACTGTGTTTCATGAAACACACGTATCCACTATCATCTTCTAAAATTTATGCAGATTTGTTCTTTTGACTGGCAGAGAACACTCCCAGCTTCTATCTTAGATACTCGAACGCTTCCCTAGAAAGAGGTTTGGTAAAGATATCAGCAACTTGTTCTTTGGAGGGAACATACTCCAACTTCACCTTTTGTTCAAGCACTTGTTCATGTAAGAAATGATACTTGATGGGAATGTGCTTGGTCTTCAAATGCATAACAAGATTCTTTGAGATACTGATGGCACTTGTATTATCACACATAATGGAGATAGGAGTTGCACATTTGATTTGAAAATATTGCAGGGTTTGCATCATCCATAGAAGTTGAGTGCAACAAGATTCGGCAGCTACATACTCTGCTTCAGCTGTTGATAAGGCAATAGAATTTTTCTTCTTGTTGAACCAAGATACTAATCGGGGTCCCATATAGAATGCACCACCACTAGTGCTTTTCCGATCATCAACACTTCCAGCCCAATCTGCATCAGTGTAAGCATGAAGAGTAAGATTAGCATTCTTCGGATACCATAGACCAAAATCTTGAGTTCCTTGTAGATATTTGAATATTCTTTTGACAGCCTGAAGATGAGACTCTTTTGGATTAGCTTGGAATCTTCTTACAATCCCAACTGCATGCATAATGTCTGGTCTAGTCCCAGTGAGATAAAGCAGGCTTCCTATCATTGATTTGTATTCTGGTTGATTTACCGCAGGAGAATCATCATGAGAACTGAGATTACATCCGGTTATCATTGGCGTACTTACAGGTTTGAATTCTTCCATGCCATACTTCTTCAAAATTTGCTTGAGATATTTTTCTTGTGATAAGAATATACCGTCTGCAGTTTGATGCACTTGTAAGCCAAGAAAGAATGTTAGTTCTCCAAGTAAGGACATTTCAAATTCTTTCTGCATAACAGAAGCAAATTTCTGACTCATAGATTCTTCATTGCTCCCAAACACGATATCATCAACATATACAACCACAATCAAAAGTTTATCATTTTCAACTTTTGTGTATAAGTTGCTATCGGCAGACCCCTTTGAAAATCCTTGTTGATGAAGATATTTATCACCCTTGGAGCTTGTTTGAGACCATATAGAGCCTTTTTAAGTCTACAAACAAGATTTCCATCGTTTCCCAAAATGAATCCTTCCGGTTGTTCTATATATACTTCTTCTTCTAGATCACCATTAAGAAAGGAAGATTTAACATCCATTTGATAAACTTTGATTTGTTGATAACTTGAAAAAGCAAGAAACATTCTTATGGCTTCAAGTCTAGCTACAGGAGCAAAAGTTCCTTCAAAGTCTATACCTTCTTGTTGAGTATACCCTTTGCAAACCAGTCTAGCTTTGTTTCTTACAACATCCCCATTCTCATTTAACTTGTTCTTGAAGATCCATTTAGTTCAAATGACATTTTTATCATGTGGTCTTGGTACCAAATCCCAAGTGTCATTATTTTCAATTTGATCAATCTCTTCATTCATGGCTTGGTTCCAACATTCATCTCTGCTAGCTTGATTGACATTGAGTGGTTCAATTGTGGATAGAAGTGCCTGATGACTAGAAGATCCCACAAAAGTTCTCCTTGTTCGTACACCTGATTCCTTGTCTCCCATAATCTGAGATTCAGGATGATTCTTTTGAACGTATCTAGATGGAGCTTTTTCAGATAGATCATTTTCAGGTTCTTCATTGGATTCACTGTCTATATCATTTCCATCTGATGTAGAAGGCCATATGTCGCTATCATCTTCTTTTGTTGTTTGTTTTTCTTCTTTAGGAGCTGCAGGAGACTCATCAATAACAACATCAATACATTCAACAACCTTTCGAAGCCTCTTATTGTAACATGTGAATGCTTTGCTTGAAGATGAGTAACCAAGAAGTATCCCTTCATCTGATCTAGGTTCAAACTTGCCAAGCTTTTCATCATTATTTTTTATAAAGCATCTACTTCCAAAAACTTTAAAATGCTTTACAGTGGGAGACTTACCATACCAGAGTTCATATGGAGTTTTGTCACTATTTACCCGAACATGAGCTTTGTTGAGAATGTTAACTGTTGTACGTGCTGCTTCACTCCAGAACATGTCAGGAACATTAGAGTCAGCCATCATAGCTCTAGCCATTTGAACAATTTTTCTATTCATTCTTTCTGCTACACCATTTTGTTGTGGAGTGCCTGCTACAGAGAATTGTCTTTTAATGCCATGTTGTTCACAAAATTCAAAGAATTCATTTGATGAATATTCTCCTCCTCGATCAGATCTAAGACACTTGATTTTTAAATCCAATTCATTTTCTACGAGTGCTTTGAAATTCTGAAAATTTTCAAAAGCTTCATCTTTGTGTTTAATAAACCCGATCTGACACATTCTGGAGTAATCATCAATAAATAGGATATAGTATTCTTCCCCACGTAATGAATTTTTCCTCATAGGTCCACAGATGTCAGTATGAATTAGTTCAAGAGGCTTACTTGATGATCCTTCTTTGGCATTAAATCGAACTCTGGTCTGCTTACCAAATTGACAAGATTTGCATATGGTACTTTCTGGAAGATTGACCTTGGGAAGATCACGAACAGCTTGAAGTCTGCTTGCTTTTTTGATTTGAGAGAAACTCAGATGCCCCAGCCTTCTATGCCATAGCCAATTTTCTGAAGACTTGCTCAAGTAACATTGATCTATGCCGTTTAGTACATACAGGTTGCTTGGATTTCTTTTTCCTTTTATAATGATTTTACCCGTATCAAGATCACGAACCACACATTCTTTGGAACTGAAGACCACTTCTGCTCCTTGATCACACATTTGACTAACACTTAACAGGTTATGCCTTAATCCATCCACATAAATGACATCTTTAGCCTTCACTTTTTCTTTTAGAAATACTGACCCTTTTCCTTTAATTACAGCAGGAGTATCATTTCCAAATGTAACTTTCTTTTCCTTTTCTAGAGCATTATAAGTATGAAGTTTTCTTTTGTCACCTGTCATGTGTCTTGAACACCCACTATCAATATACCATTGATTTTCTTCACCCTCTGCAAATAACCCTATCCCACAATTTTCAACCGGTATTTCTTTCTTTTTCCACACTTTAGAGCTTGAGGAATCATGCTCTTTTGGCTGGACCTTGCTCCTGCATTCAGATTCTTCATGACCAAAGTTATTGCAATAAGTACATTCAACTTCGTTTTGAAGAGGAGAAAAGTTGTTATAGGTGTTCTTCTTTGGTTCATCATTCATCCTTATCTTTCTTGCTTCTCTTGTCATGATGGTTTTATATGCAACACATTGAACAGCTTTATGACCAAAATTGTGACATGAGAAACATTGTCCATTGAAGTAGAAATTTCTATGATCATGAAATCTTCTGTTAGAGTTTACCTGTTGGTTGTATCCTTTTTGAAAGATCTCCCTGTTAGTGTTTCTTGAATTGAGATGATCATGCTTTACCTGTAAAGTTCCTTTGTTCCCCTGCTGAGTGACTGAATGTAGAGAACCAACTGTGGCTGCTTTTAGAAAATTTGGTGCTGATGTCTGGGAAGATTCCCCAGTATATCCAAGACCTGTTTTTATAAGAGGGGACCATTGTACCTTGATAATCTCATCTAAGGTTTCTGAACCTTTAGCAAATCTAAGATTGAGAGATTTCACTTTCTCATTATCTTTTCTTAGATTTACTACTTCACACTCCAATTCCTCAATGCGTTTTTCTTTTGAATCAAGCTGATTTTCTTGAGTCTCTATGATTATGTTCTTTTCTTCTAGGCTTACTTTGAGTTGAGTGTTTTCTTCACGAAGATTTTTGTCTTCTAGATCATCCACAAAAGTATCCTTTTCTTCTCTAAATTCTTGTTCACATCCTTTCAAGATTGCCCATACTTTTGCACCAAGATTTTGCAGATAAGCTTTCGTTGGTACCTTCCAGAATATCAGATTGCTTCCATTGAATAGAGGTGGCTTTATAGACATTACTCCTTCTTGACTTCCCATTGCGACGGATCTCCTTTAAGCGATCAAGCTTCTGCACAAGGACCCGATCCGATACCAATTGTTGGGAAAAATACTGAGAGGGGGGGGTGAATCAGTATTTACTGCATATTCAAAAATTTTTACTTTTTCACTTTCTAAAACCCATACACTACTTTCCTTTAGTAAACTAGCGTATATACGCGGATATCCTTCATACAACTCACGTATTAGCAGAGATCTAGATATGCAGATACTTATTAACTTAGTTCTTCACATATATCATTCATCAGATGTTAAGTTATCAGAAAACATGTGCAGTAACAACAGAATAAACCATCACACAAAGCATCACACATGAACACCAGGATTTTTAGGTGGAAACCCAAGTCGGGATAAAACCACCGCTGCAGTTTCTCAGCCTTCAATATTTTATTATAGAGAAAACATCTTACAACATATGTGCTGGCGCAGACTTGACCAGCACGCAGGCACCCACCTGCGCTCGCTTACCAGCCTCTCCTGGAAGGGAGCTCCAACCCCCTGACTCGTTTACCAGCCTCTCCTGGAAGGGAGCTACGACCCCCTGCTCTCGTTTACCAGCCTCACCTGGAAGGGAGCTACAACCCCCTGACCGAAGGCTACAACCCTCAGCACCTTTATGGACCACGTTTCATCATTCATGATAGATCCAACAACTTAATAACACTCTGTGCCACGTTTCACTATATTTTTCAAACTGAACCCTTTCCATACTTCTTAAGCACAATCAACCATGAAACAGATACATATAACTCACTGACAGATATCAATAAACCACCAGAACAGATCAGACATTTCTTACCACAGTGTTCAGCAAACCCTAGTTTTCATACGCGCTTTCCTTTCACTGATGTCGCGTATATACGCGCTTCCATCCACACAAACCAGCGTATACATCTGTATGTATTTCATTACGCATACACGCTTTCACTTCAGCGAAGCCGCGTATATACGCGCTTCCTCCGTGGCGAAGTAGCGTATAGATCTTCAATCATTATAGAGCAGCATACTTCTTCAGATCAGACATTCAGCTCAGATTCAACCCTTTACTTCAGACAGATGTTCGCCTAGATGTTCCGCTCATCACGATCTAGTCATTCCATAAGCAATGCAAGTATATTTCATCGGATCCCTCTATCAATTCTTCACAGACTGCTACATTCCGTATCCTTCATTCAATTGTAACCCTTCCATTCATATACTCCGTAGACAGTATCTATTCAAGCCGTACATCTGCACTCCACACTCATCATTTGCACAATGAATTTCTTTCTTCTTATATAGGTTTACCCTTTTTCAATACCATGAGTCAAACCAATACCACGAGCCTTCAATACCACGGGCCCCTTTTTCAATACCATGAGCCAAAATAATACCATGGTGGTTACCCCTGGTTTTGCACTTTTTGAGCGCTTTTGCCCATACGCGACTTGGCACGTTCTTTTCCGTGTGCATACGCGACTTCTCTTAGACATATCCGCGTATTCCTTAAGACATACTCTTTTCACCATAGAATTAGCACATGTTGAATTCCTTTCTTCATTCCCTTCTGTACTCACTGTAGAAACATCAGATTTACATCATTTACCACATCCATCAAGTCAAGAATAACTTCATCAGGTGTATTGCCTTCAAGGACAACACATGCCAACACTCCCATGTCTTCATCTTCATTCAGTGGGTTGCCATCAAGGACAACACTCTGCATCATGTTGCCAACAGGAGAAGACAGGAACAGAGGAAGCAAAGGAGCAGCATCAGACAAGGAAAAGAGGCAGCCTAGGCATCAGATGAAACAAAAGGATTTGTTTCAGTATTATATGGATAGTATTCTATGTGAAAGAGGTGTGGTGTGAAATTATCTGTGCATTGATTTTGAAAAGGACCAGAGTTAGAGAAGAAGAAGTTTTGCCAATATAAGAAGAAGCCTTACAAGTGGATTTATTTGTATCTATGGGAGACTCGGTAATTGGTGGCTTAAATATACTCTATGTATCAGTGAATAAACCTATTGTGCAAGGAAGGAACCTTTATAAGGTTTTAAGTTAGAAATGAAGGAGAAATTCCCTGTAAATAGAGAAAGGGATCGAACGCTCATTCAGGGTTTATGGTGATTGAGTTGTGTAGTGGAAATGATGCAGTGAGATCGAGTTTAAGAAATAAGATCAGGGTTGAAGTTGGTTTGAGAAGTTAAACCCAAAGGAACCTTCTTGGCACAGTTGAAAGAAGGGCTTTAATCTGTGTTGCAGAGCCGGATTGAATGCAAACAAATGAGGGACACAGAGGTCTGTTAAATATCTATGTGGATTGTGTTAAAATTGGATATAAAACAAAGGCGAAGATGGAGCCCTGAGAAATGGAACTCTAATTTAATGAACAGTGAAAGAAATGGTGAAGCGAGTTAATTTCTGGGGCCCAAACATGATTATATGTTGGCATTTGTATTTTATTAAAGCCCAGGTTATATATGGATGAATATTCATATGTGGTGGCGTTAAATAATGTGTGAAGGTTTCAATAAGAATATAGGCAAAAACGCCCAAAATATACTAAAAATTAGGTTGAAATCGTGTTTAAATAGAGATCCAGACTTCAAGCGGTTATAGAACAGAGTTATATTGCAATTGGGTCCGAAGAAACCAATTGCATCGGCCCTTTTGTATATTCCATATCGCATCACTGAAAATTGTGATGGTGATCGAGCAATTAAATCATAACCGATGGATCATGATCAACGACAACCGTTAGATCGGGACTTGAGTTGGAGTGGGGCCTACAAGGAAGGCGGTTTCAGAATTCAAAACAAAATGTATCATGCAGCCTCAAGAATGGTAAGTAGATTTCGAAATTGGAACGTGATTCCACTTGCTGGTTGACATGTGTCCAAGAGTGGTATTCTAAACCCACTCACGTCGTGTAAATTTTAAGCATTAAAGTTCGTGACTAAAAAAAAACGCAATATTCATATCCACCGTTGGATCATGGGATGAGAGCGCGACAAGCCTGGAGCCAACGAATGGAAAATGAAAGTTAATTGTTGGGCCCCATCTCCATTGCGTGAGTCTGAGAATTAAACCCCGAGCTCTTCCATCACGCGATTGCCGCCGGATTTGTTTCTTGGAGTGCGACAAAAGATTGGCTTTCGGATCCTCTCAAAATTTAGCCAAGGTCAAGGATTAAAATATATGTTATGTGAAATAATATGAAAGTGGCACCCTTTTTTCATCGCACCGAACTATTGGAGGATGCGATTGCAATATTGCGATCGCGATAAAGAATGCAGACCCGATCTATTATGAACTGTGATTTTTATGTGGTTGAGTTTTGGCTTTAAGGGCAACAAAGTGGGCCCAAGGTTTATAAGTTTAATGGGTGTTGATGAAGTCTAAGGCTTATCGACTGTTTCGCAAACATTCTAACGAAGAATGTAATGTATGTTGACATATATTATGATTGGAATGTGTTGGCGGAGTTAATAACCAAACAAAGACTTGAATGAATGCCTCCGATGATTAATGTGCCATAGATTTGTTATAAGGATGTGTTTGGGTTTAAACCTAAGGTCAAGGATACCATATAGTGTTGGGTCGGAACACGTATAATATATTGATATGTTACGTTTAAAGAAACGTCGTGAGCTATCATTATATTGGTCCTAACTAAAGCTTATAGAAGCAAAAGTCGAGGATTAATTGGGCGTGATATATATTATAGCAAGCCCTGGGGTTTATTATAATGCTCCCAATAATCGAATGGAGGTCATGATGTATGTGGAGGTATAAGTATATAATGTGTATAATAAAGCCGAACCTACATATGAAATGAGTTTGAGTGCAAAGGCGCACTATAGTTAGGTGCGAAGGGTAGATTTGAACATTAAAATATGATTATATGATGGGTTGTTGTAATGCTCATCGTTGGTAGGTCCTACTATTTGGTGATGGTTAATTCGAAAAATGATAAGAGGGGTTTTGGCTATGGTTTCCACCATAAGTTTAATTAAACAGCTTCCGTATGTAAAGTGACTACATCCATGAAATGGGTTTTTACCACATATTTCAAATAGGCGCATATAGAAGAGTTGAAATCTGGGTTGATTGGGTTATTTGTACATGAAAGCATATTATAAGCATTGTGGGTTATTGCTATGAGGTGAACCATAAGCTTGAAGAAAAGAATTAAAGCCTCCGCATTAATTTATTTAAATTGCCAGTGAAGGAAACCAAAGCATTGGAATTTGCCCATATTTAAAGTCAGCAGTTATATATATTGTAATGCAGTTATATATATACAGTAGACACACAATTGCAGTGAAAAGGTGAATATGCACAGGAATGAGAATGTGGTTTTGATAGGTGTACAAGCACAAAAACCAAGAGAATGTGTAGAACTGAGAAAGACAATGAGCAGAGGTATGCAGAACAATTTCTTAACAACAGCAGAAAAGACAAAACCAGCAAAGCCAAAAGCTAGAAAATGGGCTGAGTGAAATTGTATTTATGTAACTAAAAATGTGAATGTAAATGTTCTAATTGATTTTATATTGTTTGTGATGCATTGGCAAGTCTCCGGAGGAAAACAAAAATCCCACTGTAATATTGAAATTAGTACATATTGCTATATTTTTCTGAATGAACTGGACACAAAAAAGAGAAGGTAGAAGGCAAAGAGTCAGGGCTATTCACTTCGAATTCCCTGTGAGTCATGTGATGAACTCTATAAATGATATCACATTGATATGCATGGAGAGGTTAGAGAATGCAGAAATGAAGCATTGAGGCAGAGAAGAAGGAGGAGCTAAGCAGAGAAGAAGGAGGAGATGATAGAGAACTGAGAAGATGCAGAGATGATACCGGGTAGATATGAGGATTGATGGACAACAGAAAAGAAGGAACAAAACAGAGTTGATTTCTAAGGTAAATCAACAAGTGTTTTCTTTTGAAAGAGTAAGGAAGTTGGAGCTTCCCTATCAAGTTGTAGCTTGATAGATGTCAGTTGTAGCTGACTGAGGTAGGAGCCTCCTGTAGGTTGATGCCTGTAGAAAATAGATGGGAGTTGGTGCTTCCACATCAAGTTGTAGCTTGATAAATGTCAGTTGTAGCTGACTGAGGTTGGAGCCTCCTGTAGGTTGGTTCTTGCAGAAAATTGATGGGAGTTGGAGCTTCCTTGCAAGTTGTAGCTTGCAAAATTGAGGTAGGAGCCCCCTGTCAGTTGGAGCCTACATAAAATTAGTGGTGAGAGGGAGTTGGAGCTTAACTTTGCATCACAACAATAATAAGATGTGGTTTTCTCCCTTTATGGGTTTCCACTTATATCTGGTGTCTCTGTGCATGATGTTTATGTGTTGATATGGTTTATCTCATCTGCTTAATACTTGATGCTCTCATATTAAATCTGCTATTACATTATACTAATACTTGCTGCTCACATTCTAAGATTACTCACATATTAAGTTGAACATGAAATGAAGGTGTGAATAAGTTTTAATGAAAAAGTTTTAAAAGTCCATGAATGTGTTAAACTGATTCACCCCCCCTCTCAGTTTAACTAAGGGTTCAACAATTGGTATCAGAGATGGTTCCTTTGGTGTAAGCCTAATAGCTTGAAGGAGATCTGGTACAGTCATGGACTATCAAAATGTACCTGTGTTAAATACAACAAACTGTCCTGAATGGAGAGATAAGGTTAAAACAAGATTATTGGCATATGAACCTGAGGTAGGGAAACTTGTATGTGATGGTTACTGCACAGACTCTCCCTCAGTGCAAGAACAACACAGAAATGCCAAGGAAAAATGTGTGATATTCAACAATCTTCATAACAAGGATCTTGAGTTAATAATGGATTTAACCTCTGCAAAAGAAATTTAGGATAGATTGCACTTCATGCATGGAGTAGACACTAAGGACCGCACTGTCAAGAAGGCGAAGAGAATTAAGAAGAAGAAAAATTCATGTCAACAGGAAAATGTTCAACCAAATGAGGTACCTGCTAGTGTGAATGGAAGTAAGAACCATGAAGAAATTGCAGCTAAGGAAAAAGCCAAACTTGACTGAAATAGAAAGATTGAAGAATGAAAACAAAGACCTAAAGACATTGGTGCAAATATGTGATGAGAACTAATATGAAGATAAGAAAGAAATTATTGGCCTAAAGACACAGCTTGAAGAAGAAAAGAAAGTAGAAGACACTCTGTTGGAACAAATGAGAGAGAAAAGTCTGGAATGTGAGAGATTGGAAGAAGAAGTAGCGAGCCTAAGGAAGAAATTAGAAAAAACCCAAAGAGAATTATTAATGAATACTCCTCAAATGAAAAGCTCTGAACAGTTGGACACAATACTAAATGCTCAAAGGTCACCTCTCATAAAGGCTGGGATAGGATATGAAGGAGAAACCAGTAAGTCCAAGGTTGAAGATAATAGGAATTTCATTTTTGTAAAAGCTATAAAGGACAATGAAGTAGCTCAGCAGATTCCTACAAAAGTAGAAGCCAACAAGAACAGGATTTGTGAAGAAACAAATAGAATCAAGTAGCAACATGAAAGGACAGAGAATGAGAGGATGAAACAGTCAGCTGGAAAAATCTCATACACTCATAAGGATGAATTGAATAAATTTGGAAGATGTAAAATAAGGTTCTTTCCTCATATGGGAAGTATCACATGTTTTTCTTGCCACAAACCTGGACATACTGCAGCATATTGTAAGACAAAGCAAATCCAGTTCAACCAGCAAAGGACGTAGCAAATGAGAAGAACCCCTCAAGCAAGCAACTGTAAAAGACAATCTTTCACCAGGTACACAAATCATTTCCATGGCTACTGTTATGCATGCAATAATTTTGGACATAAACTTGTTGAATCTAAATTATGTTCAAAAGGGGGAACAAAATATTATACTCCAGCTCAAATGTACTTTGATAAAATAAGATGTTATATTTTCCTCAAGCTTGGTCACAAAGCAAAAGACTGTATACTGCCATATACATTAAAGAGCTCTAAACAGAGGATGGAATCTAATCAAATCAAACAAAGCTATGAATCAAAAAGGAGTGCAAACATTATGAAGAACCCCAATAAAGTATGGAAGGAAAAGAGAAAGGGGGAGCATGTTACCTCAATAACATAATCTATCATAGTCTCAGGGGGAGCTGCTCTAGAAAGCAAAGCAAAAATCCATCCAGTGATAAATATGAAGCAACATCCCAGGGGGAGAGCAGTTCGTAATTAGTCCCCATGAAAGTAGTCTAAGAAGAGCTCCTTGGAATGAGAACAGCTATGAGATCAGGAAGGGAAAGGAAATTCCTCTAACAGAGAACTATCGAGGAAGAAGATTATCCGAAGTATTAAATAGCTGACAAAGTGATGGAAGAAGAAGAGAAGGCTGCAAGAAGCCTTGATAGTAGAGAGAACATCAGCCATGAACAACTAAGAAGACATAAACACATTAAGTGATGATCACACTGTGCATCATACTGCTAGAATTAACAATGAATCACATTAAGAAGGACTAGCAAGAGAAGTTCCTATCATCATTATATCATTACATCTTTCATCTATGAAAAGTCCTCTTGGAGGAATGCAGTTAAGTAAGTGATAAATCTCTAAGTGATTAGCCCATGAAGATTCCTAGTAAATTAATTGAAGATGTCTTCCTGAAGATCATTATGTTAAAATAGTTGAATTGTATTTAAAGCAGCAATGATTCTGGAGCAGTCCTAGAAAGGAAAATGCAGTGACATTCTGTTAAACCAGAATGATAGAATAAGCAAAATAAAATGGTTAATGATGAAAAGATCAGTTTTAGTACATTGATGATTGTTGGTATGAACAATGGAAAGCTCAATAGTATGAAAATTATGAAGGTAGTCTTATCTATGGGTTCATGTGTGAGCTGAAGTGAAAGTAGTATCAATGGGTATTTTGGTACAAGCATCATGTCTATTAGTAGAATATCAAGTATACCAAGTGGAACAATGGTATTGTATAGGTCCTCAAGATCAAAGGATTATGGAAAAATAATATCAAGGTAGTATCCCAGTGCTATCTACATTATTCAAGCTTGAAAAGGTCAATAAAAGAGCTATAGGATCAGTATGTTGTTTACACTTAAAGCATTATATGGAGCATTGAAGCAGTATCTTTTTCTATATAGTTCCATGCATTTCTGAAGTCAGTACACATATATATATATATATATATATATATATATATCAGGCCTCTCTCTTGAAATCATTCATAACGCCATGTGAAGTCTGTTTGCTGAGATATCAATTAAACATCTTGAATATGTTTTTGTGGAAGATCATCATGATAGAATAGTTAAAGTAACTGAAGCATGAAGGACTAGTTGTGATTACCATCTGAAGCGCAAAATTCTTTTGTTAATTCATCCAAATCCTACTTCAGCATCAAGGGATTGCTGGTAATTCACCTTTAAAGAGAGATTGATCAATGACATACATACCCCCTTATGTCATAAAGAAAATTGCATGATTGATAAGTGAGACTGACCAATACATTGAATGTATCTAGCCTCAAGGGTTTGTTTTGAATGTACATTGTGCAAGCAGTAAAGTCATATGATCTCTTAGATTAAATTTTGGTTGATTCATTGTTCACATCAGCAACAAGGACTTTCAGCTATTAAAGTCTAATATTATTGTCAACATCCTAGCTCATATCATCACCAACAGGTAAGAAAAGTGAACCACATAAATAAAAGATATATTGGCTTCATCACAATTGAACAGATGTGTACTATAGGTGTGCATTGTAGAAAAAGACTTACTCCATCTACAACCTTCCTCAATATATATGCATCACAGATGAAGATTATAATATAGACTGAAGTATAGCTGAAGCAAGCTTGATATGTCACATGAAGCATTCACAATATTTAAGGTTTGATCCAATAATGCATTTATGATTAGATAAGGCTGGCACAATATGTTTGATGAAGTTTCATTATGTTCACTTTCAACTTTATACTATTGAAAGGAGACTGTGCTTTGGGATTGTATTAACTTACAGTGTCTATTCAAGTTCAATAATCCTCAAAAGTGTTCTCTCAACAACTCTTGTACACCAGTTTGGAGCAGCAGGGTACAAAGTTAGAAGAAGAAGGCCTAAACACATCTCTGAGAGAGAAAATAAAGAGATAGAAAGCACTCTGGGAAATGTGCAACCCTTTTCCATTGATGTCAAAGGGGGAGGAAAAGCAAGCAAAAGGAGAGTATTAACGTGTTGCCATCAATGCCAAAGGGGGAGACTGTTGGAAATGTTGTCATTGATGGAAAAGGAGATGGAAAAGGAGGAGCACCTAAAATAGCAACAAGGAAAAATAGAAGAAAGGTAGAGGTAGCAAAGAGGTAGCAGAGGCAACAAGGCAAGAAGAAAAGTAGTAGGGAGGTAGCAGTAAGAAATAGTAAAAGGAGCGTAAAGGAGAAGACAGGAACATAGGAAGCAAAGGAGCAGCATCAGACAAGGAAAAGAGGTGGCCTAGGTAGCATATGAAACAAAAGGATTTGTTTTAGTATTATATGGATAGTATTCTATGTGAAAGAGGTGTGGTGTGAAATTATCTATGCATTGATTTTGAAAAGGACTAGAGTTAGAGAAGAAGAAGTTTTGCCAAGACAAGAAGAAGCCTTGCAAGTGGATTTATTTGTATCTATGGGAGAATCAGTAATTGGTGGCTTAAATATACTTTGTGTATCAGTGAATAAACCTATCATGGAAGGAAGGAACCTGTATAAGGTTTTAAGTTAGAAATGAAGGAGAAATTCCCTATAAATAGAGCAAGGGGTCAAACGTTCATTCGGGGTTTATGGTGATTTAGATGTGTAGTGGAAATGATGCAGTGATATCAAGTTTAAGCAATAAGTTTAGGGTTAAATTCTGTTTGAGAAGTTAAACCCAAAGGAACCTTCTTGGCGCAGTTGAAAGAAGGGCTTTAATTTGTGTCGCAGAGCTGGATTGAATGCAAACAAATGAGGGACAAAGAGGTTTGTTAAATCTCTGTGTGGATTGTGTTAAAATTGGATATAAAACAAAGGCAAAGATGGAACCCTGAGAAATGGAACTCTGATTTAATGAACAGTGAAAGAAATGGCGAAGCGAGTTAATTGTTGGGGCCCAAACATGATTATATGTTGGCGTTTTTCTTTTATTAAAGCCCAGGTTATATATGGATGAATATTCATATGTGGTGGCGTTAAATAATGTGTGAAGGTTTCAATAAGAATATAGGCATAAATGCCCAAATATACTAAATATCAGGTTGAAATCATTTTTAAACAGATATCCGGACTTCAGGCGGTTATAGAACAGAGTTATATTGCAATCGGGTCTGAAGAAACCAATCGCATAGGCCCTTTTGTATATTCCATATTGCATCGCCGAAAATTGCGATGGCGATTGAGTGATTGAATCATAACCAACGAATCGTGATCAACGACAACTGTTAGATCGAGAGTTGAGTTGGAGTGGGGCCCGCAAGGAAGGCGGTTTCAGAATTCAAAACAAGCTATATCACGCACCCTCAAGAATGGTAAGAAGATTTCGAAATTGGAACGTGATTCCACTCGCTGGTTGACACGCATCCAAGTGTGGTATTCTAAACCCACTCACGTCGTGTAAATTTTAAGCATTAAAGTTCAGGACTAAAAAAAAATGCGATATTCATATCCACTGTTGGATCGTGGAATGAGAGCGCGACAAGCCTGGAGCCGTCGGATGGCAAACAAGAGTTAATTGTTGGGCCCCATCTCCATCATGTGAGTTTGAGAATTAAACCCCAAGCACTTCCATCGTGCGATTGTCGTCGGATTTGTTGCTTGGAGCACAAAAAAAGATTGGCCGTTGGATCCTCTCGACATTGAGCCAAGGTCAAGGATTAAAATGTATGTTATTGAATTAATACGCAAGTGGGACCCTTTGTTCATCGTATCGAACTGTTGGAGGATGCGATTGTAATATTGCGATCACGATAAAGAATGCAGAACTAATCTATTATGAACTGTGATTTTTATGTGGTTGAGTTCCGGCTTTAAGGGAAACAAAGTGGGCTTGAGGTTTATAAGTTTAATGGGTGTTGATGAAGTCTAAGGCTTATCGACTATTTAGCAAACATTTGAATAGAGAACGTAATGTATGTTGACATATATTATGATTGGAATGTGTTGGCGGAGTTAATAACCAAAGAAAGACTTGAATGAATGCCTCCGATGATTAATGTGCTATAGAGTTGTTATAAGGATGTGTTTGGGTTTAAACCTAAGGTCAAGGATACCATATAGCGTTGGGTCAGAACACGTATAATATATTGATATGTTACATTTAAAGAAACGCTGTGAGCTATCATTATATTGGTCCTAAATAAAGCTTATAGAAGAAAAAGTCGAGGATTAGTTGGGCGTGATATATATTATAGCAAGCCCTGGGGTTTATTATAATTCTCCCAATAATTGAATGAAGGTCATGATGTATGTGGAGGTATAAGTATATAATGTGTATAATAAAGTAGAACCTACATATGAAATGAGTTTGAGTGCAAAGGCGCACTATAGTTAGGTGCGAAGGGTAGCTTTGAACATTAAAATACGATTATATGATGGGTTGTTGTAATGCTCATTGTTGGTAGGTCCTACTATTTTGCGATGGTTAATTCGAAAAATGATAAGAGGGATTTTGGCTATGGTTTCCACCATAATTTTAATTAGACAACTTCCATATGTAAAGTGACTGCATCCATGAAATGGGTTTTTACCACAGATTTGAAATAGGCGCATATAGAAGAGTTGAAATCTGGGTTGATTGGGTTATTTGTATATCAAAGCATATTATAAGCATTGTGGGTTATTGCTATGAGGTGAACCATATGAAGAAAAGAATTAAAGCCTCTGCATTCATTTATTTAAATTGCCAGTGAAGGAAACCAAAGCATTGGAATTTGCCCAGATTTAAAGTCGGCAGTTATATATATCGTAACACATTTATATATACACAACAGACACACAATTGCAGTGAACAGGTGAATATGCACAAGAATGAGAATGTGGTTTTGACAGGTGTACAAGCACAGAAAGCAGGAGAATGTACAGAACTGAGAAATACAGTGAGCAGAGGTATGCAAAATAGTTTCTTAACAGCAGCAGAAAAGACAAAACCAGCAAAGTCAAAGGCCAGAAAATTGGCTGAGTGAAATTGTTTTTATGTAACTGAAAATGTGAATGTAAATGTTGTAATTGATTTTATATTGTTTGTGATCCATTGGCAAGTCTCCGGAGGAAAACAAAAATCCCACTGTAATATTGAAATTATTACATATTGCTATATTTTTTTGAATGAGCTGGACAAAGAAAAGAGAAGGCAGAAGGCAAAGAGTCAGGGCTATTCACTTCGAATTCCCTGTGAGTCATGTGATGAACTCTATAAATGATATCACATTGATATGCATGGAGAGGTTAGAGAATGAAAAAATGAAGAAGTGAGGCAGAGAAGAAGGAGGAGTTGAGCAGAGAAGAAGGAGTAGCTAATAGAGAACTGAGAAGATGCAGAGATGATACAGGGTAGATATGAGGACTGATGGACAGCAGAAAAGAAGGAACAAAACAAAGCTGATATCTAAGGTAAATTAGCAAGTGTTTTCTTTTGAAAGAGTAAGGAAGTTGGAGCTGCCCTATCAAGTTGTAGCTTGATAGATTTCAGTTGTAGCTGACTGAGGTAGGAGCCTCCTGTAGGTTGGTGCCTACAGAAAATAGATGGGAGTTGGTGCTTCCACATCAAGAAGTAGCTTGATAAATGTCAGTCGTTGCTGAATGAGGTTGGAGCCTCCTGTAGGTTGGTGCTTGCAGAAAATTGATGGGAGTTGGAGCTTCCTTGCAAGTTGTAGCTTGCAGAATTGAGGTAGGAGCCTCTTGTGGGTTGGAGCCTACAAAAAATCAGTAGTGAGAGGGAGTTGGAGCTTGCCTTTGCATCACAACAATAATAAGATGTGGTTTTCTCCCTTTATGGGTTTCCACTTATATCTGGTGTCTCTGTGCATGATGTTTATGTGTTGATATGGTTTATCTCATCTTCTTAATACTTTCTGCTCTCATATTAAGTCTGCTGTTACATTATACTAATACTTGCTGCTCACATTCTAAGATTACTCACATATTAATTTGAACATGAAATGAAGGTGTGAATAAGTTTTAATGAAAAAGTTTTAAAAGTCCATGAATGTGTTAAATTGATTCACCCCCCCTCTCAGTTTAACTAAGGGTTCAACAGCCTCAAGGTACTATTAAAGACTCTAGTCTTGGACCTAGGTAATGTGTTGATGTCAATAGGCCAAGAATTGTTAGAAGGGAGACCTTAAGTAATCCTCCATCAACTAACGCGAGTCACGAAAGAATAATTTTTGAAGGACTATGGATGAACATTTTTGCAGTGGATCAAGGTTTATTTGACATAATGAAAATGGAAATGAAATGAATCAACTTTTTAGAGGAGCTGAATGGTTTTATTGCTAGGTTTGTGAAAGCATGGAAGGAAAATATAATCACTGGGAAAAAAATGAGCAGTGAGGGAAAATGAGATGAGGATTTTATTGAATGACTAAGTAGAAATGCAATAGCGAATGTAAAGGGAAATGAGGTGAATGTTTTATTGACTGAGGAAGCATGAATGCAATGGAGACACTGGCATCTGAAAGAATTTCAAGTGTTGGATCTGATTTTCATTAGCATGTGATCATGCATTGATGTTTTTTTCTTTGTTGCTGATCATCTTCTTGTAAAAGAAATGTAGTCTCTGAGAGAGACACTATTCGCTTGTAGTCATCTGTGTTTCTTCCTGAAACTAGCAAAATAAAACCATTACTTCTTCTACAATGGAATGTAAGATTATCAAAAGAGAGAGGTGATAAATCTCTTTGGTTATTACATTTACACAAAAAAACTGAGAATTGGTACTAATAAAACAATTTCACGAAGGAAAACCAAAAGAATTTATACCTGTTTCGAAATTAGTGCCTCAAGTTACTTGTTGCGTCTTTTCAACAATTTCTTTAGTCTTTTCTGTTTCAAACTTTGATTATAGTTTTCTCATTATGTAGATCTCGTTGAAATCTTTCCAACGATGCTTGAATCGTCGAAATCCAATGTCGGATAAGAAAGTTAGACTAGTTTAAAATTTGGGTGAAACAGTGAATTTTTTTAGCTGCAGAATTGATGTTTTAGCTGCAGAATGTGCACATTTCCATAGCTAAAATCTTGAAAAGAAAGTTAAGTATACACGCCTATGCAAATAATCAATCTTTACATTTAAATCGATCAGGGCCTCCTCAAGGAAAATGAACAATACACTACTTATTTTATTGATGCAATAATTTTTTATTTTTTATTTTTTTTATTTTTTTTTTATTTTTTAATGGAAAATACATTTTATTAAGAATTAAACCTTAGAGAATGTTACCTACCCAAAGAAGTGAGGAAAAAGGAATGGTATTGTGACAATCCAATAAAGACAACAAAAGGAAAAATACTGAGAGATTTTGCAATTTAGAATTTTTTATTTTTATTTTTTTAATAAGAATAAACCCTATTTCCCATTTATGCATTTTGCAATGTAGAAACATCATGTTGCCTTTGAACCCGTGAATGAGAAAAAAGGCAATGGAACTAGCATTGGTATATTAATGCCAACCTGGCCCACTTCAATCTTATGTTGAAATTTTCTTGCTGCTATACCTGATGTTGTGAATATAGAAGCCCCGTTGCCATATTGAAATATCAATGGCCTCCTCCAAACAACAAGGACAAGCAATTTAAATGAATGCTTGACACATAGACAGGAAAATCATGTGGATTAAGAAGAATTTGATTTGAATTCATCCACCTCAGGCGTATGGTTTGAATGGCATAGCATAATTTAATTTTGATTTGCATTCTCCCACCTTGCTGAAACCGTTCACTGTGTATATATAAATTTTTATTTTTATTTTTTACGCAGACAACAAAATAGGGCTCTGAAGAACCAAAAAATTCTCTCTAACAGTTGCGAAATCTAGAAAAGTATTTTTGGGTTACCAAATTTTCCCCGTTCCCAAAAAAAACCCATGTCTTAGTTTTTTGAAATTCATCCTCAGTCAACCAGAAAATGTGTTTCAAAATCACGTGTAAAAAATAGTTGCGTTTTTCTGGCAATGAAAAACGATTTCTAGTGAATGAAATGATTTGTTGTGGTTTAAGGGATCACAAAATCAAATTAATCCAGCAAGTCAAGTTTTTTTTTGCTTTCCACCAACACATTGAATTTTAATTCGAAATCAGTCTCTTGAAAAAGGATAAAATTCCCATCAACCACACCAAATAGCCTGATCCACTTCTCTACAGGAAACATATCCACTTCTCCATTAATTCTACAGGAAAATAGGGCACTCTGTTGGTTTTACTGTCAAATTCTGTAACGAGCAAGGTGAGAGCCTAAGTTTCACTCTTTGAAACTAAAAAGTTGATGTCAGAAAGAATACGAACATTGCGAAGTGCTGTAACACTGTTTGGAACGTTTTTCAAAGGGACCTACAGTCAAACGGTGATGCGAAACCTTTGCAATCAAATTATTACATCGACAACTCTCTCACAATTCATTTGGCAAAACGTTGATCTTTTCATTTAATTGCTAGATCTGTAGATTTTGTTAGCTAAAGCGTTGGGTTTGTTTATCCAAATTTGGTGGTGTGGGTCTCCTCTGTGCATATACTTTCTTCCTATAGAAACAAAAATGGATTCTCTCTTATAAATTTTGCAGATTGTAAACTTTGAAGAGCTTCTTGACTAAGCTGCTTCAATGATGCATGGAGAGGTTTATTTGCTCTGAGTTTTAATCTCATTTTATTTTATGCTTTGATTTCTTTTTTATTTTTTTATTTTAATAACATTCGGCAGCATGGCTTTGTTTTTCAATTTTTTTAATGTTTGGTTTGTTTTTATATGTTTTGTTTTTTTTTTTGTTAATAAATTTACATATGTTATATTTTCAAAAATAAAAAATATAGATATATATTTTATTAAAAAAATAATTTATTGATTTTTTTTTTTAATTTCTTTATTAAAATTTATTAATAAAGAAAAATATGACCAGTTTTATTTTTGTTCATAATTTTTTTTAGTTGATTTGTTAATAAAATCATATATATTATATTTTCAAAAATTTAAAAATATACATATATAATTCATTAAACAAAACAATTTATTGAAATTAAAATTAAAATTTTTTATTTTAAAATTTATTGTAAAATTAAATCAATTGAAATGATATATATATATATATATATATGTATATATATATATATATATATATATATATATATATATATATATATATATATATATATATAAGGGCCCCATATACTTGACAAATAAATCTTATTCAAGTATATGAATACTTCCAATGGAACCATGTATGTAATAAGATGATAGATAAACTCATATGAAGGTTTGAAATATACTCTTTGATATGTACCTATATATTAGAGACCAATTGCCTTGATTGAGATGATATCAGAAGATACTGAAGAATTGAGCATTGGGATCCGATGACTCTCCTAAACCAAGATTCAATGTAATCTTGTATTCCTTGGCTTCCTACTATCATGTCATGCAAGTCTTCAGAAATGTGATCTTCATTTATAGAACCAGGTGATAGGCAGGCATGAAGCTTTTCAATATCTAGTTCCAATAACTTCTCTTTATCAATAGAAATCCATGATTCTTGGACCTTATCTGAGTCTTCTTCTTCTGGTTGTTGTTCTTCAATGATAGCTGGTGAATCATTTTTCAATACCTCAAAATTGTAAGTTGATTGAGGTGTTTTATTGTTGGGGATATGAAATGGTTGTGCAAGTAGTGGAGTGGGAATGGATCTTTGGGGTGCTTTTGTGGATGATAATGGGAAAGGTATAATTGAGGTCAAATGAGGGTGATATTGATGTTCCGGTGGAGGTGAATGGCATGGATAACATTGATGATGGTATTGAGGATATGGTGGATTTCCTTTGTAGGGCCTTTGCCAAATTTGTTGCCAAGATTTATTTTGAGGTTGGGATTGAGATGGCCAAGGTTTCCAGGGTTGGTTTTGAGGTTGGGATTGAGATGCCCAAGGTTTCCAAGGCAAGGGTGTTTCCAATTACCTTGAAATTGTTGTGCATAACCTTGAAACTCTGCATAAGGATATTGCATCATATTGGGTTGCTGTGACTGCCATAGTCCTCTTGGAGCTATATAACAAAGTTTCTCTTGTGTTTGATTTGCTCCATTATCATTCTGGTAAACTGCCTTCAACCCTGGTAATGATGGGAAATCTTCAGTAGTATGTGATCCTGCACAAATTTTACAAATTTTAATGTTATCAAGTGGACATTCATGCAAAGCATGTTTCTTTCTACATTTAGAGAAAATTATAAATGAAGCAAATTTTTTCTTGTTTTACATTCTTAGCATGTCATTTTGTTCATTTAAATTACCAAGAATGTTTAGCAAATTGTTAGGTTCAGTTTGACTTACCAATCCTGATGCTGACTTACTCTTGCCATAAATGGATCTTGAGGGGATCTTACACACTTTGGTTTTCCTCTTGATATGTTCTTGCATAGTTCACAAATTTCTTGAAATGGAAATTGATAGACATCTCCTTTTCCCACCAGATTAAGAAGATCAATCCATTCATCCTTTATAGCATTTATTAGGAGAGTTTTTAATGCATCTAATCCTAAATTATGCAATTTAGATCTTTTGATATTATAAGTAAATCTCTCTACTAAATATTCTAGGCTTTCATCATCTTTTTGGTTCATCTTAAAGACTTCATTTCTAAGGTCATGGTGCATGAAATAATCTTTATATTTTTCCAAAAATACTCTTTTCATATCATCCCATGTCCTTACAGAATTTGTTCCTAAAGTCATGAACCATCTAAGAGCTCTATCCTTTAACGTTGCCGGAAACAAATTCAATTTGTGAATGTGCAATGAGTATCCATAAGATCTACAAATTATTTCAAATTCAAAATGAAAGGTTTCTGGGTCTTCTGATCTCATACCTTTGAAATTAGGAAGTACAGATGGATGGATGTTCTTCATTAGAACATTGATATCAGTTTCTTGAATGGGAAATCCAAAAGTATCTTCCTCATTGTCATCATCTCCATCCATTTCTTCAACCTCCTTTGTCACCTCTTCTTCTACCTGAAAAAATATGAATTCATGATGTGGATGTGTGGTTCTTACTACACCACATGATATAGTGGGTGTGGTAGGTGATTGAAGTTTTTTTTTTTTTTTTGATGTAAGAAATAAGGCTACCTAGTTACACTTCCCCGACAACAGCGCCAAAATGTTTCGTCAATTTAGTGTCCTAAATTGCTAACATAAATTATCAACCAAGGCTAGTAAATTGATGAAGTGTAATGCACTATATGTGCCTAAGTATCCCTTTTCCTACTTCGTTGTTTTAAGGTTTTGTTGATATTTTTGGGAGTTTTTATATTTTGATTCTTAGCATTCTATGAAAATGAAATTAATCTATTTAAAAAGGAAGGAAAGAAAATGTTTATCAGATGAATTAAAGCAGAGTTTTATTCACAAGTTTTTGGAGTTTATTTTCTAATTAAGAAATGATGAAAACTAGAAATCCTAATCCATGGATATTGCAACTTAATTGAGAATTCAAGAAATGAAAGCAACTAATAACTCAAACATTGACTGTGAAATAAGAAAGCAATCTGGAAATCAAGAAGTAAAGAACGATATTAAAATAGAATTTAAAATGACTTAGCTAGAAAACACATGAAACCTCCTTAGATAGCAGGGGCCCTTTGCCACCAATTCGATGAAATTCCTTAGCTCCTTGAAGATGTGATCAAAACAACATCAAAGAACTGAACTTCTTTATTGATAAACTCACAAATATACATCCCATTCCATCTTAAGCTTTGTTACAAGACACTCTATAATCCTTTCTCTTCTTCTCCTATTTTTCACCATTTTTCACATATCTTGATAGGAGAAAGCTTCCCCTATTTATACAAAAATATGAGAAGTCATCTCATTAATGAGAGTCCATGAATCTCTCCCTCTATCTCTAGAGTTACAATCAAAATAGGAAATGATAAGACACATGTATTTTTATAGTTTCAATACAAATTAGAAATGAGACACATATCTTCTTAGAGTTTCAATACAAAAAAGGAAATGAGACACATATCCTCATGATCCCATGATCTTCTCCACTCAAATTCGAATTTGGTTTTGGTAGGCCACATAAAGGTCTCTTAGAAGCTTCCTTTTGACCTACACATGGCAAAAATCTCATTCCACTTGTTAGGTATAATCATATGCACATTATTTTCTAATTTTTAACCACAAATTCACTTAAAAATGCTAAGAATTAATAAAGTTTGGAAAAACATAAATGTAACCCAATAGTGGTAATGGTAAGGTAAATGTAATGAAATGGAGGTGGAGTGAAGGTGGGAAATATAAGTGAAAATGTAATGGAAATGAGTGACAATTTCAAGACCCAACAATCATCCTATGAAATGCCCATTATGTGAGACCATTAAAATTCACAGAGCTCTGAGGCAAGAATATTTCATCCCGAATAATAGGAATTAATTTTTTTCTAATAGTGATAGGATGCATTCCCAGGAATTATCATTTCCAGAAGAAGCTAGAAACACTAAGTATGCCTTCATTTTAGCCTCCTACTATGGAGGAGGTCAAAGAAGATGAGACTTTTCATCACTAGTAGCAAGATGTGGAAATGTCAGTTATAGATCAGATACCCAAGGGAATTTTAGAAAGTGGTGAAGTTAGTGGTTATGATAGATTTTTATCATTGAGGGGTGATAAGGGGTTTTGCAAGTGTTATGTAGTGGCTTTAGAATGGACCATGAGCATATTAGGAAATACCCATTATGTGATACCATTAACATTCACAAATCTCTAAGGAAGAATTAAATTTTCTCTAATATTGATAGGATGCATTCCCAGGAGTTATCATTTCTGGAAGGAGTATGTCTTCATTTTGAGAACCTTACAATCAAAAGAGACAAATTGAGTGTGTTGCTCTCCAAAAAATGGTTGAGATTCTAGTCAAAAATCCTACCTACAGCCACCATACCTTTGATTTTATGACTTCATACAAGTAGTAGCTATCCAAAATCCTTTGCAAAGGATTGTTTTTTTTCTTAAGCCAGTAAACTCCAAATTTGGACAATTTTCAAGATGTATTTTTGGATAGTTACTTTATTTTTGTATTATTATGCTGACTAGTGCAACCGCATCAACTTTCTAATATAAAATATGGTTGTTCTTATTAAAATAGAAAACACAACAGCCCAAATAAGAGAATGTTCAAACATCAAATAAATGTGTAAAATAAATGAAATTTATAGTGTGATTTCCCTCTCTGAGATCCAACAATCCGGAATTTAATTCCAATGGTGGAATGTTTTTATTTAGGTTGTCTCAGGGCTAATGTACAAGTGTAGCACCAAGTTTCTATTTAAACATATAAAAATATTTGATCATAGAAAACTCACTGGGTACTTCAGAAAGCATTAAGTTGAGTAGAAAGCTTCATACGAATCTCTTGTGCATGGTGAACTTCCCGAAGAAATATTCATGCTCCTTAACCCCATGAATTCAAAAAGTGAGTGCATCAACCCCCGATGCAATGACAAGTTTGCCATATGCAACCTTAAAAATTCCAATTCTGTTGAGAAGTTGATACATTGTTTTCCATGATAGCCTCACAGTAAACCTGAATCCAAGACAAAATTTTCTTTAGAAACAAATATTATCTTGCTTATTTAAGAAATTCAAGTTATATTCTAGTCCCACAAAGTGAGTTATTTGACAAATTCTTCTCTAAAAAACACAAGAAATAAGCCAAGGAAAGAAAAAAATTCATATTCTTCACATATTAGGTCTGCAAGTAAAAGTGGAGGAGAAAGCATAATCTCAAAAATAGCTCTTTGGTGCCCTATCCTCCAACACCATGCTTGCAATTTGGAATCTGGATGTATTTTGAAGACTATTAAAAAGACTCATCTTTAAGAGTTAATCTATTATTTTCATTTCACATCTTTTAATGCAGGTGGGTCAAATCATACACATTACATTGGAGGTCTAATAAGACTTGATTTGAATCAAGCTTCAGTGGAAAAAATTCATGTAACTGTATGGGCTCCGGTTCATATTCCCCTAAATATGGGCATATTGTAGAATGCAAATAAGATCAAAGTAAAACATTTTTCAGAAGAGTTGTAGGTATGATAGGAATGCCCTTTTTTATCCCCAGACTTACAATTTAAGCAATATTTTGTTGCAGATTAACAATGCAAATGTTGTGTTTTTTTTGTTTCTTTTAGAGTACTTTGGCTTGCTTGGCTTGTCATTTTTGTTGCCAAAATGGTACTGTTGTTATTATGAATTCATCAACCTCATATGTTGGTGCACTGAAGGCTAGTATGCACATCCTTTAAATATTTATTTCTCCAATTTTTATGAGGTTGTTGACAGACCATCTTTCTTGGCCTACAATGAAATATAATCGCATACCTACAACAGGGATCACAATTTGTAATTCCTAATTTAGTACAGCAATAATAGAGGCTCAACATGACAAGGATAACAATAAGAAAGGCTCGACAATAACAGTGGGCCAGTGACAATTTGTAGAATTTTCACATATAAAATTGACCTAAATACGATGAGAATTCACCTAACCATGCTGAGATGTCATATAGTCCAAAACTGAAGCAATCAATGTCCTCTGAACATAAGCCACAGTTGAGGCTTACAAGACAATGAACTAAGTCTGGGACATGTTGGCATATTCAATATATTGCATTAGAGACAATTGTCTTCAAAAGGATTGGGGATTGATTAACAGAGTGAGAAAAAATGTCAGATATTCCATGAAGAGGGGGAAATCCGTCAGGGTAACCAATTCTGGGACATGTTGACATATTCAATATATTGCATTAGAGAAGAGTGCCTTCAAAAGGCTTGGGGATTGATTCATAGAGTGAGAAAACCTGTCAGATACTCCGTAAAGAGGGGGAACTTAGTCAGAGTCACTAACTTCACTTTCTTTAAACCAACAGTGCATAAATGAATTCTAGTCAAAAACACTAGTGGACTTTGGACCCCAAGTGACAACTATAGCCTAAGAAAAATAAGGATCTATTTGAAGATAAATGAAAGAAAAAATTTGGTAAAATACATGAATTTTGGTGTTTCCCTTCTTAAAATATCTTTGTTCATTGTTTTTTAATATCATCCTCATGATGTTTGGAAAATTTGCACCACCATTATTGATTCTTGTCCATTTCCTGTGTCTTAAATAGAATATGGTAGAAAGAGGTGGTTTATTCCATTACTATGGAAGCCACTAGAAGTTCATATTTTTGAGGTATCTTGTGCTACATTCCTAGTTTTGAGTACTGCAACAAACTTTTGAAGATGTTTTATTTGTTGAGTTGATGTATTTACAAAAAATTTTGTGAAACTTAAATTGTTGTTAGAGAAATAGGCACCACAACTAAAGTCATACAAAGTAATTAACTCCCAGCACAAGTTGGGCATGTGCATTATATTTCAGTAGATAAGAATACCTTCTAAAGGCTTTGTAGAAATGATTGGCAGAATTACACACCTATCTAGATAATATATCAGATGATTAGGCTCAATAATTCAATGGCTTGCAGAAACAATGCATGTAGATATGAAAATTAATTATAAAAAACTAGGGATTGCGGACCTCAAGTAAGCATTAGCTGTAGTATCATCTGCCAAGAACTAAAACTCCAACCAAATGAGACAAATATTCAAGGAAATGACAACAAAATGTTATAGCATTAATGCATTTTTCTAAATCACCAAACTGCCAATAATAAATAATTCACATTTTGGAGTTCTAGGATTCTAGAGTCTATGATTACTACAACTTCTTGGTTACTATGGTAGATGGAAAAGAAACCAAATATTCATGTGTTAATAAAGGCTCCTATGAGCTAGTAAGTGGACCTTTGTTTATGTGCATTCAAGTATCATTATTATGAAGGTCTCTGCAAATTTGCCAAAAATTTGAACTTGTGCTAGTTATTGCCTATTTCCAGTGCAGCTTAGATAAAAATCTGATGTTAAGAGGTGGTTCACTCCATTATTACATTGAAACATCCAAATATTGAGCATCTATGATCAAAATAGAACTCTTGACCAAGAGTTGATGGTGTACCTCATCCTTCCAAATAGAACAAAAAGAAGACAGAACTAACCTCACAATAAAAAACCACATTGCACCTATGTTTCCAAAGAACAAATAGAGTTGAAATCTAGAAACAAGGCCAAATTCCTACAAATTCAGGATAAAACTGATGATGTGAATCCCCAAACACTATAAAGCCCTAGGAAATCACTGCAAAACATTGTTTATGAAGTTACTTCTAACACTTCCTGGAAAATTAACACTGCCAAAAAAAAGGGATGCTTCATTGTCTCCAACCTATGAAAAACTAGACAATAATCATCAAAGTCCATGCTTGATCTGTCAAAATACCTTGATAAATAACCAAGGAAAAATCATAGCTTATCAAAAAGCCACATTAACCATGCACCATGAGTCTTTGAATCCACCAGTCCTCAAAGTCCATAAATCACCAACGAATGTTACAAACAACCGATAACAGATGCCTCTGAGGAAGTATAAAATAAAACGGATGGGGATAATACTGCTAAAAAGGATGACAAAAGCACAAACCCCAATCCTTCCAAGGTGTGGTGTACAAGGCAAGAAACAAGTATTCTCAATATTGATATGAAAGAAAATATTTTTTGTGTCAATTACAATCCTGGATCAAGCTATTATCTTGCGGTTGGTTCAGAAGATCATCACATTCATTATTATCATTTATGACTTAAGGAATCCTAGTGTTCCATTATATGAATTTAATGGTCATCAGAAAACAATTTCCTATGTTAAATTCATTTTAACAAATGAACTAGCTTCTACATCTACAGAAATTACAATATGCGTGTGGGATGTGAAGGATAATTTTCTTGTACACACATTTAAGGGGCACACTAATGAGAAGAAATTTGTGGGGCTTACAATCAACTCTGAATACATAGCTTGTAGCAGTGAAACAAATGGGGTGTTCGTGTATCACAAGGCTATTTCAAAGCCTGTTGCGTGGCATTAATTCGATAGTCCAGACTTGGATGACAGTGACGATGATGCATCACATTTCATAAGTGCTATTTGTTGGAAGAGTGAGAGCCCTACAGTGTTAGCTGCTAATATCCAAGGAAAAATTAAATTTCTTGTACTTGCACCATGAATTTCAAATTTCTCATATAACTCTTCATGGCCCTTCCTAGATAATAGAGTTGGAGATAATTTTGAAATTTGTTAAATTAAGATTCTTTCTAGAAATTAGCTCTATGGATTTCTTGACTGAGAATGTTGAAAAATGAGGTTGATGTGTATTATATGCAACAATTTTCAATTTACCCATATTTCTATAGTGTCACATGTTTCTGCAAATTTATTGGTTGGCATTGACCTCTAATAGAATAGCTAGAGTATCTTCCAGTAATGCAGTATGTTATTTCATGCCTCTTAACAATAATTTGAAGGAATATCAACCTCAATTCTGGCAACTTCTTTGGTCTGGGGCAAGCCCATTGGTGAAGTCTCAATCTATGAAGGCTATTTTTTTTTACAGATGTCATAACTCACCTATAGCAATAGAAATTGATGAGAGCACTGAAGAACTTGAAGGTACACTAGTGATTGGGCTTGAAAATGTCCTTCAAAGAGAAATCGTGGGCTCCCACAACCTACATTATCTTATGAAATTTTTAAATAGAACTAACATTTCCCACAGACTCTCTATGTGGCTCCTCATTTTCCAACACCTACAAATCACATAAGACCGGTAATTTCATCTTGTTCCTGCATGTAGATAAAAATAAAAATAAACCCCCCTAAACCATTTTCTCATTCTCGTGAATTCAAGTCCAAACAGGTAGATACATACATAGAAGCCCTGTGCATGGGTCATGTATTGAGTGAAGCAACTGTAAATATGGAAGATGATATCAGGGTTTGATTTTAGATGATGATTGCGGCTAATGGGCCGAACCAAATCTCTGTTAAACTATTGAAAACGTCTTTTACATTCGAGATAGGAAATGAGCAAGAATCCATCTTGCACACCACTCAATGAATAGACTGCAACCTCTCTGTATTTCTTCTTCGTCCAGCCTGAATCAATGGTGTGATACAGTTTTCAAACTTGAAACCACTTTGTTTCCCACCAAGGGAATTCGTGGTCAGGTCAGGGTTTTCAAATATTTTCCAACCCTTTGACATTGTGCGTAGAGGTAACTAAATTCTTTGTAATTATGTGTTATTGGTTTATAATGATCAAGCGGTAACTCATTTTTATTTCTAATATTTTAATTTTTTTGGGGAAAGATAAATTATTTTTATAGGCTTAGTTATATATTATTATCACAATCACATTTTGATCTATGTTGATTATAGTGTTGTCATGTTGTGTCTTGTATTTCAAAGATGGATAACTGCATAATGATTAATCTATGAGAAATAAACCTATCAAGATATAATCAACTCATTATAGAAGCAATAAACCCTAAACTTAAACTTTGTACATAACGTTAAACATTAATTTTATATAAAATTTGAAACACAAGCAAAAAAAATTCTTGCATCAATATATATTTATCCTCATCCATCATTAATTTACATCATGATAGAAAAAAGGTAATATATTTTGCTCCATCTCAATTAAGTTGATATATGTACCATAACATTGAACAGTAAGGTTATAAAGAGGCAATGTAATATATCTTTTGGAAATCAAAATTGTTAGATTCCTTCCCTTAGTTGCAATGAAAACATGTCTTTCAATTATTGTTATCATGAACATATTTTGTTTTCATGTCCTTCACTCAACCAAACCCTACAATCATATTCCTCTAATCTCCCTACAAAGTTTGATCATGGTAAATGGCCAAGATTGGTATCAGTAGCTTCATTCCTTGTGGAAGAATAAGACTCCCGAGATTTACTTAGTTATTTCTCCATTTGACAAGAGCTACTAAAGGTTGATATCGTCTTAGAGAAGCCTTCACAATCATGTCCACCTGCAAGAATAATTGAAAATCACATCGATTATAAGGCTATATCCCAATTAAAAAATATGTTGATCTTACAATCATGAGTTTTCTCAAGGTATTTCTATATAGATCATCGTTCTCGCACACATCTAAGACTTGCTTCCGAGCCATTTGTTGCAATAGCCCACAAATGAAATCCAGAAATTCTTTCAAAGATTCGAAATTGAAATGGATTCAAAATTGTAAGGTTTCCAGTGGATGAGTTGATCTAATCGAATTGCAATGGATTCAAAATGGTTATGATTCCAATGGATGAGTTTATCTAAATTGTGGAAGAATGGAAGTGGCGGAAGATAATAGAGCTGTCCAATAGGTTTAACAGGTGGCCAAACAAATAATATTTAAATTTAATTTGTTATTATTTGATGTGAAATTGAAAAACAATTGAAATAATTTTTATGTCATCTGTTAGATGATGTATTAGATGAAGAATATTCCCTTAACATGCAATCTTGTCCTTCATTTATTAAAAATTCAAAATTATCCAAACCCAATTCCAATAAAGACCACGCCTATCGACATAATAATTTATCTCAAATTAAAATGTGTTTGGTGTAACTAGTAATATGCTTGTATAAATTTAATGATTTAATTGAAATCAAATTAGAATAATAATATATTTATGTTGAGGATAATTATTTATTTATTTTGTTTATAAAGGATGTGTATTACATAACATCTTAGATTTTCCACAATTAAATGATTTAGTTGTATTTATGCCATGCCTACATTATTGCATACATCCCTTCTCTCAACAAGAAGCCATCGAGTTCTCATACAAATGAGACCTCTGACATTGCATATTAATGCCAAATACTCCCACAAGCATTGATTTTCCTTGATGTGATCAAAATAAGACTCTCCAATGATAAGGATATTTGCTTCTTCTCCACAAGTTCCTATGTTTCTCCTTTAACGATAGTCTTCCAAAAAAGTAGGGAAAGCCTTGTGAGACATAAATTCTTGTGTTGATGGGGTGAAAGCACAAGGAGAGGACCCACCTTATGTGCAGCCTTCTTTTACATACATACATGCATTAGAAAATTCCATATACTTCACCACCTTTGACGGATGGTAACTTAGGTAGACTATCAATGCCCAAGTTCCAAGCATCTTTCCCCTAGAGGACCAAGAGAATTGAACCTGTGACCTCAAAAAAATGGGGAGAGAGATCTCACATATTACTCATGACTACTTAATCTAACCCCAAAGGCTACGAGACACCTAGCCCATATTTGGAGAATAACCAATGGAATAGTAAATTAGTGATATTGTGTGGGAGCCACACTCACATCTAATGTGGATTATGTATAACCATCTACATTAGAACCACCCAAGAGTGTTAATAAATTTCCCTCCCCCACGACACTTAGCATGGGACCCACATCCATGCATTTGATGAGCTTTGTAAACATAATCATTGTCAACGTAGGTGAAGTTCCTCACTCCAAGGTGTTCTTCTCAATTCCTATGTGATTCATTTGTTGTTCAACCCCACTCCAATCCTCACACCTTTACTTTGTGTTATATCCCTCTCAAAAAAAAATTATTACATAAACATTGAAGATAAATGCAACATCTACCTACTTGCATTCCATTTGGAATTTCAACCCTCCATGCATTCGACATGGCTCTGCAACCCAAACTTATTTTATATCATCAATGTTATGGTTTTAGCCTTGTTCTACTAGATTGATGTTGGTGGCGATTGAAATAAATGGGATTCAAGGATGTTTTGTTGAACCAAAGAATGTGGCTTATCACCCAAGATATTACCCAAAGGCCACCCTTTCTCACTATTATATTTCAAGAATTTGGAATTCATTTGAGGCTAGTTGATTTCTACTTTGAATACCTCCTTCATCACACTACTCATTTAGTGTTCAAATGAAACAATTAGCAATAGTTGTAGATTCATTTTGAGATTTTGTGTTTCATTGTCATGGGTTACCATTCATTATGCCTTATTTTCCTTTCTTCTCCTTTTTCTTATATCTAGGACTTAGGGAATGGAGCTTTCATCAGTTTGGAACAACTCATATATATAACATTTACATGAATTATTTGCACTTCAACCTTATATTTTAGACTTAGATACATCATTCTAGTGTATCCTTAACGATTTTGGATTTAAATTTTTTCTTTTATTTCATCACAAATGAAAAAATGGGGAATAATTTTCCACAGATCTATGAATGCTTAATCATAAAGGTGTCACCTCACGAAAAATGAATGAATATACTATGAAATTACATGGGATAAAATTTGACTAAGGAAAATAAGGGATAAAATAAGATTGATGTGTGGCAACTACTAAATCACCAAGTATATTCCCAAACCATCAAGATGGCACGCTTCTTTGATTAAATTTATGAAACACCATGGAACAATTTAGCTTAGAACTTATAGCCAAAGCATCAATAGTTAGAATATAGTGCTTAAGTGAAACAATACACATTGAAGATATCATATACACATGGATCATACATATCAAGTTAAATGTGGTAGCTAAAGCAACATCTTCCTACACCTAGGGTCCTACTTTGGGAGTGTTAGGGAGTGCCATGGAAACATAAGGGAGAACTATTTCAAAATGCATGCTGATAAGAGTGTGTGATAGGGAGTGTTAACGAGTTCCAAGTGTGTTAAGGAGGGAGTGACAAGGTTATATGCTAGGCAGTGCCAAGGCATGATAGAGTGTTAGGGCATGTCAGGGAGTGCTAGGGTGCGCTAGGGAGTGCCAAAGCATCCAAAGGAATGCAAGTGATGCTAACATGCACCACATACTACCAAGGGATTGTTATATGTGCCAGGTGCTATGGCATGTCAATATGTAAACTATGTTGCTTAGTTGTTTTACGACCATGGTTGAACGCGAACCTTGACTTGGTAACTTGTTAAGTGGGATGAGTTGAGATTGGAAATGAGTATCCTGAGATGAGTTATAGGCAGTTCTTAGGTGAACAAGGCATAGTCTAGTTGGAGTAAGTGTAAATTGGTCAAGTTGTTGTAATAGAGAAAGGACTTGGTTGGGTTCCCATGTCTAAAACAAATTAAGGGTAGTTGTGAGGGCATGATAGCTAAGGAGTGCTAGGGCATGCCAAGGAATGAAAAGGTATGCTAACACATGCCGGACAATGCCAATGCATGTTGATGAGTGTTAGGGAGCGTCAGGGGAACACAAGGAAGAACTAGGTCAAAATGCTTGGAAATGCATGAATAAGAGTGTGTGCCAAGGATTGTCAGCAAATTCCAGGTGTCCTAAGGATGAAGTGTTTTAGGAGAAGTTCAGAATAGGACTTTCAAAAGGCAAGCCTGTGGTTGTGATAAGGTGTTGACAAAGCAGTTTCAAAGAAAGGGATATTTTGGGTTGGGCACAACATTATTTTGCCAATGAATAGAGTGCTAGGGCATGTTAGGGAGTGGTAGTGTGTGCTAGGGAGTGTAAAAGCATGCCAAGGAATGCAGGGGATGCTAACACATGCTAGATAATTCCATGGCATTCTAAGACGTGCCGGGTGATACATAATGTTAAGATGTAAACTATGTTGCTTAGTTGTTTTACTGCCACGATATGGATGTGAGCCTTGTCTTGGTAACTTGTTAAGTGGCATGAGTTGAGATTGGACATGAGTAGCATAAGATGAGTTATAGGTAGTTGTTAGGTGAACAAGGCATATGTTCAATTTCCACGACACATGATAATCTGGGTTTTGTCTTAGAATCTTTGATGAAAACACACTCAAGTGCCACAACACCTCTACTTTAATGCACAACGAAATCTACACATATCAAGGAATCAACTAGTGGACATGATAATTTTACCTTTTTCAAACCCTTCTTCATTATATTACAAACTACAATACAACAGACTAGAGCTCCTATACCATGGATTGTGACCCTTTACAATCACACTGATACAAGGAATACAACTAGGGCTTGGTGTTAGTCCTTTGACAACCAATCTATCCCAAACAAGACAACACCTGACCAATCTCCCCATGCCAATACACCTCAAAAACACCCAAACCCCATGATTTCACCAAACAAAAATTCTGAAGCATGTAACAAAATTATTCAAAGAGGGTTCTACAGAAAAATATGAGATATAATAGATCATGGAGATTTCATTAATCAAGAGCCAAGAAAAATGGAGGTTTAGCCTCTTTTACACCAAATGTAGACAACCCAACAAGCGTTTCATAAGAGCACAAGTACAAGAATGATATCTCTGCATAAAATCATGCAGTTGACTACAAATCTTATATGATATGGCTGAATAATGCATGAGAGCACATAAAAATGGTTGAAGATCCTCCCTACTAGCCTTCCAGGAGAGAAAAAGCCTCCTTCTCCAAGAAACTAGCACAAAATCAAGGGATTTAACCCTACCACAACATCACCTTCAGAAATGACACAGTTTTTGCAAGATACTGCATTGTAGGAGTTGGTGACTACTTGACCCCAAGTTAGATAGTGGAAATGTAGCTCATAATTCTCCTTTTAGATCCCTTCAACAAGCTGAACCAAGAAAGAGAGTGGAACTCCCGCTTGAGAATCCCTGGCACTAAATAGTGCAACAAACCCAACTAAATAGTTGAAGCATGAAAGAAGTCATAAGACTCAAACATAGACAAGATTCTCAATGACTCTCATGGCTTCCCTCCCTTCATTTTTATTCTTGGTGAGCCTCCTTACCTTGGGCCCCAAACATTCATGAGGTTACTTCATTACAAAGAATCTTCCATCAAAACTGCGTTGTTCCCACTGTTTTTCCTCCTCATTTAGAAGCGTTTTTGACCCGGTCAACAAGGTTCTAGTCCTCATGCATTGCCCCCTTTTCACACCAAGGGTGGCTTTATTTTTTTTTCTTACAAAAACCCCCTTTCACATAGGGAATGTTTTATTTCTTCTAAATAGATTTAAGGGTCTCTCTACCCCATTTATTCTTCTAACCTGCAAAATAGAGCAACATATAATATTCCAACTAGCAGCAACTAATTGGGAATATTACAAGATGCTTTGGCTCTTTTCAAGTTGCTCTTGCAAGGTGTGATGTATCAAATGAGTTTTCTCAATGAGCTTCCTTGGCTTGTCTATGTCACTATGACCATATATAGCAACATCTTTCTCAAAGATGAAGTGCAATGGCGATCTTGGAAAATAACCATAACATGCCTCAAATGGCGATGTGTTTGTAGAATAATGTTTTCCCTGTTGTATGCATGCTGAATCTAATGCAATTGTTCATCCCACAACTTTGCATGCTTGCTCAAAAAACCTCTTAGAAGATGAGTAACGGTCCTATTCACCACATCTATTTGCGAATGAAATGTTGTACTCTTCTTCAATTTTGTGTCCATCATGTCCCATAATTTTGATCAAAAAATCCCAACAAATCGAGAATCTCGATCACTTACAATAGAAGTAGGAAGACCAAAATGGGCCCAAACATTTTGAAATAAAAGATTAGTGATTTTTTAAGCTGTAATGGTTTTTTTACATGACATCAAAATACACATTTTTCTGAACATATCTACCACAACATACAAATAATCATGACCTTTCCTTGACATAGGAAGACCACCTACAAAATCCATTGAGATACTCTCCCAAGGATGTGAAGGAAACAGAAGTGGAGTGTACAATCCATGATTCCTATTGCTAGGCTTACTTGTTTCACATAAATAACATCCTATAATAAAACGAGATACACTATCAATCATGTGTGGCCAATAAAAATACCTTTGGAGATTCACTATTGTCTTGCCTACACCAAGATGTCCTGCAATCAATGATGTGTGCGCCTCCCTTACAATACAGTTTCTTTATCCCTGTGGAATACATAACTTTTCCAAATGATACAACAAGCTGTTACGCGCATGATAATCTAACTCTTCATTTTGGTTTCATTGACTCAAGCTCTCATATACATCTTGAAAATCACTATCATTTGCATATTGTTCAATATAACTTTCATGCATAATGGAATTGTGCTTGAGTATAATAGCTGAATTTACAATAGGCCTAGAGAGCATATCAGCTACCTTATTGTGGATTTCCTTTTTGTACCTGATAACCAAATGAAATTGTTGTAGAAAACCCATCCATCTGAAATGTCTTGATTGCTGCAGCTTTGACTATGATTGTAAGTAGTGCAATGGCTAATGGTCGGTATGGATAATGGTCTCTTTCCCCATCAAGTAATGCTTCCATTTCTTTACACTTTGTACCAATGCATATAATTCTTTATCATATGTGGGATATTTAGTCACAACTCCATTAAAAATTTCAGAATGAAACAAAATAGGCTTACCATGTTG
Source organism: Pinus albicaulis (assembly GCA_034641835.2). Lineage (NCBI taxonomy): Eukaryota > Viridiplantae > Streptophyta > Pinopsida > Pinales > Pinaceae > Pinus > Pinus albicaulis. Next base: position 1,001,479,059 of record CM076572.1, read on the forward strand.
CATGAGCACTGCTTCCATAACATAATCACTTGCATCTATTTGGATCTCAAATGGATGTCTAAGGTCTGGAAGTGCTCAAACCGGTACTGAACTTATCTTATGCTTCAAAGAATAAAATTATTTTTGGTGTACATCTCCCCAATGGAAGACTTTCTTCACAATTTTCAATGCATGTAATGAAGATACAATGGAAGAAAAATTAGCAATAAATTTCCTCCAATACTGTGTTGCCCCTAAAAAGCTTCTTACCTCTGTAACTGTATTGGGCTTGGGCCAATTTAGAATGACCTCTACTTTGGAAGCATCGATATTAAACTCACCTCCTCCAACAATGTGTCCCAAATACACCAATGAAGTCTCACCAAACTCGCACTTTGACATATTTAAAAAAAAATTCTCTTTTTTCAAGACATCAAGTACCTTGTTCACATGCATGACATGTTCTTCTCTTGACTTGTTGAATATGAGTATGTCATATAAGTAAACAATGACAAAGTCTTGTATAAATGGTATAAGTACATCATTCATGACTCTCAAGAAAGTAGTTGGAGCATTTGTTAAGCCAAATGACATAACTAACCACTCATACAATCCTTGTCTAGTTTTGAAAGTAGTTTTCCAAATTTCCTCTTCAGCTATTCTAACTTGATGATAACCACTTTGTAAGTTTAACTTAATGAAATTATTTTCATGCTTTAACTGATCTAGAAAATCATCAATGCATGGGAGTGGGTAGCTATTCTTTACTGTGATTTTATTCAGTGCATGGAAATCAATACACATGTGCCAAGTCACATCCTTCTTTGGAACCAAAAATATTGGTAAACCACATGGAGAAGTAGTTGGGAATATGATACCTTTGTTAAGATATTCTTGGATTTTATTCTTGATTTCCAAACTCTCCATAATTGACATGCGATATATAATAATGTTTTGAACTGGAACATCCTGCTACAGCTGAATCTCATGCTGAATTCCCCTCTTGGGTGGTAACCCCTTTGGTTCTTGAAACATATCGCCATGCTAAATTACCACATCAAACAAATTAGATTTCAATTTTTCATCACATCCATCAAAATATTCATAGTCAACATCATCCTTTTTCTTGATCATGAGAAGTGTTGGAAATACTGAGAGGGGGGGTGAACCAATATTGCTTACAATTAGAGCATTATTTAATCTTCAATTATTATCAGTGTTTGTACAATGATAATAGCAAAAAAAAGGAACACAAATGCACACATTTTTTAAGGTGGAAACCCACTCAGGGACAAAAACCACCTAATGGTTTTCTAATAATTCTTTAATATTCAAATCCAATTGAAAATAAAGCTCCAACTTCCTAGAATCTAGAAAAGCATTCTTCTCTAGCTCCCATTGGATGGACGCTCCAATGCTCGAGATTCTTCATTAGTCAATTGAATGGATGCCCCAACACCCAATGAGCTACAACTCACCCTAGCACCACCCTACCACCCTATAGAAGAATAAAAGAAGAATGGACTCTCATACCAGGGAAAATGATCCACTTTACAATGATATAGAATGATGTAGAAGAAGAAGACACACTAGACCATAACCCCAACTATGACACAAACACCTAATTATGATCCTAGACCTCCCAACACTGCCTCTTCAACTCTTGGTAGACAGACACTATAATTTTTTTTACAATAATGTATTTACAATGACTTAGTACTATGATACCTTTACAGTGACTATATGTAGTGCTGCCCACTTGAAGACTTCATGTGATGAACTTCTTGTTACTGTTATGCACCTTGGTTGCTGCTCTTGGCATGCTACCCTCTACTGCACCTTTCTTTTCTTTTCTGCCCTAGAAAGTTTGGTCCTTTGTAGCCCTTGACAAAACATGATCTAGATTTTTCTTGCCTTCTAGGAGCTCGATATTGAATCTGGTGTATCTCTGTTATTTCATATCCCCAATATCTGATTTTTGGTCCTATAGTAGTCCTCTGAGTCATCTTTCCAATGCCATAGATCTGACCCAATTTGGATTCTTCAAGGAAGAGTTATGCCCAATCTCTCACAGTGCCCTAATTATGGATTGTTTCAGTAGGGCAAATTTGTAAGGCATGCCATGTGTCACTGTTTCTTCATTCGGCTCTGAAATTGATAGAGAGAAAACTATAGTATGTGAAATATCTATCAATTTTTATAGAATTCCAATCTGATACTCAGAGAGAGAGTTATCACGATTTTCCAAAGGTCACTTATTTGAGATGAATTTCAAGAGCCTGCAAAAACACTGACTTCCACAGATCATATCTCCGAAAATGTTGCCCACCTTGATCTGAAATTTTCACAGGAGCTTCCTCAGGATTTTGGCTTCACCTCATAAACTTTTTAGCTTTTGAACCTTCATAGAAAAAAAATTAGAGCAAAAATTCCACAATGACTTGTTTCAGATGGCAAAATCCCTTGCATAAGGAGGATATGCGGATCACAATTTATATAAATGCTTAGGCTGAGAGGGGCTTCAACAAGTGAACGTGGGAGGGATTTTAGGAGATTAAAAATATTAATTATGACTTTTCAATGACCCATGCCAGAACCCCATGGGGTTTTATCCCACTAATTGGGGTTACAAACTTCAAACATGAATATCTCTCAAACCATGAAGAATTACGTGGCGTGCTATATATCAACGGAAACATATCTGTTGGGGTTCCCATGTTTTGGCCAGGTTGACAAGACCAAAAGATGAGACAACATAGAACCACTTTCAGACCTTAGGATCTAGCCCTCCTAGGTCCAGAGAGGGATCTCTCTATGATAGTCAAAGTTTTTATGTCTTTGAAGCTCGATTGTTAAGGTTTTAGGCTAGTTATAGGCAGGGTTGTTGTTTGATTGTTTGTGTTTGGTTGTTGGGAATCAGGGAAGGAAGGTCTAATATAAGACAAGGATGAGCATAGAGGGAATTAGGCTGGGATAGATAACTCAGGGAACATCAAGGCCATTGGGAAATGGAGTCAAGAAAGGATTTACTTGTGTTCAATGTGCAAGCTTTTAGTTGGGCTAGTCATCTAGAGCATTTGGATCTTAAAGATGATATTGGGAATGGGACATTAAGGACTGAAAATGAGTGAGAGGGAAAGAAGGAAAGACAGCCAAATTTCTGTCTATAGATCAGGTCAGAGGTCATTTAACTCCAGACCTGCTTGGACGTACTCAGAGACAGCTCTCGAAGGGGGACAAAGGGGCTACTTATAGATCGGACCAGAGGTCATTTAACTCCAGGTCTGCTTTAGCAACTCCAAGGAAAGACAAGGATAGGTTTAACAGAAGGGATCTTAGAAAGGTTTAATGAGATTGAAGGATCCAAGAGAGTCAGAGACAAGGTTCCAGACCTCCCAGTGTTCTCAACACATTCAACTAAATCCTAACAAGAACATCCAAACATAGATTTCATTAATTCATACATCAGAGAGCAAGAAATAACATCCACTACACTGGTTAAACCAATTGAAATCCATATTTAGATACACATATGAGAAGAAAACATAAAATGCTGGGAGAGCAGCAACATAAGGTACCTATCAAGGGTAAATCTTATGCCAAACTTCTGATGCGAGCCAGAGGAAATGTAATGAAATGAAAGCAAGTCAATCACAAATACAGAGAAAGGAAAACATCACCAGCTGCTTTAGATCAGGATCCAAAGAAACGTGCTAGTCATATTAAAAACAACACCAATCAGGTACATCATTGCCCACAGCTTGAACATTCAGTCTGAATACATCAAATCTCAGCCTATCTTACAATATTACACAGAGAACTTGTCTCAAGAGGAAGATACTTGCGTTTCTCTGATATCTCATCAACAACCAACAACAACTTTCCTTCTGTGCTTTATAGCAGAGGATGAGCAGAAGATCGAATGAGGGGGTAGGTGAACACTAAATGTAATATTAAACACAAAAATGAATGCAGGGCTGAAACCCATTCTGTTTAACTGCTGTGTATTTAATCTCTGTCACCTCCCTTGCGAAAGAGTGATCTTTTCTGGATATGATTTTGACATGTTTTGGCTGTAGTACTCCTGGTGCTGTGAATAGAAATAAAATAAACTATTGAGAAGTCTATCATATAAATGCTCTAGTAGTTTTGAACTACCGTTAGGGTGGAAATTCCTTCAGGGACATTGTGCATAATAAAAGCTGTATGGGCATCCTGTACTTGATGAAGAAAATTTTTTTGCTGATGAATAAACCCTGATGTTACCTTTTGCTTGTGCTCGGGACCTTTTGATCGATCCTCGGGGTCTTCAACCAGGTACTTTTGCCTTCTAAAATCCCCTAAAGAAGCTCATAGTTTTCCATTTCTTGCCTCGAGCTCTCTGCTGTTCCCGTACTGTTCCTGTTCATGCATTCTGAGCTTTAATGGCGCCGGAGGGTTGGTAGAGTTTAAACCTTTCCCATTGATGAATTTATGGCACAAACACCTTCAGATGTTTCCTGTAACATCAGGCTCTGAATACAACCTCTGCACATGGTTTTCCTCGATCACCCTGTCACTGTGAAGGGATGCTCTGGTGGAGGGTGGCGGGCTGCATCAATAGACATTTTTAAACCAAATAGCCTTAAAAATCTCGACTTTAAACATTATATGCAACGGAGCGAATGAGTGTACAGTGGGCACACGTGGAGATGACGTGGCGAGACCGGGAGCAATGGAATAATCAACGACGGGCGGACGAACCTGGACCGTCGATCTTGAGGGAAATCAACGATAGAAAATATGACGGGGGACGATGAAAGTTAAACAACGTGCGGCTTCGAGGAGCGAAGACCGTCGGATGAGGTGCTCAGGATTGGATGACTTGCGTGGATTTCGCTGCGAGGTCTGGACCAAACGATAATGTGTGGGGGATGGGTGGTTTCAGAATCGTACAAGAGACAGGTGGCAGATGATGAGTGGAATCGCTGGGCATTGGAGAAAAACCGCCCATCACACATAAGTGGTGCAAAATAAACCGGCTATTTTTGGGTGAGCGCGCTGGCGGGGACCACAGAGAAAGGCATGCTCCGCACCGTTGATCTGTCGGGGAATGAACGGCTTAGATGAGGTCGCTGGCGATGAATGGTTTCAATGGTATTTGCCGTGGGGGCGGCGATCGCCGTTCGTTTTGTTTGGATCAACGGTTAAAACTGTGCCCAACGAAACTTCGCGATAGGCGCCTTTGGGTTTGTCAGGTGGTTCCAGCACGGGGCTATATGGAGAGAAACGGAGCGGGGCTAGCGGAGAAGGGGACTTAGGCCTATTATATGATCCGAAGTGGGTTTTTAACCCATTTTTAATGTATTTTGAGGCCTAAAGGGTAACGATAGGGAGATGGAGGGGGAATTTGGGAAAACAAAGGGTGTAGGGACTTTAGAGGGGATTTAGGGGGTTGATAGGGGGAAATAGAGGGGAACAAAGGTGTTTTGACAGAAGGAGGGAAAAGGGGAGAAAAGGAAATTTTGCAGGGGTGCAAGGGGGAATAGTAGGTCCTTTAGGAATGAATCATCAGAGAGGGTTTATATCAGGCACAACACAAAGAGGCTTCAAGGAGGATGGCTTTTCAGGGGAAGAGACATTCCTTGAAGGCTCCAAAACAAACTAGCCCCCAGCTAGCTTGTCAATAATTTCATAGGGGGGCTAACAATATCGACAAGAAGAAACCATCAAAAGAATTAGTGACCCAAAATATAGTAATTTGGTAGGTCAAAATTCCCATGAAATATTGGGTTAGCCCCCGGTGCTGCTTGGGTTTACATCAATGACAACCGCTGATCAACAATCTCCCCCTTTGGCATTGATGGAAAGACAAGTACTCCCCCTGCGATCATGACACCTCTTCCTACAAAATTATCTCCCCCTTTGACATCAATGGAAAAGGGTAACTCCCCCTGACACACAACCATCCTGCAGACATGTACACGCTTCCACTCCCCCTTACACACAACCGTCCTGTAGACCTGTAATCTAATGAGAACTTGGGAGAATCCAAAGCTTCTGGCGAAGATATTCAAATGCTTCACGAGGTAAAGGTTTAGTGAAGATATTAGCAATTTTCTCTTTTGTACCAACATACTCAAGTTTGATATTATTTTCAGTGACTTGTTCTCTAACAAAATGATATTTGATCGGAATGTGTTTTGTTTTTGAATGCATGACAGGATTCTTGGAGATGTTGATGGTACTAGTGTTGTCACAGAATATGGGAATAGGCTCACTGAATTGTACTTGAAGATCTTGCAAAATTTATTTCATCCAAAGGACTTGAGTACAACATGATGCCGATGCAATTCTGCTTCCACTATAGATATCGAGATTGAGGTTTTCTTTTTGCTCAACCATGATACAAGACGGCCACCTAGATAGAATGCTGCTCCATTAGTACTATTATGATCATCAACGCTCCCTGCCCAATCTCCATCTGTAAAGGCTTGAATAATGAGATTGTTACCCTTGGGATACCACAAGCTATATTCTTTTGTGCCCTTTAGATATCGAAGAATTATTTTGATGGAAATAATATGTGATTCTTTTCGTGCTGCTTGGAATCTTGCTACTTGCCCAACTACTTGCATAACATTTGCCTGAGAGGCTGTTACATAAAGAAGACTACCAATCATAGATCTGTACAACCTCTGATCCACATCCTTATATGAGTCATCTATGCTCAATTTGCAACATGTTACCATCGGAGTAAGGATGGGTTTGCAATCTTCCATTTTGAATTTCTTGAGCATTTCCTTGATGTACTTGGCTTGACATATAAATATTCCTTTCTCTTGCTGAGATATTTGAAGCCCTAAGAAGTATGTCAGCTCACCAAGTAAAGACATCTCGAACTCACTTTTCATCTTTGTAGAAAATTTCTCACTTAGTCGATCATCATTGCTACCAAATATTATATCATCCACATATACCTCAACGATTGTTAAATCATCTTTATCTATTTGTACATAAAGATTGCTATCAACAGTACCTTTCTTGAACCCTTGTTGATGTAGATATCCATCAAGATGAGCATACCATGCTCTGGGAGCCTGCTTGAGACCATATAGAGCCTTCTTTAACCTACATACATAGTCTTCTTTTTCTGATAGTAGACAACCTTCAGGTTGTTCGATGTAAAATTCTTCTTCTAATTACCCATTCAGAAATGTTGACTTAAAATCCATTTGGTAGACTTTGATTTTTCTTAAACATGCATAGGTGAGAAACATTCAGATGCCTTCCATTCTAGCAACTGGGGAAAATGTGTCATCGAAATCAATTCCTTCCACTTGTGCATAGCCTTTGCAAACCAATCTTGCTTTGTTTCTGGTAACCTGTCCATCTTCATTCAATTTGTTCCTGAACACCCATTTAGTCCCAATGACATTTTTATCTTTTGGTCATGGAACTAATTCCCAGGTGTTATTCTTCTCGATTTGATCCAATTCTTCATTCGTAGCTACTACCCAATGTTCATTTTCCTGGCTTCCTCAAAATTACTAGGCTCAAAGGTTGCTAGAAAAGAAATGTGAGCTTGTTGTGATGAGCGACACTGTCGACCTTCATTTAAGTCACCAATGATTTGATTTGATGGATGGTTCTTTTGAATCCATTTTTTTTTTCTCCTTGGAGGAGCTTCTTGTTGTTGTTCTGGTATATCTTGATGATCATTATTTACTTCTTCCTGGTTGATAGTTGCTTCTTATTCTAGAATTTTACCTCTGTCTTTTTCAGCTTTTGTCTCAAGTTTCAAAGATTCTAGATCCTCATCATTATTCGCTAGAACACCATATTCATCAAATGTAACATTTATGCTCTCCACTATCTCTTTTCATCTTAGATTATAACATTTATAGGCCTTTCTTTTGCGTGAGTAACCAACAAAGATACCTTCATCAACATGTGATTCAAACTTACCCAAATTTTGATCTTCTCTTTTGATATAACATTTTCTTCCGAAGATTCTGAAATATTTTACATTAGCTCGTTTTCCTTTCCATAATTCATATGGGGTCTTGCTGCAATTATTTTTTAGAAGACTTCGGTTGATAATGAAGACTGCCGTATCAATTGCTTGAACCCAAAATTTTTCATCCAATTTTGAGTCCTTCAACATTGTTCTACCCATTTCCTATACAGTTATGTTCTTTCTTTCAGCAACTCCATTTTGCTGAGGTGTTTGTGCTATTGAAAATTATCTTTTTATTCCATTTTTGTCACAGTATTGCTGAAATAATTTGGAAGTGAATTCTCTGCCATTATCTGATCTTAAACACTTTATTTTTAAATCAGTTTCATTTTTGACCAACTCCTTGTAGATCTTAAAGCACTCAAATGCTTTAGATTTTTTCTTTAGGAAACTGATGGCTATCATCATGGTATAGGCATCTATCATTAACATGAAATATAATTCTCCATATAAGCCTTTTGTTCTCATAGGACCACACAGATCAGTATGTATCAATTCCAATGGATGTGATGCAAAGTGTTCTTTTGTTTTAAATTGGACTTTTGTTTTCTTGCCTTGCCGACAGGCCTTACATAGTGTGTTGGAAGGTTTTGATATTTTCAGCATTTCTCATACTGCTTCCTTTTTGCTTATCCTGGCAATATTGTCAAAGTTTATGTGACCCATTAATTTGTGCCATAACCCACTTTCATCTTCTTTGGCTAGTAGACACACTTTAGTTGCTTCATCCAGAACATATATGTCGTTTGGATCTCGACTTTCTATAGCCACAATTTTACCATACCTGCCTTTCCTGATTTCACATTTGGTGGAGTTGAATAGCATTGTGTGTCCTTGATCACACATTTTTCCAACACTGAGAAGATTGTGATTCATGTTTTCAACCAATAGAACATTCTTGGCTATAACATATTTTATTCTGAGAGTGATGGTACCTGATCCTATAACATTTGAAGATCCATCATTTCCAAAGGATACGATTCCATCCTTCTTCTCTTTCAGAGATACAAATTTCCTTCTATCTCCAGTCATTTGCGTTGAGAAACCACTATCAAATTACCACACATCTTTGTTGTTTTGAGCCTTGAGGGTGAGAGCACAATTATCAGTCTTCTTCTTCTTCCATGTTCATTCATTTTGTGGCTTTGAAGATTATTTTGGAGGATTTTCAAGTCTGCAGTCTTTGGCTATGTGTCCAAAGTTCTGACATTTGTAACATTCCATATTATTTCTTAAATGTTCAAATCTATTGATGTTTTGTTGAGACCTGGGAGGTTCATATTTGAAGGATCTCCTGGAATTGTATTGGTTCCTAGGGTACGTGCGACATTATACAACTTTATGACCAAATTTTCCACATGAATAACAATAGCCATGAAAAATATGTTGGTACCTAGATGGAAATCTTCATCGAGGAATCGTCTTCCAAGGATGTGCTTGCGAATCTTGTCCAATGAAGTCTACATGCATGTCAGATCTCATAGGTTCATTGTATTTTGTTGTAGAAGGTTCAACTTCTTCTTCTTTGTAACCAAAACCAGTTATGTCGTTGTAATATCGTTGATTGTTGATGATTTCTTCCACTACCCTTAAGCTATTAGCATAGTTTTGGACAATTTTTCCCTTCTTCACTTCCTTACGCAGCGAGACTACTTCAGCCTCTAATGGTTCCCTTTCTTGGTTTCTTTCTTACAACTTCTTTTGAAGTGACTCTTCAATACATTTGTGTTCTTCAACTTCAATTTTGAGACCTTGAACTTGTTCTTCAAGAGTATTGGAATGGATCTTCTCTGCCTTGAGCTCTTTTATAAGCTTGACTGCTTCCTTAGAAAATTCTTCTATGGTCAATCCTTCTTCGTTGATGTTTGATACCTCTTGTTTATTGTGCTTGGCCATAAACAATACTCTCTCAATGGCTTCTTCTTTGTTGTCATTGTCTTCATCAGATGACGAGCTATCTTCTTTAGACAGAAAGTTCCTTTTGGATCTTTGATTTTTGAATTTCTGAAAGCCTTTCTTTCCTTTTGAGTTTCCATCACTTCTGTTCAGAAATTTTGCTACGAAATGTCCAACCTCACCACAGCCGAAACATATCAATGAAACTTTACCTTTGAATTTTCCCCTACCAATTTTTAGTTTTCTTGTAAAGTAAGCATATTCTTCATCTGAAAGACCTTCTCCATCATCTCCCTTTTCTTCACACTTGTAGGTGCATGTATTTTCAATTGAATGTTGTTTGTCCTTTTTGGTTTTCTTAGATGCAACAAACGTAGTTTCTAGATGCGAAGTACCCTCTTCTTCATCAAGTCTCATTTCATATGCTATGAGAACTCCATGTAGTTCCTCTTTGCTGAGTTTTTCCAAATTTGCACTGTATTCTAAGACCAATACCTTTGGGTTGAATCTCCCTGGTAACATTCTAAGAATATTTCGTATAATATTCTTCTCGTCAACTGGCTCTCCCAGTCCTTTTAGAGTATTGTTTATTTCATCAATGTATTGGAAATGTGCAGCAATGTTGCAATATTCTTTCATTCTGATTTGCTCAAATTTTTCTCTATAGATTTGAAGCTTTGCTTCTTTGACATTTGAGTCACCTGCATATATATTCTCAAGCTTGTCCCATACATTTTTGGTGGTTTTACAACCCAACACTTTATGATACGCAGATTCAATAAGTCCACTGATAATAATATTCTTTGCTTTTGCATCATTTACCAAATTCTTCTTACCTTGTTCATTTGCGGTTGATGTAAATCCATTTTGAATAGTGTCCCATACTTCGTAACCTTGCACCAAGAGATAGACCTCCATTCTTCCTTTCCAGAGTGCATAATTATTTTCATTGAACATAGGTAGACCATCCTTGGTATGCTCCATTACCTCCTTCTAGATGTTAAACTGCTATTGAAGGAACCAAGCTCTGATACCAATTTGGATTCTTCAAGAGAGAGTTATGCCCAATCTCTCACAATGCCCTAATTATGGACTGTTTCAGTAGAGATAACTTGTAAGGCATGCCACGTGTCACTGTTTCTTCATTCAGCTCTAAAATTGATAGATAAAAAACTAAATTCCATGAAATATCTGCCACTTTTTACATAATTCCAATCTGATACTCAGAGAGAGAGTTATGACGATTTTCCCAAGGTCACTTCTTTGAGATGAATTTTAGGAGCCTGCGAAAACAATGACTTCCATAGATCATATCTCCGAAAATATTGCGCACCTTGATCTGAAATTTTCACAGGAGCTTCCTTAGGATTTCGGCTTGGCCTCATAAAAATTTCAGCTTCTGAACCTTCATAGAAACAAAATTAGAGAAAAAATTCCATGATGACCTGTTTCAAATGGCAAAATCCCTTGCATAAGGAGGATATGAGGATCACAATTTATATAAATTCTTAGGTTGAGAGGGGCTTCAATAAGTGAACGTGGGAGGGATTTTAGGAGCTTAAAAAATATTAATTATGCCTTTTCAATGACCCATGCCACAACCCCATGGGGTTTTAGCCCACTAACTGGGGTTACAAACTTCAAACATGAATATCTCTCAAACCATGAAGAATTACGTGGCATGCCATATATCAATGGAAACATATCAACAAGAAGAAACCATAAAAACCATTATTGACCTAGAATATAGTAATTTGGTAGGTCAAAATTCCCATGCAATATTGGGTTAGCCCCTGGTGCTGCTTGGGTTGACATCAATGACAACCGATGATCAACAAGAAGCACAAAATTTTATTTGCATTTACTAGTCTCTTCATTTGCCCTGCATTAACTAAAGAAATGTGCAGTTTATTGCGATGAGCTCTCACAACATACTCCACCCCATCCTTGAGAAAATGATATTTTTTCTCATGGCGATAAAACACCGCCTTCCCTGTCATAAAAATATGGACTTCATAATATAATCCCTGAAATTTCAAGTGGAACCACATCTAACTCGACTTCATCAACAAAGTTTGCAGTAATATCAAATCTAAATATGTATGTCCTTGTAACCTGTAAATTAGAATTCTTAACTATCCAACCCAAAGGGCATGGTTTATGATGTGGTATAGTTTCAAGGTTAAGATTTTTGACTAAGTCTTCTGAAATCAAGTTTTCTTGTGACACCATATCAAATAATGCATCAATATTTGTATGATTAGATATCACACTAACATGGAACAATTCTATCCTTGTGTCTTCATTTGGAGTGTTGTTGTGACTGTTTGAGGAACTAGAACTTGTGATGGCTTCCTTTCCTTTGTTAACCATGGATATTATATTGGTCTCATCTCTTCAATCGGATCCAATATCTTGTTGTGTAGTGGCAGTCCTCTTTTGTTTCCCTTTGTTATTTGGTTTCTTTGGCCTTAGTTTGGGATGTAGTTTCCAACAGTGGGCTTCATCATGCCCCTCTTTGGAACAATGTTTTCATGTAGTTTTCTCCCCTTCTTTCTTGGTGCTTGCATTCTTCTTTCCCTTCCATTTTCCTCCATTATCTTTTCCCCTACCTTTGAATTGCTTCTTCTTACTACCCTCTTCAGGAATGTTTTTCCCCTTGCTTCAAGATGCATGGCTTGCACACATACTTCGTCTAAGCTATTTGGGTTCAACATAATGATAGTATGTTTCAAGTAGTAATGTAAAACTCCTATATATTTTAAGAGTGTATTTGGTGAATTCAAGTTTATTCCTAGCAACAAAGCCCTCTTTCTAAACTCTTGAGTGTACTCTTGAACAATTTGGCCTTTGAGTTGCCTAAAGTTTTGCCAACTCATAATTGATTTTTACATATAGGCTAATGGATAAAACTGTCTTTTAATGGAAGAAATGAATTCAACCCAAGAAATGGAAATCTTACCATGGATTCACATTTCCTCTTGTGTCTTTACCTCCCACCAAACTAGTGCTGCTCCTTCTAGCCTTAATGAAGCCAAGTGGATCTTTATGTCATCTTCTTGTAAATTTTGAATTTTGTAGTATACTTCCAATTGAAGAATCCAATTGACTAACTTATCTACATTAAAATCTCCATTGTATATGGGAATTTCAAACTTGATGTCCAACTTGGGTAATGGAGTCTTTCCTTTTGGGATCTTGGAATGAGTGTGGGTATGATTTTTTGTGGTGGATGTGGAAGATGAATATGCTGATGAAGAGGATGAAGATGAGGATGGTGGATATGGAGGTGGCTTTCCTCCACTACCTTTTGAGCTCTTCTCTTCATCCTGCATAGTGTTTGAAGATCCTTATCCATGTGGAGGCTTTGAACCTTCTCCAACTTTTTCTGTAATGAATGCTTCATACATGACTTTAACCATTCTTTGCATCTCTTTGAAGTCTCTCTTAACATCCTCTTCTTTAGAATGTTCAAGAGTCTCTTCATAGCTTGAAATTTTGGATTTGGATTCAAGCTCAACCTCTGTAGCTTGTACCTCTTCAATCACTTTAGCCTCTTGTGCAATTTGTACCTCTTCAATATCAACTGATGGATATGGAATTTGAGGTGCTTCATGTGCTGGTTTGAGTGGTACTTTGGGTGAGGATGATTCTTTCTCAGCTCTATTCATTCTTGTGCTAATCTTAGGACCAACTACCAATAGTTTCCCTTCTCCTCTCCGCAACCGCAAACTTGTAAGCATCACAAAAAATGTAACTATTAAAACCCTTCAAGAAAAGCAAGCAAGCAACCTTGTGCTCTGATACCAACTTGATCTGAAATTGTTTGTTAGTTATTGCTATGCTAATATCAGTTTTAGATTTAAATAAACATTTCTTTGGTTTTCTTATCCATTGAGATTTTATCCATGAGCATGTGATTATATAATCATTAAACTTGGTGAAATTTTGTGTTTTTCATGAATTCAAAAGAAAAAAAACTAATTGTTGAGCAATAAAAAATAAGAACACACCAAGCACAAGTAATAGAGCTCACTACACAAGTTTTTGATGAAGGAGTTCACCCCTCCTCGCATACATCTCCTCGGTCCAGCTTCATAGTGTGGGCATTTGTATTAGCTTTAAATGTACAAAATTCTTGTTTATATTCTCCTGTTGCCTCTACAACCTGCTCCAATGGCTCCAAAACATAAAAATCTACCAAATATTACTCTTCTTGAGCTCATTCTGGTCGAAAATTTCTTGAGTTATGGAAAACACAATATTTCCTACAATTTCTCCTCTAAAACTGGGATCCCGTTAGTTAACATTCCAAATTTAGCAAGGCCTCCTAAAAGGGTGCCTCTGCCAATCAAATCGCCAGATTAAAATGTGCTTAATTACATATAAGCGTTCTTAAACGATAATATAAGCATTGTGTAAAATTTAAGTTATTTTAGCGCTAATGGAATATTAATATGGATTAATTGAAGCTTAAATTAATAAATCGTGGGCTAAACTATATTTAAAACTTTGTCGTATTTGTGGTCGAAGCCGTGGGTTCTAACACATCAAAAATATGGTAGGGGGATGGCCCTCTGCAGACCCCAAATTTTGGCGCATGCAAATTAAAATGTCACTGGAGAACCATTGGGTTAAGAAGCATGGCAATAGGAGAGTTGGTAAGTCAGAAGGTTTGCGGGCGGTAGGTCTGGGGTTTGACCCTGACCAATGCCATATAATTTTGTTCAAATATTAAACAGTTCCACCACCAAACTTAGCTTCGCCACCAAAGTTGTCACTGCCGCTAAATGAATATAAAACTCCTCCATATATAATTACATCAGCTGAGACCTAAGGTTTAAACCATAAGTTATATACGATATACATATAACATATAATATAAATAAATGTGTGCCATACACCATAGTTTAATGTTTTCACAAAACATAATATGTGCCCAATTCATACTAAATCCCAATCTTCCATGCCATGGGGGGGGGGGGAGGGAATGGGGGGTGGGGGGGTACATGGCATGCCAAGTGGCCCTTCCCCACTGGCCCATACTGCACCATATATAAAAATAATATCATTGCACCAAATAATAAAGATAATTCACCCTTATACTTAGGATAAAAAAATTTCCCTTCCTAGTCAACATTAGCGAATCCGGTTGTGCCACTTGGCACAATATCTTTGGTTGTTTCTAGAGAATATTCCCTGTGAAGCTGACTGGACTTGCCACATCATCCATGTACATGTTCTACTCATTTTTTTCCTGTTTTGGAAAATGAACATCAAGACATAATTCCCTCATACGAACTTGGAAGTTGATGAAACGAGTTGTGCTAGAGTCCTAGAGATGAGCTCTATCCAAGCGTTCAGGTTTGAATAATTTCTGAGCACTTTCAATTTTGAGCTAAATATTGAGCCTTAGATCATTCCTCCCCAATAGAAGCCTTTTGGACCCCAAAAGATAATATCAATTGTTTAGCAAGTTAGGGTACAACTCCCTCACTTTTCCAATATCTGACCATTTGGCCTTTGAATGATTTTGACCCTTGAGTCCCACTCTAAGGTATTCAACATTCCCTCTTCTTAAAGTTTTGATTCTTCCATCAAGTATGAGATCTTGCTAAAGTTCATCAAGATATTCCGGCAAGAAATCATCTATTGATGGCAGCTGAACATGTTCTCCTTGATCATCAATCAAAGGAAGCTCACACAATCTCAAATTCTCAACATTAACGACAGAATAAATTTTCATATAAGGAGGCAAATCTAGCTTGAATGCATTTGTACCAAAATTTTCCAAAATTTTAAATGGACCATAATGGATTGGTTGGAGCTTTTTACCTTCCCCTTGCAATCTTTATTTTCTTATGTACAACCAAACTTCATCACCAAATTGGAATTTTTGATCAACCTAGTTTTTGTCATGCCTTTCCTTGTAGCTACTTTGGCTCTTTTCAAGTTTCCCTTATACGGTGTGATGTATCAATTGAATTTTCTCAATGAGATTCCTTGCCTTGTCTATGCCACTATGACCATCTGTAGCGACATCTTTCTCAAAGATGACGTCCAATGGCGATCTTGGAAAATAACCATAACATGCCTCAAATGGCGATGTTTTTGTGGACGAATGTTTTTCCCTATTATATTCATGTTGAATGTAATGTAACTGTTCAATCCACAAATTGGGATGATTACTTCAATAACCTATAGGAAGATGAATAATGGTCCTATTCACCACCTCTGTTTGACCATCTATTTTTGGATGAAATGTTGTACTCTTCTTCAACTTTTGTCCATCATGTCCCATAATTTTGACCAAAAAATCCCAACAAATCGAGAATCTTGATCACTTAAAATAGAAGTAGGAAGACCAAAATGGACCCAAACATTTTGTAAGAAAATATTAGCGATTTGTTTAGCTGTAATGGTTTTCTTACATGACATCAAAATACACATTTTACTAAACCTATCTACCACAACATACAAATAATCATGACCTTTCCTTGACATATGAAGACCACCTACAAAAACCATTGAGATACTCTCCCAAGGATGTGAAGGAAGTGAAAGTGGAATGTAAAATCCAAGCTTCCTATTGCTAGGCTTACTTGTTGCACATAAATAACATCCTATAATAAAACGAGATACACTAGCAATCATGCGTGGCCAATAACAATACCTTTGGAGATTCACTACTGTCTTTCCTACACCGAAATGTCTTGCAATCAATGATGTGTGCACCTCCCTTACGATATTGTTTCTTTCTCCCTATGGAATACATAAATTGCCCAAGTGATACAAAAAATTGTTACACACATGATAATCTAACTCTTCATTTTGGTTTCCTTGACTCAAGCTCTCATATACATCTTGAAAATCACTATCATTTCATATTGTTCAAGGTAACTTTCATGCATAATGGAATTGTGCTTGAGTATAAAAGTTGAATTTACAATAGGCCTAGAGAGCATATCCACTACCTTATTGTCGATTTCATTTTTGTACCTGATAACCAAATGAAATTGTTGTAGAAAACCCATCCATCTGAAATGTCTTGATTGCTGCAACTTTGACCGTGATTGTAAGTACTACAATGGCTAATGGTCGGTATGGATAATGGTCTCTTTCCCCATCAAGTAATGCTTCCAATTATTTACACTTTGTAAAAATGCATATAGCTATTTATCATAGGTGTGATATTTAGTCACAACTCGATTAAAAATTTCAGAATGAAACGAAATAGGCTTACCATGCTACATGAGCACTGCTTCCATAGCATAATCACTTTCATTTATTTGGATCTCAAATGGTTGTCTAAGATCCGGAAGTGCTCAAACTAGTGTTGAACTTATCTTTTTCTTCAAAGCATCAATTGATTTTTTGTGTACATCTCCCCAATGGAAGACTTTCTTCACACTTGTCAATGCATGTAACGAAGCTGCAATGGAAGAAAAAATAGCAATAAATTTCCTCCAATATTGTGCTGCCCCTAAAAAGCTTCTTACCTCTGTAACTTTATTGGGCTTGGGCCAATTCAAAATGACCTCTACTTTGGAAGGATCAATCTTCAACTCACCTCCTTCAGCAATGTGTCCAAAATACACCAATGAAGTCTTATCATACTCACACTTTGACATCTTTAAAAAAAAATTCTCTTTTTTCAAGACATGATGTACCTTGTTCACATGCATGACAGTTCTTCTCTTGACTTGTTGAATATGAGTATGTAATATAAGTAAAAAATGAAAAATTCATGTATAAATGGTCTAAGTACATCATTCATGACTCTCATGAAAGTAGATGGAGCATTATTTAAGTTAGATGGCATAACTAGCCACTCATACAATCCTTGTCTAGTTTTCAAAGCAGTTTTCCAAATGTCCTCTTCAGCTATTCTAACTTGATGATAACCACTTTGGAAGTCTAACTTAGTGAAATGTTTTGCATCCTTTAACTGATCTATCAAATCATCAATGCGTGGGAGTGGGTAGTGATTCTTTACCATGATTTTATTAAGTGCATGAAATTTGATACACATGCGCCAATGCACTTCCTTATTTGGAACCAAAACTATTAGTGAACCACATGGAGAAGTAGATGGGCATGTGATACCTTTTTTTAGAAATTCTTGGATTTTATTCTTTATTTCCAAACTCTCGATAATTGACATGCGATACATACCAATGTTTGAAACCAGGACATCCTGCTGCAGCTGAATCTCATGCTGAATTCCCCTCTTTGGTGGTAACCCCTTTGGTTCTTGAAACATCTTGCCATCCTGACTCACCACATCAAAAAAATCAGATTTCAATTTTTAATCACATCTATAAAAATATTCATAGTCAACATCATCCTTTTTCTTCATCATGAGAAGCACAAAATTTTTACTTGCATTTACTAGCCTCTTTATTTCCCCTGCATTAACTAAAGAAATTTTTAGTTTCTTGTGATGAGCTCTCACAAGATACTCCACCCTATCCTTGAGAAAATGATATTTTTTCTCATGGTGATAAAACACCGCTTTCCTGTCATACAAATATGGAATTCCCAGGATAATCCTGGAAATGTCAAGTGGAACAACATATAACTCGACTTCATCAACAAAGTTTGCAGTAATAGCAAATCTAGATATGAATTTCCTTGTAACCTGTAAATTGGCATTTTTAACTATCCAACCCAAAGGGTATGGTTTATGATGTGGTACAATTTCAAGGTTAATATTTTTTACTAATTCTTCTAAAATAAATTTTGCTTGTGACCCCGTATCAAATAATGCTTCAATCTTTGTATGATTAGAAATCACTCTAACATGGAACAATTATATCCTTTTGTCTTCATTTCGAGTGTTGTTGTGAATGTTTGAGGAACTAGAACTTGCTATGGCTTTCTTTCCTTTGTTAACCATGGAAATTGTCTTGGTATCATCTCTTGAATTGGATCCAATATCTTTTTGTGTAGTGGCAGTCGTCTTTTGTTTCCGTTTGTTACTTGGTTTCTTTGGCCTTAGTTCGGAATGTAGTTTCCAATAGTGGGCTTCATCATGCCCCTCTTTGGAACAATGTTTGCATGTAGTTTTCTCCCCTTCTTTCTTGATACCTGCATTCTTCTTTCCCTTCCATTTTCCTCCCTTCTCTTTTCCCTTACCCTTGAATGGCTTCTTCTTCCTACCCTCTTCAGGAATGTTTTTTCCCCTTGCTTCAAGATGCATGGCTTGCACACATACTTCATCTAATTTGTTTGGGTTAAACATAAGGATAATATGTTTCAATTAGGAATGTAAACCTCCTATATATTTTAAGAGTTTATATTGTGAATTCAAGTTTACTCCTAGCAGAAAAGCCCTCTTTCTAAACTCCTCAGTGTACTCTTGAACAATTTGGCCTTTGAGCTGCCTAAATTTTTGCCAACTCATAATTGATTTTTTCATACAGGCTAATGGATAAAACTGTCTTTTAATGGAACAAATTAATTCAACCCAAGAAATCGAAACCTTACCATGGATTTTCATTTCCTCTTATGGCTTTGCCTCCCACCAAACTAGTGCTACTCCTTCTAGCCTTAATGAAGCCAAATGGATCTTTATGTTGTCTTCTTGTAAATTCTGAATTCTGCAGTATACATCCAATTAACAAATCCAATTGTCTAACTTCTCTGCATTAACCTATCCATTGTATATGGGAAGTTCAAACTTGATGCCCAACTTGGGTAATGGATTCTTTCCTTTTGGGATCTTGGAATGAGTGTGGGTATGAGTTTTTGTGGTGGATGTGGAAGATGAAGATGCTGATGAAGATGATGAAGATTAGGATGGTGGAGATGGAGGTGGATTTCCTCCACTACCTTTTGAGCTCTTCTATTCATCCTTCTTGCAATTTGAAGATCCTTCTTCATGTGGAGGCTTTGAACCTTCTCCATCTTTTTCTGCAATGAATGCTTCATACATGAACTTAACCATTATTTGCATCTCTTTGAAGTCTTTCTTAACATCCTCTTCTTCAGAATGTTCACGAGTCTCTTCATAGCATCACATTTTGGCTTTGGATTCAAGCTCAACCTCTGTAGCTTGTACCTCTTCAATCACTTTAGCCTCTTGTGAAATTTGTACCTCTTCAATCTCAACTAATGGAGATGGAATTTGAGGTGCTATTGAGGCCTCAAAATTTCGCTACCAAAACATGGGGGCAAACCATCCAGTCCAAACCTTAAAGCAAATCCTTTTCCGTTTGGTGTAGTGGCTCTGACTGGGGATAATTGGACCATTTTTCCAATAAGGATGATTTTGACTTGAGGAGTTTGTTCAGTTCTGTTTTGATTTGATTTTCAAGATTTGCATGAATCTTCCTCAATTTCTACTATATAGGTTTTCCTTCTGAGATCATTGGAATTGTGTGTTGAATCACAGAAGTGTCATACATTTTAAGATCAATATAATCCCAAGCAAAGACACTTTTGTACATTCTAAATAATCTGATAAATGATAATCTCTCTTCGGAAGATAGACCAAGACCTAGATTGACATGTTGAGGTTTTTCGTCAATTCCTATATTTACGAACTCAAATCTTAAGGTAGAGCTTTGAGTTTTTGAGTTAGTAACTCTTTTAAACCTATATTTCAGACCATATAGGTATTTTAACTTGGAAAAAAATTTAGGAATAGGATTTTCATCTTGTTCTTTCTTAATCTGAATGTTATGTTCATTTTCATCCAAAATATTACTATCATAAGATCCTTCAAATGTTAATAAATATATGATATCTGAATCATCATTGAATACTCTCCAATTGGTAATATTATCAAGAACAAATGGTCTAAACATTAATTCAATGGAAAATATATCAGGACTAAATTCTTGATATGGAATTAACTTTGATGCTACGTTAGTCAATAGATTTGCACTAGCTTTCTACATTCTAGGTACAGAAGAAATGTTAAGGGCTAAGAAATGAATGGTTAATTCTTTGACTAATGATTGATAATGCTTTAAATGTCCAGAATTAAAATGAATGGTATCTCTTACTTGTCTAACAATGATTTATGAATCTCCTAGGACTTTTAGATATTTGATATTAAGATCAATGGATTTGTACAAACCTTGGACTGATGCTTCGTATTCAGCTATATTATTTGTACAATTTGTTGAACCCTTAGTTAAACTGAGAGGGGGGTTTGTTGAACCCTTAGTTAAACTGAGAGGGGGGAGTGAATCATTTTAAAACTTTCCATAAGGTGTTTACACCTTCATTTCATGATCAACTTATTACATAATGAAACATCAATCTTAATATGTGAGAAACAGGTATTAAGCAGATTAAATACAAAGTATCAACACATAATTATCATGCACATAGACACCAAATATAAGTGGAAACACATAAGGGAGAAAACCACATCTTATTATTGTTGTGATGCAAAAGCAAGCTCCAACTCCCTCTCCACTTGTTTATAGGCTCAACCTAGAGACACTACCTCAGTTATGAAAGCTACAACGCAGGAAGCTCAACTCCCATCTATTTTAGGCTACAACTCGGGCTCTATATTCTAGCTGACATCTATCAAGCTACAACTTGATATGGAAGCACCAACTTCCTCACTCTTAAAAAAACACATGCTGATTTACCTGGATATCAGTTATGTTATGTTCCTTCTTCACTGCTGTCCACCAGCCTTCATATATGCCTTATATCATCTCTGAACCTTCACAGATTCTCTATCTGCTCCTCCTTCTTCTTACCCTCTCTACCTCATTTCTCCATTCTCTATCCGCTTTATGCATATCTATGTGACATCATTTATAGAGATTACCTTATGTCTGTTTGTATTCCACAGGGAATTCGAAGTGAATAGGTATGACTCTTTGCCTTCCACCTTCTCGTTTTCTTGCCTAGCATATTCAGAAAAATATAAAAATATGTATACATTTCAATATTACAGTGGGGTATTTATTTTCCCATGGAGACTTGCCTTTGCATCACAAACAATATAAAATTAATTAAAACATTTACATTTACATTTGTAATGGACATATCTCATTCAACCCTTTCAGTTCTTGGCTCACTGTATGTTTGTCTTTTCTACTTCTGTAGTGTAACAGTCTTGCATACTCTCCTGCTTTCTATGCATGTAGAATGCATTTCCCAAATTATGTTCTAAATATGGCAGCTTTATCAATGCGGAAGTTTTCTTCAACCTTCATGGTTCCAACCATAGCCAAAATCTACTTTGCAGACTTACCATATGAAATGATCTTGTTAAAACCTTCGGAACTTATCACGTTTAACTATCAGAAATGAATAATTGAAGCCTTTTAACCAATGTTCAAAACTTCGGGATTAAGGTCAGAGCTCAACACTTTGATAACCAACTCAGAATTCTCCTTGCAGAAGATTTTTCCTAACCAGTGGTCAAAAGTTTATTCAAACCCACTTTTGTAACTTCATATGCGAAGGTTACCTTTTAAAACTTATGGTTTGAAACCAAATTAAAACCCATTGCATGCATATTCGAATTAACATTCGAATAGCCCAAAGCAATAAACTTTGTTCTCAGCTTATAATTCTTGAATTCATATGTTGCTCACGGCTTTATTATCTTATACAAAAATCGACTTTGGATTAAAACATTGATCAAATGCATCAACACATATATGAATAATGTTTATATGCGCGCCCATTCAAATAACTTCTGACACCATTCCAAAAACCTCTATTGTCAACATAATACAAGTTCGAGTCCCACATATCCGGACTTCAACATTAATAAAGTTTTATTAATAAAAATTTAGTTCATACCTCACTTAACAACCCAGCAGCTTCACGATGCGAATGCCATTCGATCACGAGGTTCGATCATCCAACGAATATCGCATTTTTTCCACCTCCGTGTTTTAACACCCAAAAAATTTGCGAAATTCATGGTATTTAAATACCACTTCAAGCTACGTGTCAAAAGCTGTCGTATATCACATTTTTTTTCTTGATACCACTTACCATTTTTGAGGAATGCGAAACACACGGTTTTGGTTTTAAAAACCGCCTTCACTGTTACTTCCACCATTTATTACCAATAAACATTGGCCCGTAAAATTTCCATGTTTCAACATCAAGCATAAAATATCAACTTCGACTTTGATTTAAACCGAAGACAAATATCTCTATATATTAGAGCCCTTGGTCCCACCTATTGACCATGAACCCTCACAAACAATGTAAAATCTTGAACTTCAATTGACAGTCGGGCCCCACAGGGTTTCATACCTTGCGTTAACATCCCCGCAGCTTCAAATGCGAATGCCCTTGGATCTTTTGCCTTCACCATCGAACGGAAATCGCATTATTTTAATGTCAGTACCTTACCACTCCAAAATTTTGCGAAACTCGTGGTTTTTAAAAACCACCTCCACCTTATGTGTCAAGTGTCGAACGCTATCGCATTTTTTTTTTCAAAACAACTTACCATTTATAAATTATGCGAATAACATCAGTGGTTTCTTAAGACCGCTTCATAGTTCCGCTTCCTTATTTGACTTCGCACTCAACTTAAAGTTCGCAACGCATGGCTCCAACATGTTTCTGCACTTCGACACCTTAGCAGTCTTATCTGCTTCGTATCCCACCTTCAGCTCGCAATTTCGCTCCACCTTCATGAACGAATAGATATATGAATCCTCTGCACCATCTTCTACTGCGATATAAGCCATCGATCAGTCAGAATTATACACGAAACATTCCATTATTAACCTTACATGCTCGGTTTTGTACTCCATCTTCTCGCTGGTTCCCATTCCTTCAACGCTGAGATTGATTTCAGAATATAATTCCTTATCAAACAGGGGTTAAACAAGGACTCTGTGCCTCTTATGTGATGATAATTCACAACAATTTCGCTATTACCTTTCAATGTGACCCCTCTGCGTACTTAGTAACGCGTCCAACAAATTTTCACAACATTCTTCAATTCAACAGTTCATTCAGATTCTAATCAAAACAATTGCGCCTATGAGATTCCATTCTTCCATCCAATTTATGATCCCACTTACGCACTAAATCAAAAAACTTATGGATTTAGCTCTCACCCATTCAACATTTAAAACTCCACAATCCCATAACCATATAGCTCAGAAATAAAGCATGAATTCATAATTGAATTCTCTGTATTAACACATACAACAATTACATCAAAATCCTTCCTGTCTTCGGCCAGATCTTCAAAATCAATGGCCATTTCAAATTCCTGTAGGTTTACAGGAACAAATCCCTGTTTGCCCAAACTGAAACACTCACGCACTCTACCCCTGAACAACTCTTCTTCTTCAATTCACTGCCTTTGCTTCCTCTGCTCCTTGTCTGTCTTTGTTGCCTTTGCTACCTCTGTTTCTTGTCTAATGCTGCTCCTTGCTTCTCTTTTGCTATCTCTTCTGCCTCTGCTTATTTCTCTACTTCATTTGTTTCCTCTGATGTCTCTTCTGCCTCTCTACCTTGGTTGCTGTTTTTTCTTTGTGCTCCTTTGTCTTGATGATAATTCAGGTGCTACTCCTGTCTTCTCCTTTTCCTTATTGTTGTTTCTTCTTTGCTCTCTTGCCTTAGTGATAGTTTAGGTGCTACTCCTGTCTTCTCCTTTGCCTCATTGTTGGTTCTTCTTTGCTCTTTTGCCTTAGTGATATTTCAGGTGCTACTCCTATCTTCTCCTTTGCCATCAATGATAATATTTCCAACACAATTGAATTCTAGTCTGCAGGATGACATGGTTTTTTCTCCTTCTGGGTTTATTAAAATACAACCTGCACTTGCACCATCTTCATATTTACAACCGCCAAATAAAGTGTCCAAAATAAAGAATTAAATATTGTTTTATCTACAAAATGTATACATTTGGAACTATCTGTCTGGGAAAAATTCTCAATATGAGAAACAACTGTGTTATCAAAGAAATGTGATGGCTGAGCATTGAAATTTCCCAAAAATGATTCTGCTGAGTAGTTTCCAATAATTTTATTATTCAATGCTACTGGCTCATTTACTCCTTCAAGATTGGTGACTGTATGCTTCATGAACTTCTCATTGTCCAGCCAAATTTGATTTGGCTTTCCATTATATGGTAGCCACATATGCGACCAGCCTGTTGCAAAATATCCATGTGTAATATTTGTTAGCAATATGATGCAATATG
The DNA here is from genome assembly GCA_034641835.2 of Pinus albicaulis. Classification (NCBI taxonomy): domain Eukaryota; kingdom Viridiplantae; phylum Streptophyta; class Pinopsida; order Pinales; family Pinaceae; genus Pinus; species Pinus albicaulis. The sequence goes on from CM076572.1 coordinate 1,001,504,093, forward strand.
TTATCCTTGATGGCAACCTACTTGATGAAGTTTTCCTTGATGGAAACCTACTTGATGAGTTGCCTTTTGATAGAAATCTATTTTTTAAATATGTAAAAATGATGTTTCTATAGGTGAGTTCAGATGTGACAGAGAAAGGAATTCCAGAAAGTGCCAGAAAAATGAAATAGGAAATACTTCTCAATGTATACACAGGTTTGATGAAGGAAACCCGCATATGGAGGCAATGTATATGCTATGTTTATGAAGGCAACCCACGTATACTTTCAAAATTAGTATATACACAGTTTTTATGAAGAGAAGTCACGTATACACGCAGATGAGAACGATCCAAGTCGCGTATGCCTTTTGCGCTCTACAATTATGATACCAAGGGGCATTACCATAATATTGGCCCACAATATTGAGCGTTGTATTGTCTATTTTATTCCGTCCAAGAATACCATCGGAAGTTGTGTGGTTTTAGCTCATGGTATTGGTAAAGGCTAAAACTATATAAGGAGAAGAAGATCATAGTGCAAAGGTGTGCACGTGCCTGGGTATTGAATGAATACTTCACTCTAAAGTATATCTGCATGAAATGGGTTATAGTTTAATTGATAGATCTGAAATAATAATGCACCTATGAATACAACGATGGATCAAGGTGTCTAGACCTGAAATGACCATGTATTTTCTAGATCTGTTTATGAAATGTTTAGATCTGTGATCTGGTGAATGTTTGCTGAAGTGAAGGGTAAGATCTGAGCTGATTATCTATTCTGAAGAGATGCGTAGTTCTGTAATTTCTATAGATATATACGCAGGTTTGTCTTTGTGAAAGCACGTATATACCCAGGTTTGTTTTAGCAAAAACGCGTATGGTATCTAGGGTTTTGCTAAAGTATGCGGAAGGAAATTTCTGATCTGTTTTGTTGTATTACTATGGTTTTTCAATGATGTCTTCATACAGATCTGGGTTGTTTGAATGTTGATTATGCTGCTATTTGATTATGATTAAAAGATCATTGGTTGGTTGGTTGATTGATGATTCAATGAATGAATTGATGGGGTTATAAGTTTCAGTTTGACGTACGTTCTTTGAGCTTAAATGTGTGGAGTGGGTCTAGTCTGAAAATATGATGAAAAGAGGCCTACGAGTTGTTTTGTGTTGAATTTGTTTGGATCCAGTGTGAAAATTGATGAAACATGGTCCGTGGTGGTGCCGAGGGTCGAAGCCTTCAGTAAGGGGGTCCTAGCTCCCTTCCAGTAGTTGCTGGTAAACGAGATAAGGGGGTAGTAGCTCCCTTCCAGGAGAGGCTGGTAAACAAGAAGCAGGTGGTCGTAGCTCCCTTCCAGTGGTAGCTAGTAAATGAGATCAGGGGGTTGGAGCTCCCTTCCAGTAGAAGCTGGAGAACGAGAGAAGGCTGCAACTTTCTGCAGGTGGGTGCCTACGTACTGGTATGAGTCTGTGCCAGTACAATATTGTAAGAAGTTTTCTTTATAATAAATATTGAATACAGAGATGACAACAACAGTGGTTTTCTCATGAATTGGGTTTCCAACTTAAATCTTGGTGTTCATGTGTGTTGCTTATGTGTGATGATTTATTCTATTCTTACTGCACTTGCTTATTGCTTATTAAACATTTGATGAATGAATGATGCACTGATCTAAGTAAAGAATGATTTGCATAATAAGATCTCTGGTCATACGCAAGTTTTCTTAAGGATATTCGCATGTATACGCGAGTTGGGTTCGTTAAAGTCACATATGGAATCTAGTAAAGAAAAAGTAAAAATTTTCGGTAGGCTCTAAATACTCCTTCAGAAGAAGCTTGATCGCTTGAAGGAGATCCATCACAATGGGAATTCATGAAGGATTATTTTCTATAAGGCCACCACTATTCAATGGAAGTAATCTATTATTCTGGAAGATACGAACAAGAGTGTAGTTGCAAAGTCTTGGAGCAGACGTATGGGGAATCATGGAAGGAGGTTATCAATATCTATCAATTGTTCCTACAAATGCAACAGAAAGGAAGAAATATGAAATCAACACCAAAGTTGTCAGTGCTTTATTAGGAAACATGTCATAAAAATAATTTTTTAAAGTGATGCAGCTAAATTCAACAAAGGAAATATGGGACAAGATCATTCAGAGCTATGAAGGTGATGCAAAGGTAAAAAGTGCCAAACTTCAAACTCTTAAAATGCAATATGAAAATTTCAGAATGCATGATGATGAAAGTATTGCAAGTTTATTCCTAAGATTAGATGAGATTGTGAATTCTATGAGGAATATGGGTGAAGATATAAAAGACTCAACTTTAGTAGAAAAAATATTGAGATCTCTAACTTCAAATTTCGAGTCAAAAGTGTCAGCTATTGAAGAAAATAAGGATCTGCAAAATCTTACTGTTATTCAACTACATGGTATCCTGACTACTTTTGAAATGAGAAGAGGAGGTTCTTCACAAGTCAAAGAAGTTGCTTTTTAAGGCTTGTACAAAAGGAAAAGAAAAGGAAGTTCTCAAGGAATCAAGTTATATATCAGAAGAAGAAGAAGAAAATTTTGTGAGAAGACTTCAACCAGGTACTGGAAGATTCAGAGGTAAGCTTCCCTTAAAGTGCTTTTCTTGTGGTAGAGTTGGTAATTATGCTGCTAAAAGTCCTTATAAAGAAAATCATGATAACGGGAAGAAGTTTGAAAAAGGAAGGAGTTATTATACAAATGAAGATAATAATGGATTTTCAAATGAGGAAGAAGAAGATTCTGATCAATATCTGCAAGTGCTCATGGCATGTAACATAGATGATGATAATTTCCCAAAAGAAAGGGATTTGATTATTAAAGAATTACATAGATCAAGAAAGAAAGGATGTTTTCATGGATGTTGTTTCTATTGTAACTCATTTTGGAATAAGGCCACTAATTGCAGGTTAATTATGATAAAAAAATCTGAGAAATTGGAGAAGTTGCAACACACGATAAGAAATTTCAAGCAAAGCTGGAAAAAGAAGAAGCACCGGTCAAAAACGTAGGGGATATTGACCCTACTGCAGTCATCCGCTTCTAAAGTTTACTTCTCATAATGACTGCAGGATTGATGTGAGATACGTTATAGGAATTAGTAATGTATCATCACAGGGGGAGCAATATATGGTGATTCCTATAGTTGGTTTGGTAATTCTAGTTGTGTTTATATTTCTGACAGTGCATCTGATGTGACAAGAGAAGACAGGTACAGGCGATATAAGTTCGGGGGGAGATGGAGTTGTGAAATTTTCTGTATTTCAATTTCTATATGCGGGTTTCATGAACTAAAGTTGCGTATACATGTGAGTTCCAATGGTGACAATCGCGTATGTTTTTCTCTAATAAGAAAAACAGTGAGATAGACTCAAGAACAGTTTCTGATATGCTGCTGACAGTAATAAATTTCTTGATCTGATGTTGATTATTATATATGTTGATATGATATTAAGTTTTGATTATGTACTTGATGAAGATGATTTGATGAATTGGTTGGTGAAGGTGTTCAGGATGGTCAGGCTTAGGGGGAGCATTAACCTTGTTGTGAATAATGCATTGTTGGCATTATGATGGTTCTGAAATATGATCTCTCTCTTGAGGTATTTTGGTCTTGGTTATAAAAAGTCATATCTGTAATTTGATGAAAAGGTCATGTTGAGACCTATGATGTAAAATTGTTATATTCAGTCATGTAAGGACTTGTTCAAATTTGTAAACCCACTTGGTTGGGTAGTTGATTCAAAATTTGTTAACCCACTTGGTTGGGAAGTTGAGTCAAATATGTAATTCCACTTGGTTGGATAATTGATGTAAGTATGAGTCCTTGGAGATAGGAAAGGTCATATTCGGTTGAGTTATAGAGTCATGTACTTCATTGAAAAATCTATCTCAAGATTTAGCATGAACTCAGGGGGAGCATGGTAATTTCAGTGCACATCAGATCTACAAACCTCTTCTTTCTACAAGGAAAGAGAAACCTTGTTTTTTTATTGATCTACCCTTTTCCCTTGATGTCAAAGGGGGAGAGTATCTTGGTGTTTAAATAATGGTTATGATTAATTTATCTATCTGTTGTGGTGATAAAACACCATCATTGTTTCCATCAAGTCCAAAGGGGGAGATTGTTGGCAATATGATGAAATATGTTGTCTTTGATGGCAACCTACTTGATGAAGTTGTCCTTGATGGAAAACTACTTGATGAGTTGCCTTTTGATAACAACCTATTTGTTAAAGATGTAAAAATGATATTTCTACAGGTCAGTTCAGATGTGACAGAGAAAGGAATTCCAGAAAGTGCCAGAAAAATGAAACAGGAAATACTTCTCAATGTATACACTACTTTTATGAAGGCAACCCATGTATAAATTCAGAATTAGTATATACACATTTTTTATGAAGAGAAGTCGCGTATACAAGCGGATAAGAATGATCCAAGTCGTGTCTTCCTTTTGTGCTCTAAAATTATGATACCAATGGGCATTACCATAGTATTAGCCCACAGTGTTGAGCATTGTATTGTCTATTTGATTCCATCCAAGAATACCATCGAAAGTTGTGTGGTTTTGTCTCATGGTATTGGTAAAGGCTAAAACTATATAAGGAGAAGAAGATCATAGTGCAAAGGTGTGCATGTGTTTGGGTATTGAATTAATACTTCACTCTGAGGTATATCTGCATGGAATGGGTTACATTTTAATTTATAGATTTGAAACAATAATGCACCTATGAATACAATGATGGATCAAGATCTCTAAATCTGAAATGACCATGTATTTTCTAGTGTAATGTTCTGATTTTAGCACATGGCTAAATGGAACATTAAAGTTTTTCTTTTATCATATTACAAACAAATAAATGGGTAAGGAGGCCCATGGTTATGAAAAAAATCAATAAAATCCCTCACATTATGAAAGAGGAGCATCATTGGAGCTTGTTTGCACACCCCATGTGTGAAAAGGGTTAATTGCAAAGAGGGCTAGGTCATGTTGACCAAGTCAAACTACGCAATAGATGGAGGTGTGGCTTGTTTGGGAAGCCTATGAAATTTCATGAGGAGGAGGAAACCCTAATGTGTGGGGTCCATGGCTAAGGAGCCTTCATTTGCACAAAAGGAGGGGAAAGCAACCATTTTGGGCTAGCTTGGATATTTCAAATTGCTTGCTTTCTATAGTTGCAAAACTGTGGTAGCTGTGTTGTTCAGCACAAGGAATTTCTTTTTCAAGGATTCCCTCCCTTCTTGAGAAGCTCTTGAAGTTTTGATCTTCATCTTCTGCACATCTTGGCTCAAGGCCAAAGCTATTCCTTTAAGTGCATTTATTCTTGCAACAAGAGCCATTGTGTTGCTGGGGTTGCAGTGGAGGTTCTCACATCATCATTCTGGAGCTCATATTTCAGAGGAGGAAGCTTTTATGCATTCGAGAGATCCATAGGGGAGATATCAGCTCCATTTCTCATATTTTGGCAGGAGGCCAATCTCTTCCCATCACCTACAACGCAGTTCCTCTCCTTGATTGCACAGTTCTTGAGTGCAATTGCAGTGAGGGGTTGCACCGGCATTTTGGAGGGTGAATATTTGGTGAAAGGATCAGCCTTTCACTCTAGATTTGAAGTATTATTCATCTATCTCCTTCATGTTCTCATTTTAGAGTTGCAGCTGCTCCAGCAACTCTGGAATTTCTGTAGATTTGCCATTTTGTATGTATTGTAGCCAATCCCTTTAGGGATTATTTATTATAGTTTCCAGGGGTTGAGATTCATCTCCCCCTTCTTTATTTGAGCTTAATACTGTCATATCTTCATTGTATAATTATTTTGCAGCAGTCCTCCTTCATAGACTACGCAACCAATGTCGGGTATAATATATGTAGAAGTGTATTTCATGTTCATTATACTTGTGTCTTATTGAAGTGTTTGCTTCAGCTTGAGTGATCATTTCCTCAAGATCTTGTACACATTTCTGCTACCATATTATCAATGAGAAGACTATGAGGGTTTATTGCATTATCTAAAGTTTATGCACTCACTGCTATTTTCCAGTTCATGTTTATGTATTGTTGTAGCTCATCCTTTTGAGCAAGATCTTCCCAAGGAAGAGATATTTACTTTGCTATAGGCAGAGGCTGAGGAAGGGCCAGCTAGCCTCTAGTTCTCATCCTTTCTTTAGAGGTGAAATAAATGGTAAAATCCCTCTCAGTCCATCTCTGACATAGCCTTTTTCATATTTCCGACAAAGGAACATTTTAGTGGTGTAAAAGATGCTAATTTCCATTTCAGAACATTACAGTGGTATCAGAGCATCGAACTTGGCACAACCTGTGAAGTTTGAATTTCAGAAGCAGATATCCCAAGGATGAAGAAGATGAGTTTACTCTTATCTATTTTCAGATCCAGAAGAGACCTCTCCAAAGAGGTCAAGAAAAATGAAGGAGGAGAAGAGGAAGGACCATGCACTTCCTATTCTCACATAGAAGCAGAGCAGAAGCATGGAAGACACTTGGAATTCGAGATTCTAAGTGAGTATCTAGCTAAATACCAAGCAAATCCTAAAGTCTTCCAAGAGAATTTATCATTTCCACATTTTATTTAGCAGAAAGAAGAAGGAAGACCCCACAGCCATAGGATGATGAGAGGCAATAGATTTCTATTGTCCACATTTGATGGATCACTCACATGTGCAGTAGAGGTTTGGGCAAAGAAGCTAGCAGCCTTTTTCCTACTACATACTATAGTAGACAAAGAGGCAGTATAATTTGTAGCGCTGCACTTCGAAGGTGAAGCAAAAATTTGGTGGATCAGCCATCTAGACCATGCAAGGGTTTCAACTCTTGTTGAGTTTTCTCAAAGAATGATCAGCAGATTTGGCAGAAAGGGGGAGGAGCCCTCACCACCATTTTATGAGGCATGTACTAGCGTTGTTGAGACCATGGAGGAGCAGCCTTCATCTGCAACAGTTTTGGAGGCCAATATTCATGAGGGAGAAACACTTGCAACCTTGCAAGGAGTTTCCAAGTTTCACCAAGGTATGATTGGAGATCCATTTCTTGTCATTTCAGAAAACACCTTGGATGGGTCAACATCATTGCATGTAGGTGACTTAGAGCAGTAGAATAATACTGCACTATACAAGAGTAATGATGCAAGGGAGATCTCACAAATAGATTCAAATGGAGGTGCACTACCACACTTTTTGGAGTGCAAGGTTCTTCAACAGTTGGAGGAGGGTTTTTCCCTCTCACAGGAACAAATAGGAGATAGGGGACATCTTCAGATGGATAGCTTCTCTCATGACTGTGGTGGACATTCCTTGTGCCACACATATCATGATGGGGGGTTTTTTCCTACCAACTATTTGGATCCTCATAGGGTCAAATTGATCCTCAGGAAATCTGTATTTCAAAATCCCATGAAATGCAGGGGTTTGATTTGGGATGAGGGTAGTCCTCAAAGGAGGAGTACCAGGATGAAGGAAGGGAAGAGACATCCACACATGGCTGAGTGGATGTGGTGGAGGAGGAGCAAGGGGATAGTGAGCCACTTGTAGATTTATGATACCAGGCAGCAAGAGGCTTGGCTATGCTGGTTACTCTTGAGGGAGTTTGGCCATCATTTGGCATACTCTCTTTCCAAGGGTATGAGGATGGAGAAGATGTGGCAGGATGCTAGCATAATTGAGCATCAAAGAGTATGGGTACATAGTGATGATGCAACATTCACATCATACATTATGTCTTCATCACATATCTTGTATGGTGAGAGCATGAGGAAGCAAAAAAAACATTTGTTGCTGGGGTCATTCTTTGGAGAGCAAGGGCAGATTTGCTCTCATTTCTTGAATGATGTTGTAGGAGTAGAAGATGGCACTATCATGGTGAAAAGGGGATACTCCTTGGCCTTTGATTGGGGATCACTTCCACTTTGGGAGGGATTCCACATTTGCAGCAACATTATTGGAGGGTTTCCCATTTATGTTGGAGAAGCCGAGGGCACCAACGTTGTGCCACCTAGAGATTATCTAGTGCCTCATGTAGAGGAAGGAGGAGCTCTTTCTCCAGGTAGAGTTATTCTCGCATCTTTGCAAGTAAGTCCCCAGGATATCAAGCATGGAGATCAAGGCACAACTCATGTTTTACTTGTGCCATTTTTGAGGAGGTGTGGAACCATGGAGACACCAGGAGAAGATAGGGAGGATGACCAGCATGATGTGATGAGGAGCCCACATCCCTGTCTACCTTATGCGGTTGATGCACCTAAGAAGGTGATTGGATTGCGTAGTGGAAGCATGGACAGACTTGTCCATTTATATATTCAGTCATCTCTTGTTGAGGATGTCCCATTACATGGATACATTTTGCTAGGGAGACCACTAGACCAGCAGAGAATGAGAGGTGCTTCACATATTGAGGCACCATTCATTGATTTCAGGAGGGTGGAGTCCTTGGGAGACAACTGTACAATGTTGAGAGTCTTGGTTAGACTCAGGGAGGAGAGACACACTCTCTCAACATCATTTGTACCCACTCTCATTCCAGATTCTACACTGTGACAGAAGTAGCAGGGGAAGGATAACAGCCTTCCAAATTTCATCTTTGGCATAGGAGATGTCAAAGAAGGAGACGACCATGTGACATATGTCCTTCATGAGGAATCATCAACGTTGTCACTATGGGGGATAGATCCATGTTGGAGCTCCAGGATGATGGTGGATTATTCCCAGGATCATCTTGCTTGCATGATATTGATAGATCAGCATATGAGGAGATGCATAGATCAAGTGCAGATGGAGGAGATACACAACTCCTTGGAGGAGTTAGCACAACCACTTCTCTTCTCTTTGAGGATGGGAGGGGATTCACTCTTGAGCCACTCCATTTTCATGGGCCAGACTTATGGTAAGGGTGTTGTTTACTTGCATGATGATGTTCATCCCTTAACCATATGTGTACAAGAGGTTGATTCGATTCCATATGATGGTGAATTCCAACTCACCAAGTATGAGATGATTTGGGGCAGCATATTTCATAACAATGGAGGAGATATTCCTGGAGGTCTTGTCTTCATCTTGACACTACAGGGAAACATCATTACAGCCCAAGATCAGCATATACTCTGCACTTATCCTAAGTGGAGAGGAGGACAGCGTGGGGTAGGCCATTTTTCCTACCAAGAGCAGATTTTTAGCCCACCTATATTGCAGGAGCCAAAGGTGGAAGATGATTGTCAGGAGTTGCCATGTTGGGGGGGTAACTCACTTTTTATGGATCATTGCTTGGGGGATGGAGGATCTACATTGGGGAGGTGTTCCTCAACATATTTCAGATTCCATGTCTTGAGTGGAGGTTTTTCCAGTTCTATCCTTGCAGTTGCTTGAGGACAAGAAACATTTGGGAGGGGAGGCCTGTAATGTTCCCATTTTAGCACATGGCTAAATGGAACATTCAAGTTTTTATTTTATCATATTGCAGCTAAATAAATGGGTAAGGAGGCCCATGGTTATGAAAAAAATCAATAAAATCCCTCACATTATGAAAGATGAGCATTATTGGAGCTTGTTCGCACACCCCATGTGTGAAAAGGGTTAATTGCAAAGAGGGCTAGGTCATGTTGACCAAGTCAAACTACACAATAGATGGAGGTGTGGCTTGCTTGGGAAGCCTACGAAATTTCATGAGGAGGAAACCCTAATGTGTGGGGTCCATGGCTAAAGAGCATTCATTTTTATAAAAGGAGGGGAAAGCAACCATTTTGGGCTAGCTTCGATATTTTGAATTGCTTGCTTTCTACAGTTGCACAACTGTGGTAGTTGTGCTGTCCAGCACAAGGGATTTCTTGTTCAAGGATTCCCTCTCTTCTTGAGAATCTCTTGAATGTTTTATCTTCATCTTCTGCACATATTGGCTCAAGGCCAAATCTATTCCTTTCAGTGCAGTGATTCTTGCAGCAAGAGCCATTGTGTTGCTGGGGTTGAAATGGAGGTTCTCACATCATCATTCTGAAGCTCAGATTTCAAAGGAGGAAGATTTTATGCATCCAGGATATCCATAGGGGAGATATTAGCTCGATTTATCATATTTTGTTAGGAGGCCAATCTCTTCCCATCACCTGCAACGTATTTTCTCTCCTTGACTGCACAGTTCTTGAGTGCAATTGCAGTGAGGGGTTGCACCGGCATTTTGGAGGGTGAATCTTTGGTGAAAGGATCAACCTTTCACTCTAGATTTCCATTGGAGGAGGTATATACATTTTATGAAGCATTATTCATCCATCTCCTTCATGTTCTCATTTTAGAGTTGCAGTTGTTCTAGCAACTCCGACATTTCTACAGGTTTTCCATTTTGTATGTATTGTAGCCAATCCCTTTAGGGATTGTTTATTATAGTTTTTAGGGGTTGAAATTCATCTCCCCCTTCTTTATTTGAGCTTAATACTGCCATATCTTCATTATATCATTATTTTTTAGCAGTCCTCCTTCATAGACTGCGCAGTCATAGTCGGGTATAATATATGTAGCAGTGTATTTCATGTTCATTGTACTTGTGTCTTAGTGAAGGGTTTGCTTTAGCTTGAGTGATCACTTCCTCGAGATCTTGTACACATTTCTGCTACCATATTATCAATGAGAAGACTGTGAGGGTTTATTGCATTATTTGAAGTTTATGCACTCACTGCTATTTTCCAGTTCATGTTTATGTATTGTTGTAGCTCATCCTTTTGAGCAAGATCTTCCAGAGGAAGAAATATTTGCATAGCTATAGGCAGAGCCTGAGGAAGGGCCATCTAGCCTCCGGTTCTCATCCTCTCTTTAGACGTCACATAACTGGTAAAATCCCTCTCAGTCCATCTCTAACATAGCCTTGTTCATATTTCCGACAAAGGAACATTTCAGTGGTGTAAAATCTGCTGATTTCCATTTCGGAACATTACATCTAGATCTATTTATAAAATGTTTAGATCTGTGATCTAGCGAATGTTTACTGAAGTGAAGAGTAAGATCTGAACTGATTAACTATTCTAAAGAAATGTGCAGTTCTATAATTTCTGCAGATATATATGCAAGTTTGTCTCTGTGAAAGCGCGTATATACGCAAGTCCGTTTCAGTAAAAGCGCGTATGGTATCTAGGGTTTTGCTGAAGTATGTAGAAGGAAATTTCTGATCTGTTTTGCTGTATTACTGTTTTCTGTCAATGATGTCTTCATACAAATTTGGGTTTTTTGAATACTGATTATGCTGCTAGTTGATTATCATTAAAAGATCAATGGTTGTTTGGTTGATTGATGATTCAATGAATGAATTGATGGGGTTATAAGTTTCAGTTTGATGTATTTTATTTGAGCTTAAATGTGTGGAGTGGGTCCAATATAAAAATATGATGAAAAGAGGCCTACAAGTTGTGTTGTGTTGAAGCTATTTGGATCTAGTGTGAAAATTGATGAAACGTGGTCCGCGGTGGTGCTAAGGGTCGAAGCCTTCAGTAAGGGGGTCATAGCAGCTCCCTTATAGTAGATTCTAATAAACGAGATTAGGGGGTAGTAGCTCCCTTCCAGGAGTGGCTGGTAAATGAGAAGCAGGGGGTTGTAGCTCCCTTCTAGTGGTAGCTGGTAAACGAGATCAGGGGGTTGGAGCTCCCTTCCAGTAGAAGCTGGAGAATGAGAGAAGGCTACAGCCTTTTGCAGGTGGGTGCCTGCGTGCTGGTATGATTCTGCGCCAGTACCAGATTGTAAGCAGTTTTGTTTATAATAAAAATTGAAGACAAAGGCGACAAAAACGGTGGTTTTCTCCCGAATTGGGTTTCCACCTTAAATCTTGGTGTTCATGTGTGTTTCTTATGTGTGATCATTTATTATGTTCTTACTGCACATGCTTACTTCTTATTAAACATCTAATGAATGAATGATGCACTGATCTAAGAAAAGAATTATATGCATAATAAGCTCTTTGGTCATACGCAATTTTTCTTAAGGATATCCGCATGTACACTCGATTTGGGTTCATTAAAGTCGCATATGGAATTTAGTAAAGAAAAAGTAAAATTTTTCAGTAAGCTCTAAATATTGATTCACCCTCCCCTCTCAATATTTTTCCCAACAATATTCCTTAATGGGAAAAGCAGGAATACAGACCAAAACCATGGAAATATCAGTGTAAAACATTACATCAATAATGGAGACAAATATGGAGCTTTTCTATTCATGAAAGAAACAGAAAACATATGTAAAATGATGGGCCACAAAGCATAATACAGGTTATAACAAGCCACCAATGAAGAAATCCATCTATAAGAGGAGCTGCTACTATATCAAAAATGATGGAAGACTACTACAACGTAGTTTTAAAGGCACTACTATAGAAAATGAGTACACAAAATATGTGTGGCTGATATATGCCACAATAGATACAAAAATAAAGATCTGGGCTCTATATAACCTCCAATAAAGAACCCCCAAAGGGTTTTCAGCAATACACCAAGATACAAGATAGCAATCAAAGCCCTAGGGCTAAAGATTCACTACAACATATAAACTAGAAAGATGGTGCTGATCTATATAACAAGTAATGAAGCCTCCTCCAACAGATCCCCTAGATGAAAGGCTAATCCCTTCACTTGAAATATTCCTCCCCAATTGGTGTACTGAAACCACCCTGCAACTCCTCCCTCAAAATAATGCATTCTAAGACGGAAACTATGCTGTAGGGGAAAACAAATAAAAGGTCTGATGCCAAATGCTAAAATAAGGCTCAAGAGACTTCCTTACTTTCCTCCCAATGGAAAGGAACCTTTCTCCAATGAAAATAAGCACTGAAGTGACCCAAATATGTTCCCCACTGTTGCAACCTACAACACAACTCAACCCTCAACAGGATCTACGTTGTAGATGAAAGATGAAGCTTGAACTAAAGCCTGAATGTGGAAGTAAAGTATAATGCTCTTCCAAGAGGACTCTAAAGGAAATATGTGGAATTCCTGATTAGGAACACCCTGTGCTAAACAACACTGCAATCTTAGCTAAAAAACCAAAGAATGCTATATGTCTAAACAAACCATATATCAAAACATAAACATATATCAACATAGTAAAATATGGCTGCCATCCTCTTCCTTATATAAGAAATGAACTTTCTAACCCTAAGCCCCATTCATTTATGACACTACTTCCATGCAAAGAGTCTCCATCTAAAATTGTGTTTTCCCTCATTGAATGCCACTACTCCATGACAACGTTGTTGATTTGGTCAAAGTTGACCCATTTAAGGTGTTCCAACCCCTTTTCACACCTAAGGGTGCTCAATTAAGTTTCCAAGATGTCTTCTTTTGACATTGGCATTGATTTTATTCTTATTTAAGGAGATTTATGGATCTCCATTATCCTCCTATTCATCAAACAAGAAAGCAAAACAAAAATTAATATTTCAACTAGCTCATGGATAATTGGGAATATTACAGTCCTCCCATCCCAAATGTTGCTTTTCCTCAAGAAAATGACAAGGTGAGTGCATCAACTCTTCTCCTCCACCATTGGTGACACCTTCATGTGATAAGCTTCCCTCATAAGCTAAGTGTCTCCCAATCCATCCCTCCATGAAATGTTCCTCCCATGTTCTCATGAGATGCAAATAACTCATCCCACAAGGAAGCAATATATCCAATGAAACAATCATGGTTTGCCCAATATCCTCCCTGAAACATGTAGCATAATGAACATGGAGAACCTATCTCCCAAACGGAACTTCCAATCCTCTCATCCTCTCTCCAATCATTCCCATAAAAATAATAAGTACATCATCAATATATGGGATCAAAACTGAGAACATACAGACCGAAATATGAAAAAATGGAGGTGGGTCATAGTCCCACATGTGGAAGCAGACCAGTATGTCTCCTGAATGCATCAGATAATGATATGGTAAGTGGTTTCCCCACCACTTACTTGCTGCCAAAGTTTTCTCACAAGTTTTGGAAAGGTTAGAAATGTTTGGTGCCTTTGGAGTGCACCCAGAGTGGTAAATCATCTCCCTATATCCTCCTAGAGAGTGGCCATGTTCAGAAATGTTTATGGCCCAAAGTTGGCCATGAATTTTATATGGAAGAATGCTCCTCCTTGGAGCAATGGCCTGCATATACATGGTAAAGGAATGAAAATAATAATCAATTGAAACATCATGCACATAAACATGCTCCTTACCATAATTTATAGTCATACAAATGGAGTGGTCCATAGATATATCCCCTCTCATTCCATAAGAGGAAAGAGGTGGGTGTGATAAATCCTCCATAGAGTTATGTATCTCTCCCATCTCCAGATTATCCATGCATCTTTTCAAATGCTGATATATATCCTCCTCAAAGCCTTCCCAAGTGTAGCCCTCCATAATAGTGTTGTAGGTTCTCATAGAATAAGTATGGCTGAAGAAAAAATATTCATGTGCTCTTTTTAGTAATTTCTCCTTAAGCTTGGAAGCTCTAGATAAGAATATCCTACCATGATAGTAGATGAATTCATCTTGAAATGAATAGCCTTCCTCTTGAAGATGGTCATCAAGTATCATGCATGTAAAAAGATCCTTGGAATAATCCACCAACAACTAGGATTTCCAATATGGATCTATCCACCATAGTGATAGCACTGATGATCTATCACAAAGAACATATCTCATATGGTTTTCCTCCTTTTTGAAATCTCTCATGCCAAAGGTACATGTTTTAAGGGTGCTATCATTCTTCTGTTTCTCCCTTCCCAGCGCAGAATATGAAATGAGAGTGGGTAATGATGATGTTGGGAGAATGTCTCCCTCCTCCTTGAGTCTACCCAAGATTCTCTGTGCTGTATCATAACCTTCTAGTGTTCCCACTCCTCCTGGATTTGTGAGGGGTGCAACATATTGTGATACATCTCTCACCAAATCTAGATCAGGTGGCTTCCCAGCTGGTTTACCACAAAATAGTGATGTCTCATTGGCCAATCTCATATGCATAATAGATGGGACTACCTTGCCCTTGCTTCCACTACATAAATATAACTCTATTTTTTGTGTGGAAGTTTCCTAATAATTGGGTACCACTCTCATTGATGCAAGAGTCCCTCTAATTGGAGAAATTTCTCCATCCTCACCTCCTGGTGGTGGTGGATTATCTCCTACTATTCCAGTGCTGTGACCTCTTTCTGGTTCCTCTTCTTCTTCCTCCTCATCATCTGAGAAGACCTATATGTAGTGTGCCTTTCCTATTGCACATTTATGTCTGGGTTCCAGTTATAGCATCATTTCTCACCTTCATATGATTCATGATTGCTTTTATGGCTTTGGGCACCCATTCCTACAGACTTGGACAAAATTCACTAAAAAACAGTGTTAAATTCCCCATACGCGGTTATGCCCAGACTTTTCTGCGTGTATACGTGAG